>VDFB02270651.1:483744404-483974155 GCA_007258455.2 Sequoia sempervirens | reverse complement strand
TCTAAACCCTTAAACCCTCTATCCTCTATGCTTAACCCTCTAGCCTCTATCTCTCTCCCACTCTCACCCTCCCTCCCTCTCTCTCGAGTCTCACCCTCATACCCCCTCTCCCTCTCCTAGGTCTCTCTCTCACTCACTCCTATCTCTCTTTCCTCTATCCTGAACCCTCTACCTGATACCCTCTACCCTTTATCTCTCTCCCACTCCCTCACTCTAGTCTCTCTCTCTCACTTAATCCCTATATCTCTCTCCCCTCTACCCATAACCCTAAACCCCAAACCCTTTACCCTCTCTTTCTCTCTCTCAAGTCTATCCCTCCTACCCCCTCTCCCTCTCTTAGGTATCTCTCTATCTCTCACTCACTCCCTCTATGTGTCTCCCCTCTACCCTTAAACCCTCTACCCTTAATTGTTAACCCTTAACCCTTAAACCCTAAATACTTAAACTCCCTACCCTCTACCCTTAACCCTTTCTCCCTATATCTATCAACTACTCCCCCCCCTCTCTCTCTCAACTCACTCACTCCTATCTCCCTCCCCTCTACCCTTAACCCTAAACTCTCAAACCTTCTACCGTCTACCCTTAACCCTCCCTCCCTCTATCTCTCTCCCACTCCCTCCCTCTCTCTCTCTCTCCCCCCAAGTCTCTTCCATCCTACCCCTCTCCCTCTCTTAGGAATTCTCCTCACTCACTCACTCCATCTCACTCACTCCTCCCACTCTCCCTCCCTCAAGCCCTCTCCTCTCTCTCCAACTCTCTCCCACTCTATACTAACCTCTCCCACCCTATCCTACTCTCTACCACCCTCTCTCTCAACTCTCTTTCTACTTCCCCCTCCCTCTATCCCACTCTCTACCACCCTCTCCCACTCTCTCCCACTCTCTTCCACCATCTCCCTCCCTCTCTCCCACTCTATCCCACTCTCCCACCCTCTCTAACCTTATCCCACTCTCTCACACTCACTCCATCTATCTCTCTCCCCTATACCCTTACCATGAAACCCTAAACCCTTATAACCCTCTACCATAAAAAATTAACCCATAAACCCTCTACCATATACCCTAAACCCTAAACATTTAACCCTTAAACCCTCTAATATCTACCATTAACCCTTAGGTCTATGTGTACACAAATTGGATATCCAATTCGAAGAACTAAAATCATACTATTGCAAAACATCGTAAATTTTTAGAATGAATTGGATATTAGATTATAATGGATATCGGATATGCGGGCCATAGAAAAGCCCCATGTAGGTTGTTTTATGCATTCCAACATACCCTACATTCTGTTTGCATGCGACAAACATGTGGTTTCAGATAGGAAGGGACAAAGATCAACTTTTTGAAGAATCTTCTATTGAAATTTTTCATAAGGAATGATTTTTTAGCACCTTTTATGAGGTATAATGCGGAGCAATAGTCATCGGAAGAAAAAATGTAAGAGAAAGCTTACAAAAGAAGAAATTGAAGCATATACACAAAAAGATAGAGAAAGTCATAGGAAGAGAAGACAAGGTATGTTAAATATTGGTGAACCTAACCCCTATGGTCTTTCAATTGAAAAGGAAATTGAAGATGTTCAAGGTGAAAATATTTAAGGTGAAGATGTTGGAATTGAATATGTTGAACATGATATTCAAATTAGGAATGAAATTATTGAAATTCATAATGAAAATGTTCAAGGTGAAAATGTTGGATTTGAAGATGCTGAACATGATATTGAAATTGGGAATGAAAATATTGAAATTGATAATGAAAATGTTCAAGGTGAAAATGTTGGATTTGAAGATGTTGAACATGATATTGAAATTGAGAATGAAATTATTCAAATTGATATTGAAAATGTTCAAGGTGAAAATGTTGGAAATTAATATTTTGAACATAATATTGAAGCAAGTGTAAATTATGTTTCACCAAATTACATAAGAAATGAAGAACCCTATATGGAAGAAAGACATTTTCCAATTTCAAGACCCTCAAGAACCCCTAAATGGTTACTTGAATTTGATGAGAATAGTATAAACAATTTTGAAGGCAAGAGGTCAACACGAACTATTCGGTTGTGGGCTAGAAGACTTTTCAACCAATATTTTAGTGATAAGACATTGACTGAGCAATGCAAAATTTTTGTACAATTTCTAAAGATGCAAAAGATGAGACCTTTGCTAGCCAAATTGAAGATTCGTGTGAACAAGAAGACTAAAAAAAATTCTATTATTGTCAAAAATATTTTTAATGCTCTCAAGTCTATTGGAAAAAGTAACAAGGAAAAGGATAAGAGAGATGCTCAGAGAGTCATTACAACCGCCCTAGTAAGCCATCAATTGAAAAAGGCTCCCTTTATGAGACAAAATTGTATTTATTTTGACATAAATCATAAAACTTTGGATATAGCACTTGCAAGAAGATAAAGAATAGATGATCCTCTTGAAAATGATACATGGGCTTTTGCCAGGAGGCTTCCACGTGTTCATAAGAAGCTAACCGATAATGTAAAGTAGGTAATTCAACAATTTTGGCATGATAACTCTAGAGTATCACCCAATGCAAAGGATGTTTTAAAGTTAAGAATTGGAAATTGAGACCGTACACCACATCCTAAACATTTCTTGGAATCAAGCCAAACAATGTTCAAAAATTTTATTGAAACACATAAAAATATGGAAATCTCACAAAGGACTTTTGAGGGTTTTAAGCCATTTTATTGTGTGCCTCTTAAGATTCGTAATACTTGTTGTTACAAATACCATGTGGAGTTTTCAATGTACCATGAGCTATTATGCTATATCTGTTCTACTTTGCATACTAATGAAATGTTGCAGGAGTGTGGTGCAATGCATCATCCAAAATCATCAAGGGACTTGCTAGATCTATTTTTATGTTCTAGAGATGATGGTTGCTTTTTCTATAGAAATGATTGTTTAAATGCAAAGTGCTCACAATGTGGTGGCTTGTCAAAGTTTGTTCAATTTTTTCATGAGAGTTCTGAACATGAATTTGGAAAGAAGCTTGTTGAGAAAAAGAGATATGAGATAGTCAAATATACTTTGCAAAGTGGAGGTGAAGGTTCTAGATGTGAGTTGGTTACAAAAGAATGCAGTGTTGCTGATTTTATTTTAGATTTTAAGGACAATCTTTTCTAAAAGTATGCAAGGTATAGTCATAGGTCTCAGTGGTTGGATCAAAAATTTAGGATGTGTAAGGACTCTTTTCCGATTGGCACTATTATATCAGTGGTTGAATTTGCAGAAAACTACACATTGCAACCATAAAATGAGGTACAATCTCAGTATTACAATTCCATTCAGATTGCTATTTTTTTCCACATAACATTTAGACATGCACCTGATAGTACAGAGGAGGATCAAAAGATAATCATAGAGTATCATTTTTATATGAGTGATGATAGATCTCAATCATTTGAGTATGTCCAACATTGTTTTGAGATTTTTTTTGAGTTCTTGCAGGAGCATGATATAGCATTGGGTCGACATCTAATTTGGCTAGATAATTGCATAGGTCAATTCAAGAATGCTCGTACGTTTTATTGGTTGAGTAGAATGCATGTAGATAGGGGTCTACCTCATATTTGGATTTTTTTTGAAGCTGGACATGGGAAAGGGGAGAATGATGGAGCAGGTGCATGCGTAAAGAGAGCTCTAGTTAAGGAGCAATTGAAGATTTCAAGAGAAAAATTTAGTGATGCACATTCTATAGTTGATTGGTGTAGTTCAGCATTGTCACAGGGAGGGACACTTGATTCAACAATGTGCAGATTCTTTTGGTTCATTGAGGAGGGTACGGTGGGAGGTAGATTAGATTGTCATACAATCAAAGATTTTTCAAAGATGCATTCATTTCAAAGCTCAGATGTAGGCACATGGACCATTTGGACACAAGAGTTGGCTTGTTTTTGTCAGAGTTGTATTCAATGCAAGTGGGATCAATGCGAGTCAAGTGAGTGGGTGGATACATGGGTACCACAGTATCTAACTCCTTTATCTCAAACAATATCCATGACAAATGGCACAGTGGAAAGTTCAATTGATTACGACTTGCTTTCAAATCTACTACAGCTAGGACATATTTTTGTAGTTGTTGCATTGCAGAGGAATGAAGAGAGACCAGACTATTGGTTGGCTCAATGTGTGTGGGTAAAACATAAGCTAACACAACTGATGGAAGATGATGATGGTTTCATGTATCCTACAGGTTCAGTTGTGGTTGCAGGAACTTGGTTGTGAACATACATGATTAAAAAGAATGGCATACCTGCATTTGAAGACTACGAGAAACACAAAACCATTCTCATGTATTCACACCTTGTTATAGCAATATATGTTAAGTTGTTGAAGTATCATGCCAAACCAAAGACAAAACAACTATGGACACTTAGTAATGTTGATGATGAAGCAATATTGGATACTCTTAAGCAAAGAGATGACCCTTCAAGCACACTTGAATAGCATTTTCAAGAATGGAAGGTAGAATGCTTATGTTCATTATGATTAAGTTCATTAGTGTTATTTATTTAATACTAATATTTTATATACTATTGCAATGCAGGTGTCTTTAATAGTGATATTTTGTATCCACTTTTGCGATATTTTTGGCAAGATTGATCATGGACCTGTTGCAACAATAGCCAGCTGCGATCCTTTCAAAGAGGTATGCATCTTTTATAGTTTGCATCACTAGCTCATCATCATTCAAGTTGTTTAGATTAATATAGATACATTGTTCTAAGCATATTTTCTATTGTGACAATATAGATTTCTCATTTTCCCACTTTTGTGATATTCCTGGCATGATTGATCATGGACCTGCTACAACAATAGCCAACTTTGATCCTTTCGAAGAGGTATGCGTCTTTTATAGTTTGCATCACCAACTCATCATCATTTAGGTTGTTTAGATTAATATAGATATGTTAGTCTAACATCTTTTCTATTGTGATAATATAGATTTCTCATTTTCCCACTTTTGCGATATTCTTGGCATGATTGATCATGGACTTGCTACAACAATAGTCAGTTTTGATCCTTTTAGAGATGTATGCAACAGATTACAACAATATAGATTGGTTATTCTAAATGTCTTTTATAGTTTGCATTACCATCTCATCATATTTTGTGTCATTTACAATAATATAGATTGGTTATTCTAAGCTACCTTGATGGTTTGTACAGGTGCTTGTTAGTGCAGAACATGAACATACTACTGTTGTTGAAGACTGTGCCCTAAATGCCTCTAATAGGAAAATTTTGTAAAATTTGAATTCTCAAATTAGAAACAATGTAAAATGGTCATAATTGTGTATGGAAATAATTATACCCAGTGATGTTTTTTGAAATATGGGTCAAATGTTTGGCATTGTATAAAGGGTATGTTTAAAATGTAAAGGGGCCTGTATTTTGGAAACTCATACGTTTTGTAAAGGGGTCTATTTTTTAACTTAATCGAGCTACAACTGAAGGTTTTCTTCCTGGTTCTTTCCTATCGGTATGATAATTTGAACCAGGTTTTGTAATATTTCCCATTTATATATAATAAATTATAGTGGCTTGCAAATTTTGCTCCTCAAACCCAATTCTTTAATTCACAAGGGTGACCTCATAGTCACAAACCTATTCCCTTTCATTTTAAAATTCAAAATTCAAACTTTTCACTAAGTGGTGTCATTCACCCACTTTGAGTTGACTAAACACATGTTTGGCATAATTTGATGATATACGCTAGCATTAATAACATACAATATATTCATTATAATCATGAAAACATTCATTTATCTTATAGCATTGGAGCAATTAATAGTGAGACATTTTGATTCAATGCAATAAAAATGAGTAACAAATTTCTAAATACCACCAAGTCCCTAGATATTCAAGAGTAGATGCAAAGATAAACATTCATATCCCCCACTATGTTAGGTTGATTGTGTTTGATTGATTGGATTTTATACATCCTTGTACCTCATTGATACATTTTTCTATTAGGTTTTGCATTTTTTATGTTAAGATATAGTAAATTATATTCACTTGCAATTTGAAGTGTAAATCTCTTGTATTGTTAGAATGAGTTCTTGAATGATCATAAGGTGTTGAGGGAAATATTGTTTTCATTAGTATTCTTTGGAATGCTTTGGATATTGTTGTAATGGCATTGAATAAAGAAGGTCATCAATGGGAGTCACACAATCGTTGCCATCAATGAAATTGACCATCTCTCGCATGTAATGCTTGGGAGTTACATTGGGAGAAATGGATCATATTTCCATAATGTTATGGGTTCCTACTTAGTTGATATGTTCATGGTGGAGGGCTATCTTGAGTGCTATCATAATTACACGTTGGGGTGGTTCATGGTTTTAAACTATCAAGAATGGTTTTGGTGGCAATTAGTTTGGGGAAACCACTTACATGGTTTTATCTTCCCATTGCTTTGTATAAAAACTTTATGGAGAGAAATTATTACATGTCTTGATGTTATTTCAAGAGTGGAAGGTGTGGAGAACTGGGTTTTGAAATAAAATGAAGAGTTAAAGGTCCAAAAATGGTGGTTTTTTTCACTTGAAAATAGAGATTTTACCCTAGCGTTTGCAAAAATATTTGAGATACCAGAAGTTTCTTTGTTTTCTAAGAATATTGGGGCCTAAATAAAGTTTTCTAAGGTGGTGGCAAAGTCTGAAAGGTTGTGGAAGTGCTACATCCAATAAACCCTCAAGAATTACACTAAAAATAAGGGTTTTTTGATTCGACAGTTACAGGTTCGTACAAATGGAATCAAATTGAAGAATCTTTGTTTTCTTGGAAATTTATTTGCTGCCCCAAGGTTTTAGGGGTCTGTGTGGTGTTTGAAGGTATGTTACTTTGCATTTTTGGGCTAATTGAGTATCTTGTTCAAGGGTGAATGTATAGGAAGTCAACGCTGGTCCAAAGGAGTCTATGTTGTTTCTCATATATGTTGTGTAACTTGGATATGGGTGTTTGAATCAGTCATTTTTTCATCTAGTGTTTTGGAAAATTGTGGAGTAATTGGACAAAAACTAGTTTCTCACTATTACAAGGGTTTAAGGGGGTTAAAGAGGGAAATGTGTATTTAGTTGCTTGTCAAGTTTTAAGGGAGTTTTGGACTGTCCAAAGAGGTTAGAATAATCTTGTTAGATGCCTCAAATAAGCAGGTTGCAAAGAGTTTGTGATTGTGCCCTTGTGTCTGCATCAAATTTTCACCTAATTTGACTCGGTCCAATGTAGCTTGGAGTGATTCAGTGTATGTGGGTGCAAGATAGAACCATCCCTAGCATAAACGTACCCATCCGAACCATCCCTAGCATAAACGCACTCCATCCCGACGCGTTGGAACAACCGCTTGGTCGCATACAAGCTACGTAATGAAAGTTGCACCACTTCTAACTCTTTTAATCGCTATATTTGGCAACTTTTCCATTGAAAGTCATCACCACAGAAAACACCTCCAAGATAGCAAAAAAATGAGAGAGGGTTTCAGATGGTCCAAACAACCTACATACCTTAGACGTAGAGTTTGTAAGCATCACAGTCTCTGAGAAATAGACCTTCAAAGATTGCTGCCTTTTAGCACTTTGGACTCTTAAGGGAAATTGCCAGTCCAATGTAGCTTAGAGTGATTCAGAATATTTGGGTGCAAGAGAGGACCATCCCTAGCGTAAAAATACCCATCCAAACGTGTCAGAACAGTCTGTTTGGTTGTACAAGTTGTGGAATGAAAGTTAAACCACTTTGCAACTTTACACTGCTTGCATCTGGCAACTTTTCCCTCCACTGAAAAGTCATCACCATAGGAAAACGCCTCCGAGATAGAAAAAATTGAGAGAGGTTTTTGTATATGGTCACAACACAATCCCATAGCCTTAGACAGAGATTTTGTAAGCATCACGGTCTCTGAGAAATAGACCTTCAAAGATTGCTTCCTTTTAGCACTTTGGACTCTTAACGGAAATTGCCGGTCCAATGTAGCTCAAAGTGATTCGGTGTATTTGGGTGCAAGAGAGGACTATCAATAGTGTAAATGTACCCATACAGATGTGTTGGAACAATCTTTTTGGTCATATGAGTTGCGGAGTGAAAGTTGCACCACTTTGCAACTTTACACTGCTTGCATTTGGCAACTTTTCCCTCCACTATAAAGTCATCACCACAGGTTTTCCTCCGAGATAGAAAAAACTGAGAGAGGTTTTTGTAGATGGTCCCAACACAATCCCATAGCCTTGGACGGAGAGTCTGTAAGCATCATGGTCTCTAAGAAAGAAACTTTCAAAGATTGTTTCCTTTTAGCACTTTGGACTCTTAAGGGAAATCGTCGGTCCAATGTAGCTCAGAGTGATTCAGCGTATTTGGGTGCAAGATAAGACCATCCCTAGCGTAAACGTACCCAGAGAGACGTGTTGGAATAGTCCATTTGGTCGTACGAGCTGCGGAGTGAAAGTTGCACCACTTTGCAACTTTACACTGCTTGCATCTGACAACTTTTCCCTCCACTGAAAAGTCATCACCATAGGAAAATGCCTCCGAGATAGAAAAAAATGAGAGAGGTTTTTGTAGATGGTCCCAACATGATCCCATAGCATCATACAAAGAGTCTATAAGCATCACGGTCTCCGAGAAATAGACCTTCAAAGATTGCTTCCTTTTAGCACTTTGGACTCTTAAGGGAAATCTATGGTCCAATGTAGCTTAGAGTGATTCGACATATTTGGGTGCAAGAGAGGACCATCCCTAGCATAAAAGTACCATTTGGATGTGTTGGAATAGTCCATTTGGTTGTACGAGCTGCGGAGTGAAAGTTGCACCACTTTGCAACTTTACACTGCTTGCATTTGGCAACTTTTCCCTCCACTGAAAAGTCATCACCATCGGAAAATGCCTCCAAGATAGCAAAAAATGAGAGAGGTTTTTGTAGATGGTCCCAACATGATCCCATAACCTTGGATGAAGAGTCTATAAGCATCACGGTCTCTGAGAAATAGACCTTCAAAGATTACTGCCTTTTAGCACGTTGGACTCTTAAGGGAAATCATCGGTCCAATATAGCTCAGAGTGATTCAGTGTATTTGGGTGCAAAAGAGGACCATACCTAGTGTAAACATACCCATCTGGACGTGTTGGAACAATCCATTTGGTCGTATGAGCTGTAGAGTGAAAGTTGCACCACTTTGCAACTTTACAATGCTTGCATATGGCAATTTTTCCCTCCATTGAAAAGTCATCACCACAGGAAAACACATCTGAGATAGAAAAAACCAAGAGAGGTTTTTGTAGACGGTCCCAACATGATCCCATAGCATTGGACAGAGAGTCTGTAAGCATCACGGTCTCTTAGAAATAGACCTTCAAAGATTGCTGCCTTTTAGCACTTTGGACTCTTAAGGGAAATCACGGGTCCAATGTAGCTCGGAGTGATTCTACGTATTTGGGTGCAAGAGAGGATCATCCCTAGCGTAAATGTACCCATACGGATGTGTTGGAATAGTCTGTTTGGTCGTACGAGCTGCGAAATGAAAGTTGCACCACTTTACAACTTTACACTGCTTGCATCCGGCAACTTTTCCCTCCACTAAAAAGTCATTGCCACAGGAAAATGCCTTTGAGATAGCAAAAACCAAATGAGGGTTTTGCAGATGGTCCCAACACGATCCCAAATCCTTGGATGGAGAGTTTGTAAGCATCATGGTCTCTGAGAAATAGACCTTCAAAGATTTTTTTCTTTTAGCACTTTGAACTCTTAAGGGAAACTAGTGGGCAACATAGTTAAATTCTTCACGAACTTGGTTTGAAGTAATTTCATTCTTTTTTGTGCATTTAAAATGGAGTTTTAAGCCTTCTACCCTAAAAGTGACCTCTAAATAACTGCAAACACCTTAACTACCTCATTCTTATTCATTTGTTTTGCAAACAAGCATTTTCATTCGAAGAGGCTGAGCTTTGATTTTTGCTTGTTGGATTGAATGCGGACTGTGACACAACTTTATTTTTTCTAGAATTGTTCAACATCATTGAACTAAGAATTTATCACACATTTGTAGAGAAACAAAGGAGTACCACAAACTAAAACACGTTACACTTCTGTTCTCACTAACTTGATGTTCTCTTCAACATCTCTCTTCTCTAAAAGCAACCTCTAAATCACTTCAAACACCTATATTAAGCTACCACTCTCAAGACCAATGTAACAATGATACAAAATAATGCTTTGAGTTTGAAAGATGGGTCACTTTCCTACTTTGGGTGGGATTTCAGACTCTCTAATACTATCATGCATTTCTTTCATTCCTTGTGCCTCCACCTCCCACTTCCTTCTCTTGTGGGCCTTTGAAATTTTTCCTTTCCATTCGCATAACACCCTAATACCTTGACCACCACTTCTCAAACCATACATTCCTCTTTGGATCTTTGGGCCTTTTGATGATGTCTTACATTTGTAAAAGAGCCAATGGGGTATCCTAATCCTCAAACCCCTAGATCCCCATTGTCTTGTGTCCTAACACCCAAGAATCCCATCGCCTGAACCCTTGATGTTGGACCTTGGGATAATTATTTGCTTGAACTTAAAGCAATCATTTCCCTAGATCTCCACACTCAAGCATGCACTTTCACAAAACCTCACCATTTGAATGGACTCCACCCATGACCACGACTAACCAAGAATGCAATTAATGAGCCCAAATTTGAATGTGAGAAAATGGCAAGAAACTTTGGACCCATGTTAGGCCTTCAACCTCTATATAAGGAATAAAACTTCATTAGTTTGGATAATCTTTGGACATCATCTCAACAAATCCAAAATTGCAAAGTCAGACACTTGTGTTCACTTGTTGAATCTAAGGACAAAAACCCTTAGGTTATGGAGATTTTTCGACGAAACCCCATTGGTTTCCTAGAGTTTGGAGGATGAAACTTGTTTGGATTTGTGAGGGAAATTTCACAGAAAGGTTGCATCTGTATGCCAAGCATAGTGGATTTCAGCATCCCAATATTTTTCTAAATTTTTTTTTTATCATTGTAATCTTGGTTATGAGCAAACAATTGAAGCAAAAAAATTGTAATCATGAAGTGAGTTATTTGAATTAAATACTCTATTCCAACCAACTTATATGTGTAGATCTATTTATCATATGTGAATGTTTTAGATCTAAATATCTTGTTTAAATGTTTTGGCTGATTTTCATTGAATTATTCCAAATCTAAGAAATTTGTATGAATAATTTAGTTAAGGATCGTTGCATTTATCATTGAGCCTATGGTTAAATGTTCTCATCCTATGACATAAGTCTTGAATTGCTTTAATCAGTTCTGACAAGTCATGACCTCTTGATTGGGAAGGCTGTAACTCCCCCATTCATTCAGACAACCAGATGTATGTTTGTTGACAATATCAAATAAAACCTCCAGCCAGGGTCTGCTAGTGTAGGGAGAAGCAATGCATGAAATTTTCTTTTTGATTTGGGCTAAATGTGATTAGGACAAGCCCTGACAGGGTTGTATCAAATCCCAAGAGAGAGATATGTTGAGGAAGAAAATAGAGAAATTATAGTGAAAATGTGCATTAGCATGTCTCATTTTATTTATAGAAGAAAGTACAGTGCACAACAATCAAGCAAAAGCTAAAATCCATCTATGAAATAAATTACTCACTATCAAAACTAACCTTCAAATTAAAGAAGAATTTAAGAAGCTATATTTTCATATAACTTCTTCAAATGTATTTAAATTATTGTACAAGGAACATAAAATATTAGAGATGCACTTTCCAAGCAATGTTGTTTTCCTATCGGTTTATGTAAAACATAATTATTGTGGGGATTCTACTTAAGATTCAATTAATCAAGGAAATCAGAAATGTTTTGGAGTTTTGTTCTACCAATGCAATTATTTTCTATACTAGCCATTATGGAGAAGCGGTTTATACAAATTTTCTTTGTGAAAAATACATTGTGATTAAATTATTTGTTTAAAAGTTATGTCTTGCTTTTTATTTTCTAAAAGAATCCATATTTAGATGGTGTTGCAGTCAGATAAACATCTATTTTTCACAGAGCTCACAACTTTTAATAGTATTCTTTTCCTAAATTTCTAGGTCAAAGTGCATGATGATGTCATTTCATGCCTGCAAATAATTGAATCTTCTAGTCAACAAATGGTCACAACATCTTGGGATGGAATGATTAAAATATGGAACATTGATGAAGGCAGAGGTAGTTGGGCAACAACTTTTGGCTCATCTAAGAAGACACAAAGTGCCAGTAAGTATATGAAGAATGGTCATATGATATATTATTAGTATTCATATGGGAGTCTAGCCATATTAATTTTTTGAAAAAGGTGAATTTATGTTATATAAAAAAATTGATGGTTACAAATGGACCACCAAATTTACTAAGGCATGGGAAAGTTGACAAAGAAGAAAATCAGATGGTGTAGGGTTAATCATATGAGTATCTAGTTGTTACTTATGCAATGTGAAATAATGCTTTGAGTTTGAAAGATGTGCAATGCAATGTAATCAGCAATATGAATATAAACTACATAATATTTAACCATTCTTTTTATGCTATTGTACAGTGATATTTAACCATTGCTTCAAAGAGTTTAATCATGCACATGAGGAGGAAACTAAATTTCGATTGTCAACTTCTATATATATCAAATTATCCAATAATCAAGTGTATGTCCATATACAAAAATGGCATCAACGCCAACTCAAACAAAGTTTTACAATATGTGGCATATGCCATCTCGGTATCTATTCAAAATTTACATGCCAAAATGTCTATCTCATCCTAAACTACTGGTGGATCATCAAAATGGAGCCTCTTTGAAGCACTCGTTGGCTCTTAAGGTAGTTGCACAAGAAAAATTCAAACCACAATTGAGATTAGTTATACTAGATATAATTTAAAATTAAATAATTAACATAAAAAGCAATACACATTGAATTATAATTGAACTCTAAAATTGAAATCTTGATTACCTGAAATATATGTCTCTTTGAAGGGTCAGGAGTCCTAGAATATACCCCTCTTAAAGAACTAACCAAACAAACTTTTGTAATGTCAATCTATATATGTGAACAAAAAAATGAAATTGATCCAAGTTAGCATAGAATTGTCAATAATAAGAACATATTTACCAAGAAAAAAATAAAATAAACACATACCTCTTTAGGTTGATCTTTTTTTGTTTCTCCTTTAGGTGTCTCAACACCTCCTCCTTGAGGTATTTCATCACCCCCTCCTTCAGGCGTTTGAATACCTACTCCTTCAAGTGTTGTGGCACTTATCAACAATGATGTATAGCTCATAACCGCTTGTACATAAAAATGACAAGTACATATGAAACTATGAATCTATGGCAATGTGTGCATAATCAATAAAAGATCTTAAAAATTTTAATTCAATCAAATTTGAGTTCAATTACCTTTCCCTTATCCAACACTGTACCTCCATAGTCTAGAGAATGTCGCACCTCACTCGCACTAGGTGTTTGCTACAAGCAGAGAGTAAGATAAACACATAAGTTAATATATAATTTCATTATTGAAAATTCAAATGACAAGCAAATATACAGTAAAAAAATGTAAATGAGTGAGTGAGAAAATACATACTATGTGTGTGTCGAGGCCAAATGAAATGGCCCTAAGGGTGCTATCAGTCACCTATGTGAGCTCCTCCTCATACATTAACTATTAAATAGACCATGTAAATAAATATTAGTACTTGATACTATCTCTTATTAATATTCATTTTTTAAAAAAATGCAAGTTATGAATTTACACCTTAAATGTTACATGTGTAACTACTCCAATTTCCACCTCTCTAGCAAGAGAGGAATCTGTAGGGTGTGCTCCACTCCCCTGCATGTGATCTACTATAATCTCCACATCCTGGATGTCATAATCAGAAGTGTCTAATGGATGCTTAGGGGTCTGTACAATAGGACCCAAACATATTTGTTGGTACATATTGCAAATATGTGGCACACAAATATGTGGACCTGAGGAGGATGATATAGGAGCACTCGATCCATCACCAAGATCACTAGACTATGGCTGAGCTACTGAAGAAGCATGGGAAACCAAAAGACCACTCAAAGAGTGAATGGCCTGGATAGTTTGTGTGGTTGCATCCTCCGTAATATCTGGATGTTGTATTAGAGGTGGCAGAGGAAGGGGAGGATGAGGAACATGTGGGTGCCTAACTACTCTAGCTGCCCCTGGCCTATCCTGAGGCATACCTCTACCAACGCCCTGGAAGGGTTTAATGTCAAAGTAATTGACATGATGCCCTAACAAAAACTCAACATATTATTTTTTAATAAAGTAAAAAGGTATATCAAGATTATTGTTGGGTGGTTTATCAAAAACCATACACTAATGATCCCAAAAGTTATCTACCATGCCCCTATGCGCGCACCATTTTATAGAAAGTTTTGGCTTGTTAACATTAACTAGCAAACCAGTGTTGGGGTTAATAAATAAAGAGGCTATTTGGTCTTTTGTTATTTGGAGATCTTTCACATCATCATAAGACATTCCACATGCATAATATTGCCTCATGGTTTCTCGCCATGAATGAAATGCATTATGTTGGGTGGAGAGGGTTTCTACATTTGTAATTATTCTTGTCAATGGGGTTGACATATGGGATAATCGAGGGATTTTCCTATAAACATCACAAATGCCCCTCAATTGCTCCAATTTTTCATGAATTAACTATTCAATTGATGGCTGTGGAGGTGGTGGAGCATTTGGCATCTCTACATTTTGATTCTCAGCAAGTGGATTTTCATTTTCAACTGGTGGAATTTGTGCATTTTCATTCTCAGCAACCATAATGCCTGATTAAAGTTAAAAAATAATTAATCTAAAATTAGACAATATAAATGAAACACTGTTTTAAAATCAAAATCCATTAAAAACATTCATTTTCTTATCAAAATCTATTTTGAACTCAATTGTTTCATAAAAATTCAATCAAAAACCCTATTTTGAAAAAAAATCCACAAAAAACATTCATTTTTTTTATCAAAATCCATTCTCAATTCAATTTTTTCATAAAAATTCAATCAAAAACCCTATTGTGAAAAAAAATCCATGAAAAACATTCATTTTTTTTATCAAAATATATTCTAAACTCAATTTTTTCACAAAAACTCAATCAAAAACCCTATTTTAAAAAAAAAATCAACAAAAAACCATATGAAATTATTCAAATCTAAATCAAAATTGAATCAAATCAAATAAAAATAAAAAAACTTGCCTTTCCAAATCGAATTTAGCCTATATCGGATATTTGTTACACGAAGAATGGATGCACTGTGTGCCCATGGGTTCTTCTCAGCCGAATGACTTCAAAAAAGTGACAGAAGTTTTTAATATATTCTTTTTACAAATCAGATATCCGATCCAAATCAGATATAGATTTGTAAAAATAGGTTTGGTGTTAGGTATGGTGACATCCGAGCCTAAAAAAATTCAACATGTACTTTTCGCGTCTTTTCAGTTGATGAAAGACATGTTTTTTTCCTCAATGCCACTTTTTGGCCCACCATTAACCTGCACATACCCAATTTATGGGACCAAAAATGAAAAGTGCTTAGAAATGTGTGAAACCTACATCAAGGCCAAAAATACCTAGGTGGGACTCATTTTCCCAAGGTGGTGAATGAGTTCTAGACAGTAAATCTAGGCCACACAAGCTAGGAACACCCGAATTATGATTGGGTACTGATTGGTGTCAGGATTATCATCAAAAAGATGCAATAAATGAGGCTTTTGGATGTAAAATAGAGCCAATTAAAACATAAGAAAGCCCAATTATTTATGATAAACATAGATAAATGTGAATGTGTGTTACACAACTTTACAACACTCCAAATAATGTAAGATTAATGTTTATTTTGATTAAAATTATATTTATTATGCTTAGTTTTGATTGATATAACCCTAGAAAAGTGTGAAAGTGTGTTACAACACTTCACAACACTTTAGCAAGGCACCATTAAATTTCATTAGTTCGCAAGGGCCGAAGACCTAATGTGAATGTGTTATCCACATTACAACACTAAATCAAGGTAACATTAAGCCAAAATCCACAAGGAGGACCCAAATGAGTGTGAAAATGTCAAGGGACCCATTTTTAGACACTATGTACAAGGAGGTATATGTTTGGTATGGTTGGATGGGAAGCTGATCCGAGGCACGACATTCCCTTATCCACTTGCGTGTGAGTGAGAGGGTACATTGGTCATACGTGTCTCACCTTCTTGGAGTACTCACCTAGCAGACAACCTAAAGTTTTGTTGCCTTAAAATGAGTGTGCAGTTTTGGAAAAATAGCCTAGATCCAATCCACATCGTGTTGGAAAAATGGTTGAAGTTTGATCCATCTTTTTATTTTTGTTTTTCTTTCTTCTAGTTATTGACATTACATGTTTGCATATCTTGATGCTACATATCATACACCTTATGTGTGTCCTTTTGTGCTTATGTCAGTCTAATGTAGGACCTTAAATCTTGGGGGCTTGATCACCTCCTTGATCTTTGTTATCATAGACCATCCACATCGGTACACTTGGACCCCTCTTGAATGACTACTTTAGTGTGAGTTTGAAGCAAGTTCATGCTCTCACTAAAGTGGGGGCTAGATGTAATGATGGAAAAAGTACATGTTTTCTTGCTTGTTTAGGCCGTCCTTGTTAACTAAGCTTAATGGTGCCTTGATTTAGTGTTGTATTGTTTTTGACACATTCACATTAGGTCTTGGGCCCTTGTGAACTAATGAACTTAAAATGGTACCTTGCTAAAGTGTTGTAACACACTTCCACACTTTTATGAGGTTTTATTAAATAACTAAACCTAATAAAACTCTTTTTAACCTTAATCATGACTTATTTAAAGTGTTGTAAAGTGTTGTAACACACTTTCACACTTTTCTAGGGTTTTCATAAATAATTGGGGTTCTTTATGCTTTAATTGGCCTTATTTTACATCTGCAAGCCTCATTTAATGCATCTTTTTGAAGATAATCATGATGTAAATCAACATCCAATCATAATTCAGGTGTTTTTAGGTTGTATGGCCCAGATTTAGTGATCTAGGACTCATTCGCCACCTTGGGTGAATGATTCCCATGTGGACCAAAATCAAAATTAATTCAAATTTTTGGCTTTATTTTATCCTCCTAGGTCTTATGTTAGCTTGTAGTGTTGTAATTTTTAGAATTCCTTCATAATTAAGTATAAATACAAGTTTCTTTTACTCATTTTCACCTAAGCATTCATAAGATCAACTTAACAAGTTGAATGAGCATCCTTATAGCAAAGTTGAGTTTGTTGGTGTTTTCTCTAGTGCACCTAAGGAATCTTTAAAGAGTAGTCAGCTCATATACTCAAGACCCTTAAAATGAATGGCCAACTGACAAGATTTAGTCGAAGATTAAAATCTTCTACACTTTAGGATCTGTGGGACCTAGGACGGTAGTGCTACTATGTTCATTTTGATTCATACATTACTAAACACATTAATTCACAAATCAATTACTATGAGGAGAAAATATACATGAATTATTGAAATATTGGCTTATCTTTGAGCAAACTACAACCTAGTCACTAGGAATTAAAAGCTATTTCAAAATACATCATGCACATGATTCATGATAAATGAATTTGTGTTCTAATTTCAAATTGGTAGCAAGATAGACAATTAACATACTTCTAATGTAAATGTTTAACTAATAGACAAGTGTCTTGTCAAATTGGGTGTCAAAGTCACATATATAACAACCAATAGTATAGAAATGATTTAATTCTGAAAATAATGGCCAACTCTCACAATACATTGCATCATGGAGCTCATAGTTTCTAAGACATGACTGCTTACCAAATCCTTTGTAAATTATTGCAAATTTATGAATCTATTTAAGCATTTTAATTCACTCCTTGAATCAAAATGGAAATAGAGACATACATTCAAAAAAATATTTGAAGATGAACAAAGATATCCTAGATATTTCATTCAAAACTTGCCATAACCTTCAAAAAGGAGAGTACCTGCATTAGAATTATAGATTTTTTTTATATCAGTCATTACTATAGAACCATCTAAGATCACTATATACATGCCATTAGAGCCAAAACATGTTATCTAATATATTCATTAATTCCTTTCTACACTCTATTATCTATCTAAACATATAACCGAATAAAAAATTAAGACCAAAACCCTTGCAAATGAGCCATGAATTCCCTTTTATAACCCAAGGGAGTAGACAAGCTTTCGGCTTGAAATGTCATTACAAAAAAGATATGTCATTTCAATATAGTTTTCATTTCATCTCAAAATTCCCCACAACAAAATCTACAATCATTTGTTGTAAAGGGGAGACAAAATGTGTTAATCGAGCCAAAAGTAGCCTTTAACTATTGGCATAACCCATCAATCCACATCCACGGTTAGCAAAGTCATCATAGAAACCGACTTCAATTGTCCACGTTCAACATAAGACTTACCAACACCAAAAAATGAAAACAACCCACACATAACTTCATTTTCATGACAAAATTCCACAAACCTAAAAGAAATCTCATTAGATAGAACCAACACTGGAGCCATGGTACACATGCCTGCTTTGTGTTCTTGCAAATGGAGGAGGAGAAACCACAAATCCTTCCTCATTCTTATCCTTTCCATCCATTGAGTAACCATGTCCACTTCGAGTCTTCATAGCAATGGGAGGAACTACGAGCACCTCTTCCCCTAATGGAGCCAGTTGGTTCAGAATTGTTAGGTATTGTTGATATCCTAAATCTATTTCAGTCTCATTATCAGATGAGCTATCACATACAACAATGGGAGATTTTTGTCTTCCATAGGAACCTTGACCATATTGAATTTTCCTTTAAATTCTACTTGAAGGCCCAACAACTTCTTTTCCTTTTCCTCCAGTCACTTCTGAACTCACAACTTAGACCTTCAACTAGTGATTACTCTTGTAACAACAGGTACAAATTCATTGCCATGAACATCCTTGTGAGTGCCATGTATGTGCTCTGAGTCTTCATTGCAAGACTTCTACAATTTGAGTCGAAGGGACCTCCACATTGGAACAAATGGAGTGCCAAACTTAATCATCCTACAACTTGAAGAACCTGAACTTATAACCTCAACATCCTACACAAAATCAAAAGACTTGAAGGCTGATTGTGATGGTGAAAATAACAACTCTTAACCTGTATTTATTGAACACTATGATGATAACAATCATCAATGCTCAATGAAAACACATGCGTGAACTGGGCATAAGTTCATGCCATCCACATTATCATTGCTTGATTCTGAAGTGCACGGAAATCTGCATATCATGCTTCATGATTACCAGCAATTAAGTCTCCACACGCATAAAGATCAATTTTATTGCTCTTGCAGAGAGCTTACCATTAATGCTCACTAGTTGCAAAACTAAACGGTTACCACCTACTTGTTTTCTGAATTTGAATGTCAGTTGTCGATCCCTTAATGAGGTGGCAGATCAGATAGCTCATGTTGAGTTGACTTCCTTTGAATTTTAATAGTTCATTGCTCAATCATCTCCATCCAATGACATTCATCTCAATCAGTGAACATGTCACCCATTAGCAGGTCTTTCCCACTTCATAAACTAATGAATCAATCCACATATCATGAACTCACAAACCTCACAATCTTTAATGAGTGTTCACCTTTTCTTTTCAATCCCATAGGGAATGGTGGAGATTGATTACCAATCTTGATCTTCACCATCAATTTGGTAACACAGGTGGTAGGCAAGATAGTCAAAATCGGGCCCCACAATCAGACAAGGACACATGTCCTTATCTCGCTATTCTCGCACTATGTAATTGGCTAACACTTAAAATTTGTGAGTAGGTAGGGTATGGCGAAGATCATTTTCCACAGTCACAAATCTCTAAACCTACACATACGACAAGGTTAGCATTAAAGAAAGGGTCATTATTAGTCCAACGATGATTTAACCCTCACGGATAAATGACTTAATCCTAAGTCATTTAGGGGAAAAATGTTAAAGCCCAAATTTAGGAAAGTATTAAAGTCGATGAAAAACTAGATGACCAACACACTTAGTTGAAGGGACTAGTAGCTGAATGGATATGATGGCTCAAGTAACAACTTGGAGGACTGGCAACTGACAAGGAAAGTCAACATAAAACTAGAAAAATTGAGGGTTTTCTAAGACCAAAAATGATATCCAAACCATGGGTCCAAGGGTTTTATGTATTGATTATGTCCATGGGATACTTAGAAATTGCAAATTTTGGGGAGCTCCATTAGTGGCTCGTGCTTGAGGACGTATACCCCTAGTGCATATAGCAAGAAACAGATCTTGGGTTAAAGCAGACCACAGTGGAAAAAAAAACCAAGGAGCTTTCCTAGACAAGGAAAGTAGACACAACAGAAAGAAAACACACCAAACCATATGTACAACATTTACAGGATTATATAATGCATTTTTCTACCTAGAAGCCCCTTTTAAATCCTTGGCTTTAATCTATAAACTGGAGGCCCTTGGCCCCCAAAATTCAGGGACATTCCTTTCCTCTAACACAGACTTTGTCTTGTTCTATTGGAAATGGATCAACATGAACATTGTGCAATTCCAAGCCATTAGTACCATCACAAATTATATTATCCATTCCATTTGATGTGATACTACCCCACTCATCAACCTTCTCCACAATAAGCTCATCAATTTGAATTAGGAAAATAAAACCTTCATACTCCACACAGTCATAAATTGGAGGATCACATCCCATTTGTTCATCAAATTTGAAAAGCTCATAAGCACTCTAGGTAATACCTGGCCAATCCTTGACAAGATCAGGGGAGGAAAACACAAAATTTGGTATACCTTCAGTCTGCTTGTCACAAGTGTTTCCCTCATGGAATGAAAGAAGTTCTAAAATCAGATCCAGAAGAAAGGGAACATCTATAAAGAACTCAAGTGCAACTTCATACTGATTAACATCATACTTATAATTGTCCACATCTTTGAATTTCTCTTCACATGGAGCAAAAAATCCTACAATGCTAACATGCTCTGCAACTTCACCAAATGGATCCTTCTTTTCAATACACAATGATGTTTCCCTAGTATCAAAGCACTCATCTTGATGTACCATTTTTCCACCCAAGGATAGGATTCCTTTTTTGTTAGTGTGAATGTCTTCATGTGGAACATGGGTGGTTGACACCACAACGACCTTTTCAAGAACATAACCAGATACCATAGAAAATCAACATAATCACCTACATCTCCATCAATAGAAATACTACATTGAAGGTTGCTATCACTATCTTCATCTTCTTCACATGTGAGCAGTTATCACATTTCAATATCAACAAATTTGAATTACACTCTTGGTGTCTACTAGGTGCAATTTTCTCATCCTCATGTTGGCTCATCAAATTATCAATGTTTGTGCTACCACATTCAAAGCTAGAGCCATAAACCTCCATATCAACATAGTTATTTATTGTACCCTTTTCAAGATATTTACCAATAGTGTTTGCCATAAATTTATCAAAATTTTCCTCAAAAAGTGGATTGCTCCTACATTAATAGGAATAATCATTTATGACCTCATCTTCTAGTGAAGATTCATCAAATAAGGTATTTTCCACACCTTCATGATTGTCACATGTACCCCTTCCTCCTCAACATCGGGATCTAAATATATTTGATCATTAGTGCACCCAAAATCAGTGTAATCACTTGAAGAGTAGAGATAAATACTTTCAATATCGTCTTCATCATTTGTACTTATAGCAATTGATCCATATTCAAAAAATTCTTCACATGAAGAGAATTTCGCATTGCCTAGGAAACACAACCCTACAAGGCTATTAACAAACCCTTTACTTGAAGAAAAAGACTCCATCTCCATTTCATAAGAAGAATCATATTCAATAGAAGATTTACCAAGCTCGATCTCATCCCTTTGATTCCTCATGTGTGCCATATAACTGAGAATAGATACATCTCCATCACTGGTTTGTGCATCATTATTCTTGACTAGATCAACATGTGAGGTTTCACCTTATACCTCTTGTGTTTTTTCATAAACTATAACATCCCAAGGAAGAAAATAAGGTACTATTTCCTTATCCTCATACTCTATCTATTCATATTCACCACTACTGTCTAAGCCTACATTTAGAGTACTTGTGAAATAATAGAAATCATCAACTAACTATCCTCCTTCTAATAAAACTTCTTGATATATCAACCTTAGAATTTGATTCTCCAAACTATAGAAATCATTTCCCACATTATAGGAAACAACAACTGGCATATAACCATGCTCAATTTCTTCCATAGTGCTTATCCAATCCACTACCTGATCAATACTATGGGGCTTCAAATCCTTAGGCCATTGGCTCAATCCTTCTTTGTAAGCTTCACAAAACAAATCAATGCACATTAAGTCATTAGGTCTAACACTCTTGGGTATCTCAATTAGAACATCTAGGAATCTTGAAAACAAGTCATATGGCAATTCATTTACATGTCTTTTCATCTCATACAACTTTCCAATTAGAAATACTAAGTCATTCCTTTCCAATCCTAGTTGATATGAGGTTGATGCTTGCTCATGTTCTACATCTCGGGGAAGTAATGCAAATATAACATCTAATGACTCCTTTTCTTGACAAGCAATTTTACTCCCTGATTTTTTTAGCTCAATACTTTGAATTCTATTAGAGCCATTGATACTAGTAGTCATAGGTCCCTTCATGATTGAGTACTTCAAATTGTTCTCAATATTCATAGCCTCTTGGTAGGCTTTTTGTAAGGTGGTAGGCTCTTTATCTCTTAATAAGAAGCTCATCTTACTATCAAATGCTCCTAAATACACAACCAAACATTTTGCATAGTTTGGCCTCATGTGTTCAAGTATTTCTCTTATGACCTTTAAAAATTCTTCCTTGCAACACTTGGATTTATCCTTTCACCGAACTATTCCATAAAAATTGTCAGGTATGTGCAGGATCATCATGGAAAAAACAAGCCCTTAAGTGGCAAAAAAAATTAGAAAAATCAGAGTTAGGCAACTTGATGTAAAAATTTGAATAAGTTATCTATATTATTTCAAAAATATGTAAGAATAGAATCTATAGCAAATTGAATGTAGTTTCTAAACTACTAGGTTTATTTTTAAAAAGGAAAAATCTATTTGGTGAAAATTTAAATTTCAATGTAGTAGTACTTAAATTTTAAGGAAAAAATAAGAAGTAGGTGTCTGTCTAGCCACCCTAACCATAATAAAATGATAATATTTTTTTATAATATTTTAACATAAGTAGAGGACTCATGTCCAGATGTGATGCATATTTTTTTGTTATTTTTCCAAGTAAATAATTAATTATTAATTTTTTATTACAACTTTTAAAAATATAAAAACTCATATGTTTGACCACCTTAACTTGGTCAAAACTTCATGAAATTCAATTTTTCTTCTTTTAATCCTATAGTATGTGAAGCATAGAATGTGATGCATGTTTTGGATTCCAAAAATGTGATACCATTTGAAAGCTATAGATGTTTTTCAATCAGCCTATCAATTAGGACTTTAGTCATAATCAAAATAGAAAATGAATAATAATTATTTATTAAATTCAAAGTAAAGCATAATTTATATTGGTGGAAAGATGAGAATATCCTTTAAAAACCATTTTGATTTCATCAATTTTGGGTAAAAAAAAATCGTCAGCCACATACCCTACAAATACCCATCATATTGCCACTTTTTGGCCCATCATGATCCCGCGCATACCCTGTCCTAAGTTCACTCCAACAGTGTACAAAGGACAATGGAAAGAAAAAGAACCAATCCCTTGTGTCTCCTTTCAAGGATTGAAGAAAGAGCTTCAAAACCACATCTTCAAAATCTATCTCATAATCTCCCATCACATCAGAATATTCTTTCACATGCTTACTTGTTGATTTTGACTTCTCACCACTAAACTTTGGTATTTTTCCCTAGATCTTGGGTCCAGTACAATATTCAGATAACCACAAATATTTTCAAAGTTGAGGGATCTATACCTATCGGTACTAAAATTTCCTTGGTGGAACAAGGACTATTCAGGACTATTCACTTAATTCTTAAGATCTACTATGCTATTACATCAATGCAATTGTGATCCTAAGACTCTAACTACACCTATAAATGGTGCAAAATGACAACTCATCCTTAATTCTTGAAAAGGAATTTAAGATCTACTATGCAATTATATAATATTACATCAACTCCTTTTGCAATTGTGATCCTAAGACTCTAGCTACATGTATACTCCCTATAAATGTTGCCTAAGATCAAAGAATATCACATGCTCCTATCATCATAATGCACAAATTTTAGCTCATACACAAAGGCATGCTAAATTATCACTAACATTCGCTCCTCTAGTGCTAATTCACCTATTAGGGAATCATTTACATCTCGAGCATGGGAAATTTACCTTGATTTACCCATAATATGCTTTAATTTCTTTAAATTTTGTGTGAGTGCCTAGTACTTTGCAACAACTGACTATCCTTCATCTTTGAAACCGTAGATTTGACTATTTGATGTATGCTTTGTCAGGTTCTTTGAGTTAGATTCACCTCCTACTTTCAAAGGATTGAACTTCAAATGAGATGAAGTTTCTTTAGAAATGGAACATGTTCTAGGCTGTCTTCCAAAGTAGAGTCACATTTGAATCTTTCAATCTTTGTTGCACTCAAAGGAGAAAATATACATGAATTATAAAAATATTGGCTTATCTTTGAGCAAAATATGACCCACTCACAGGGAATCAAAGGATATTTCAAAATACATCACACACATGACTCATGATAAATGAATTTTAAAATGAATTTGCATTTTTATTTCAAATTGGCAGCAAGATAGACAATTAACATAATTATGATGTAAATTTTTAACAAATAGACTAGTGTCTTGTCAAATTGGGTGTCAGAGTCACATATATAACAACTAGTAATATAGAAATAATTTAATTTTGACAATAATTGACAACTCTTGCAATACATTGCATCATGGAGCTCACAGTTTCTAAGACATGACAACTTACTAGATCCTTTGTAAAGTATTGCAAATTTATGACTTTATTTAAGCATTTTAATTGACTCCTTGAATCAAAGTAGAAATAGAGACACATTCAAAAAAATATTTGAAGATGAACAAATATATCTTTGATATTTCATTTAAAACTTGCAATAACCTTGATAAGGAGACTACATGTGTTAGAATTATAGATTTGTTTCGATATCAGACATTACTATAGAACCATTTAAGATCACTATATACATGCCATCAGAGCCAAACTAGGTTATCTACTCTATTCATTAATTCCTTGCTACACTCTATTATCTATCCAGACATATACTTGCCTCGAAACTTAAGATGAAAACCCCTACAAATGAGGCATGAATTCCCTTTTAACCCAAGGTAGTAGACAAGATTCTAGCTCGAAATGCCATTACAACACAAATATGTCATTTCAATATAATTTGTATTTCATTTCAAAATTCCCCACAACAAAATCTGCAATCATTTATTTAAAAGGGGAGGAAAAATTTGTAATCATAAAAATGTGCTAATATTGCCAAAAGTAGCCTTTAACTATTGACATAGCCCATCAACCCATATCCACAGTTAGGACAGTCATCATAAAAAATGGCTTCAATTGTCCACATTCAACATAAGACCTACCAATGACAAAAAAATGAAAAAAACCCACATGTAACTTCATCTTCATGATAAAATTCCACAACCCTAAAGGAAATCTCATTACACAGAACACAACACTGGGGCCACAGTACACATGCCTACTTCACATTCTTGCAACTGGAGGAGGAGAAATCACAGCTCCTTCCTCATTCTTATCCTTCCAACCATTGAGTACCCATGTGAACTTGGAGTCTTCATAGCAATGGGAGGAACTATGAGCACCTCTTCCCCTAATGGAGCTAGTTGGTTCAAAATTGTGAGGTATTGTTGATATCCCAAATCTGTTTCAATCTCACTATCAAATGAGCTATCACATACAACAATGGGAGAGTTCTGTCTTCCATAGGAACCTCAACCATATCGAATATTCTTTTGAATTTTTCTTTAAGGACCAACAACTTCTTTTCCTTTTGCTCCAGTCACTTCTAAACTCACAGCTTAGGTCTTCAACCAGTGATTACTCCTGGTAACAACAGGTACAAATTCCTCGCCATGATCATCCTTGTGAGTGCCATCTATGCACTCAGAGACTTCACTACAAGACTTTTGTAATTTGAGTCGAAGATACCTCCACACTGGAACAAATGGACCACCAAACTTACTCATCCTGCAACTCAAAGAACCTATACTTATAACCTTAGCATCCTACACAAACTCAAAAGACTCGATGGCTTATTGTTCTAGTGAAAATAACAACTCCTCAAAGAAAACACATATGCGAATTGGGCATAGTTCATTTGCATCCACATTATCACCATTTCATTCCCAAGTGCATGGAAATCTGCATGTCATGTTTCATGATTACCAACAATTAAGTCTCCGCATGTACAAAGATCAATTTGATTGCTCTTGTAGAGAGCTTACCATTAATGCTCGCTAGTTGCAAAACTAAATGGCTACCACATGCCTTTTTTCTAATTTTAAATGTCATTCATTGATCCCTTGATGAGGTGGTGGATTAGACAACTCATGGTGAGTTGACCATCTTTGAATTTCAATAGTTCATTTCTTGATCATCTCCAACCAATAGCATTCATCCTAATTAGAAAACATGTCACCCATCAGTGGGTCTTTCCCACTTCATAAACTAATGAATCAATCCACATTTCATGAACTTGCAGGCCTCGTAGTCTTTAAAAAAGCATTCACCTTTTCTTTGTGAGCCCGTAAAGAATGATGGAGATTGATTCCCACACTTGATCTTCACTGTCAATTTGGTAACATGGGTGGTAGGCACGATAGTGGAGACCAGGTCCCACAATCATACAAGGACATGCGTCTTTATCTCATAATCCTCACACTATGTAACTAGCCAACATTTAACATTTGTGAGCTGGTAGGGTACGGCTAGGATCATTTCCCATGGTCACGAGTCTCTGAACCTGCACATATGACAAGATTAGCATTAAAGAAGGGGTAATTATTAGGCCAATGATGATTTAACCCTCACAGATGAATGAATTAAGCCTAAGTTATTTAGGGTGAAATATTAAAGCCCGACTTTAGGAAAGTATTAAAGTCGATGAAAAACTACATGACTGGAACTCCTAGCCAAAGGGGTCAGTATCTGAATAGATATGATGGCTCAAGTAACAACTTGGAGGATTGTAAACCAACAAGGAAATTCAACATAAAATTAGAAAAACTAAGGGTTTTCTTAGACCAAAAACCCTATCCAAACCATTGGTCCAAGGGTTTTATGGGCTAATTATGTGCACGGGATACTCTGAAATTAGTGGCTCATGCTCAAGGACATATACCCCCAGTGGGTATAACAAGAAATATATCTCGGGTTGAAGTAGACCAGAGTAGAAAACCAAAACCCAGGAGCTTTCCTAGACAAGGTAAGTAGACACAATAGAAAGAAAACACACCAAACCATATGTACAACATTTACAGGATTATACAATGAAATTTGTTACCGAGAAGCCCCTTTTAAATGCCTTTCTTTGATCTATAAATTAGAGACCCCTAGCCCCCAAAATGTAGGGATAGTCCTTTCCTTTGTCAAAGAATTTGTCCTACTCTGCTGGCAATGGATCAACATGAACATTATGCAATTCTGGACCATTAGTACCATCACAATTGATATTATCCATTCCATTTGATGTGATATTTCCCCACTCGTCAACCTTCACCACCATAGGCTTGTCAATTTGAATTGAGAAAATAAAACCTTCATACTCCACACAATCATGAACTATAAGATCACGTCCCATTTTTTCATCAAATTTGAAAACCTTATAAGCACTCTAGGTAATACCTAGCCAATCGTTGACAAGATTAGGGGAGAAAAACATAGAATTAGGCATGCCTTCAGTTTGATTGTCACAAGTGTTTCCCTCATGGAATAAAATAAGTTCCATAATGAAATCAAGAAGAAAGGGAACATCTGCAAATAACTCAAGTGCAACTTCATATTGATTAACATCATACTTCGGGTTGTCCACATCTTTGAATTTCTCTTCACATGGAGCAAAAAATCTTGCAATGCTAACATGCTTTGCAACTTCACCAAATGGCTCCTTTTCAATACATAATGATGTTGCCCTAGTATCAATACACTCATCCTGACGTACCATTTGGCCACCCATGGATAGGCTTCCTTTTCTATTATTGCAAACGTCATCATGTGGAACATCAGTGGTTGACACTGCAACCACCTTTTCGAGCACATAACCAGATACCATAGGAAAATTAACATAATCACCTACATCTCCCTCAATAGCAATACTACATTCAATTTCAACAAATCTGAACTACACTCTTGGTGTCTGCTAGGTGTAATTTTCTCATCCTCGTGTTGGATCATCAAATTATCAATGTTTGTGCTAACACATTCAAAGGTAGATCTACAGACTCCATATCAACTTGGTTCTTCTTTATACCCTTTTCAAGATATTTACCAATAATGCTTGCCACAAATTTATCATGATTTTCCTCAAAAAGTGGATTGCTCCTAGACACCAGTAGGAATCATCATTTATGACCTCATCTTCTAGTAAAGATTCATCAAATAAGGGATTTTTCCACACCTTCATGATTGTCACATGTACCCCTTCCTCCTTAATGTCAGGATCTAAATATCTTTGATCATTAGTGCACTCAAAATCTATGTAACCACTTGAAGATCAAAGAGAAATACTTTCAATATCCTCTTCATCATTTGTACTTATAACAATTGATCCCCATTTAGAAAATTCTTCACATGAAGAGAATTGCTCACTACCTAGGAAACACACTCCTTCAAAGCTATTAACATACCCTTTATTTGAACACAAAGACTCCATCTCCATTTCATAAGAAGAATCATATTCAATAGAAGATTGACCAAGCTCGATCTCATCACTTTGATTCCTCATTTGTGCCATATAACTGAGATAAAATACATCTACATCACTGGTTTATGCATCATTGTTCCTTACTAGATCAGCATGTGAGGTTTCACCCTGTACCTCTTGTGTTTGTTAACAAACTATGACATCCTAAGGCAGAAAATTAGGTACTATTTCCTTATCCTTGTACTTTATCTCTTCATCTTCATCACTACTATCTGAGCCTACATTTAGAGTACTTATGAAATAAAACCAATCATCGACTAATTGTCCTCCTTCTGATGCAACTTCTTGATCCATAAACCTTAGCCTTTGATTCTTTGCACTATGGCAATCATTTCCCACATTTTGGGAAGCAACAAGTGGCATATAATTATGCTCAATGTCTTCCACAATGCTTATCCAATCCACTACCTAATTAAGACTATGGGGCTTCAAATTCCCAAGTCATTGGCTTAATCCTGCTTTGTAAGCTTCACAAAACAAATCAATGCACATTAATTCATTAGGTCTAACACTCTCAGGTATCTCTAGATTCACAACATCTAGGAATCTTAAAAACAAGTCATATGGTGATTCATTTACATGTCTTTTCATCTCATACAACTTTCTGATTAGAAATTCTAAGTCATCGCTTCTCAATCCTAGTTGATATGAGGATGATGCTTGCTCATGTTTTGCATCTCAAGGAAGTAATGCATATATAACATCTAATGGCTCCTTTTTGCTGACAAACACTTTCACTCCCTGATTTGTTTAGCTCAATAATTTGAATCCTATTAGAGCCATTCATACTAGCATTCATAGATCTCTTCATGATTGAGTACTTCAAATTGTTCTCAATATTCATAGCCTCTTGGTAGGATTGTTGTAAGGTGGTAGGCACTTTATCTCTCAATAAGATGCTCATCTTACTATCAAACGCTCCTAAATACAAAACCAAACATTCTACATAATTTTTCCTCGTGTGTTAAGGGATTTCTCTTAAATCCTTTGCAAATATAAGGTTGAAAGAAGGGATTAACTACTCCTTATCCCTGGAGATCTCCATAAAATTCTTCCTTGCAACACTTAAATTTATCCTTTCACTGAAATATTCCATAAAAATTTGTCCTAAGTTCACTCCAACAATGTACAAAGGACAATGGCAAGAAATAAAACCAGTCCCTTGTGTCTCCTTTCAAGGATTGAAGAAAGAGCTTCATAACCACATCTTCAAAATCTATCTCATAATCTCCCATCACATCAGCAAATTCCTGCACATGCTGACTTGTTGATTCTGACTTCTCACCACTAAACTTTGGTATTTTTTCCTAGATTTTGGGTGGTACAATATTCGGATAACTAAAAGTATTTTCAAAGTTGAGGGACCTATACCTATTGGTGCTAAAATTTCTTTGGTGGGACAAGGACTATTCACCTTGCATGCTTTTATCACTATTTACACCAAATGGTGCAAATTGAAAACTCATCCTTAATTCTTGAAAATAAATTTAAGATCTACTGTGTAATTATACAATATTACATCAATTCATTTTGCAATTATGACCCTAAGCCTCTAACATGTATACTCCTTGGGTATGTGCAAGATCATGATGGAAAAAATAGGCCTTGAAGTGGCAAAAAATTTAGAAAAATCAGAGTTAGGAAACTTGACATAAAAAATTGAATAAGTTATCTATATTATTTCAAAAATATGTAAGAATAGAATTTGTAGCAAATTGAATGTAGTTTCAAAACTACTAGATTTAAAAAAAAAAAAAAAAACCTATTTGGTGAAAATTTGAAATTTGAATGTAGTAGTACTTAAATTTCAGGAAAAAATAAGTAGGTGTTTGTCTAACCACCCTAACCACAATAAAAAGATAATAGTTTTTTATAAGATTTTAGATATAAGTAGAGGACTCATGTCTCAATGTGGTGCATATTTTTTTGTAATTTTTTTCCAAGTAAATAATTAATTATGAATTTTTTGCTACATTTAAAAAAAAAAAATTCATATGTCTAACCACCTTAACTTGGTCAAAACTTCATGAAATTCCTTTCTTTTTTCTTTAATCCTATAGTATGTGAAGCATAGAATGTGATGCATGTTTTAGATTGAAAAAATGTGATAACGTTTGAAAGTTATTGATGTTTTTCATTCATCTTATGAATCACGACTTTAGTTGTAATTCAAATACAAAATAAATAATAATTATTTATTAAATTCAAAGTAAAGCATAATTTATATTGGTGGAAAGCTAAGAATCTCCTTTAAAAACCCTTTTTGTTTCATCAATTTTGGGTAAAAAAAAAGTTGTTAGCCACATACCCTACAAAAACCCATCATATTTCAACTTTTTGGCCCATCATGATTCTACACATACCCCCTTATAAATGCTACCTAAGATCAAACAATATAGCATGCTCCTTTCATCATAATGCACAAATTTCAGCTCATACACAAAGGCATGCTAAATTATCACTAACATTTTCTCCTCTAGTGCTAATTCACCTATTAGGGAATCATTTACATCTCGAGCATGGGACATTTACCTTGATTTACCCATAATATGCTTTAATTTCTTCAAATTTTGTGTGAGTGCTTGGTACTTTGCAGCAACTGACTATCCTTCATGTTTGAAACCATAGATCCGACTATTTGATCTATGCTTTGTCAGGTTCTTTGATTCAATGTCGACACCACATTTTAGAAGGCTGAACTTCAAATGAGATGAAGTTTCTTCACAAATGGAACACATTCTAGGCTATCTTTCACAACAGAGTCACATTCGAATCCTTCAATCTTTGTTGCACTCCAAATCTTCTACCAAGTTCAAGAATTTGCTAGTATCTGAATAAGAAGTTTAGATTCACATCACCATTTGACTCTGCATTTTGTATCTGCATTGGGAGAATGAAGATTTTCCCCAACAAAGTCACCTTTCTATTGGTGCTTTTTCCAATGTGCCTAAGGAATCTCTAAAAAGTAGTTGGCTTCTATACTAGAGACCCTTAAAATAAATGGCCAACTGACAAGATTCAGTTGAAGATTGAAATATTCTACACTTTAGGCTCTATGGGACCTAGGAGGGTATTCCTACTATTTTCATTTTGATTCATACATTACTAAACACACTAATTCACAGATCAATTCCTATCAGGAGAAAATATACATGAATTACTGAAAGATTGGCTTATCTTTGAGCAAACTGTGACCCACTCACTAGGAATCAAAGGCTATTTCAAAATACATCATGCACATGACTCATGATAAATGAATTTTAAAATGAATTTGCATTCTAATTTCAAATCAGTGGCAAGATAGAAAATTAACATACTTCTGATGTAAATGTTTAACAACTAGTACTATAGAAAAGATTTAATTTTGACAATAATGGACAACTCTCACAATGCATTGCATCATGGAGCTCATAGTTTCTAAGACATGACTACTTACCAAATCCTTTGTAAAATTATTGCAAATTTATGACTCTATTTAAGCATTTTAATTGACTCCTTGAATAAAAGTAGAAACAAGGACATACATTCAAACAAATATTTGAAGATGAACAAATATATCCTTGATATTTCATTCAAAACTTTCCATAACCTTTAGAAGGAGAGTACATGCGTTAGAATTATAGATTTTTTTTATATCAGTCATTACTACAGAACCATTTAAGATCACTATATACATGCCATAAGAGCTAAAATAGATAATCTACTCTATTTATTAATTCCTTTCTACACTCTATTATCTATCCAGACATATACTCGACTCAAAAACTTAAGACCAGAACCCCTGCAAATGAGTCATGAATTCCCTTTTATAACCCAAGGGAGCAGACAAGTTTTTGTGTGAAATGCCATTACAACACAGATATGTCATTTTAATCTAATTTTCATTTCATTTCAAAATTCCCCACAAAAAAATCTACAATTATTTGTTGAAAAGGGGAGGAAAAATGTGTAATCATCAAAATGTGCTAATATCACCAAAAGTAGCCTTTAACTATCAACATAACCCATCAACCCACATCCACAGCTAGCACAGTCATCATAAAAACCAACTTCAATTGTCCACATTTAGCATAATAATTACCAACGCCAAAAAAATGAAAACAACCCACATGTAACTTCATCTTCATGACAAAATTTTAGAACCCTAAAAGCAATCTCATTACACAAAACCAACACTAGAGCCATGATACACACACCCACTCTACGTTCTTGCAACTAGAGGAGGAGAAATCACAACTCCTTCCTCATTCTTATCCTTGCCAATCATTTAGAACCCATGTCCACTTGGAGTCTTCACAACTATGGGAGGAACTGCAAGCACCTCTTCCCTTGATGGATGTAATTGGTTCAGAATTGTGAGATATTGTTGATATCCCAAATCCGTCTGGGTCTCACTATCGGATGAGCTATTAGAGACAACAATGGGAGATTTTTGTCTTCCATAGGAGCCTTGATCATATCGAATTTTCCTTTGAATTTTTCTTGAAGGCCCAACAACTTCTTTTCCTTTTGGTCTAGTCACTTATGAACTCACAACTTGGGCCTTCAACCAATGATTACTCCTAGTAACAACAGGTACAGATTCCTCGCCATGAGAATCCTTGTGAGTGCCATGTATGTTCTTTGATTCTTCACCACAAGACTTCTGCAAATCTAGTCGAAGGGACCTCCACACTAGAACAAATAGAGTGCCAAACTTACTCATCTTGCAACTCAAAGAACCTACACTTATAACCTCAGTGTCCTGCATAAAATCAAAAGACTCGACGACTGATTGCAATGGTTAAAATAACAACTCTTAACCTTTATTTATTATACAATGTGATGATAAAAATCATTAATTCTCAATGAAACACATGCACAAACTAGGCATAATTCATTGGCATCCACGTTATCATCGTTTGATTCCCAAGTGCATGGAAATATGCATATTGTGCTTCATGATTGCCAACAATTAAATCTCCACACACACAAAGATCAATTTGATTGCTCTTGCAGAGAGCTTACCATTAATGCTTGTTGGTTGCAAAACTAAATGACTACCACATGCCTATTTTATAATTTTGAATGTCATTTGTCGATCCCTTGATGATGTGGTGGATCAAATAGCTCACGTTGAGTTGACTAGCTTTGAATTTCAACAATTCACTGCTCGATCATCTCTAGGAAATAGCATTCATCTCAATCAGCAAACATGTCACCCATTGGTAAGTCTTTCGCACTTCATAAACTAATGAATCAATCCATGTGTCATGAAATCATAGCCCTCACAGTATTTAATGAGCATTCATCTTTTCTTTGTGAGCCCGCGAGGAACAATGGATATTGATTCCCATGCCTGACCTTCACTATCAATTTGGTAACATGGGTGGTAGGGATGATAGTGGAGACTAGGCCCCACAATTGTACAAGGACATGCATCCTTATCTCACTATCCTCTTGCTATGTAACTGACTGACACTTAACATCTGCAAGTTGGCGGGGTATGGCTAGGATCATTTCCCATGGTCACAAATATCAAAACCTGCACATATAACAAGGTTAGCATTAAAGAAGGGGCCATTATTAGGCCAACAATGATTTAACCCTCACAGATGAATGACTTAAGCCTAAGTCATTTAGGGGTGAAATATTAAAGTCAGCAACAAACTAGATGACTGGTGCTCTTACCCAAAGGGGCCAATAGCTGAACGGATATGATGGCTCAAGTAACAACTTGGAGGACTGCCAACCGAAAGGGAAAGTCAACATAAAATTAGAAAAGTTGAGGATTTTCTAAGACAAAAAAAACCTATCGAAACCATGGTGAAAAGGGTTTTATCTATTGATTATGTCCATGGGCTACTTAGAAATTGCAAATTTTGGGGAGGTCCATCAGAGTTCACAAGTGCATTGAAGTGTTTACAAGAGCATTCTAGAGCATTCAAGGGTAGATTCTTCATCATTTGTTGCAGAAATTCAAGGTCTATCATCATGTCAAGGATACCAAGCATTAAAAATGTTATTAAACTAGTGTTGTGATGTTGCATCCAAGATCCAAGGTCAAGCACTATTCTACACTTATCTCAAGATCAAGATCTACATCCTTCATGGTCATTTCATGTTGAGTTGTAGATTTACAAGACATCATTTAAAAGGCATAATTCAACGTATCATTTTCCATGATTCATGTTCTTTGTTTCATGTCCTTGTTTTATTGTTTCATCATTTGGTTTAATTACCTAAACAGGATTTGACCAAGGCAAACCCTTATTTCCTAACAATCAACACTTTCTCTCTCTCTCTCTCTCTCTCTCTCTCTCTCCCTCTTTGTGTGATTGTATATATAGGTGTCTTGGAGCATAAATGACCTTTGAATATTAGGTTACAAGCTTGGAGAATTTTTTTGGAGTTGTCTCCCCATTTGCAAGGTTGTAATCTTCACTAAAAAGTCACCTACAACCCTGAAATTAGAGTTTCATATCAAGCAACAAAGAGGAACATAAAGAGAAGACATTGAAGACTAGATTCAAATTTTAAAGCTCTAGAAACCCTAACTAGATTCATTTTCTAGTTCTGGAAAATGATTCCCATTTTAGGTCAATTTTGAGTTTTTTGCAGTTTCGGATACCCTTTTTTTAGAACCCTATTTCTGTATAAAAACCTAGATCTAGGACTAATTCACCCAAACTAGCATATGAGTCCTAGTAGGCCTAAATTTTAGGTTATTCAAAATTTTAGGCCTCCATTCAAGCTTTCTTAGGTTTCCAGGTGCTCCTTTGTACCTTTCCAGTTTGTTGTTCTGATTTATTTGCATTTATAGTTCATTTAGTGAAGTTTCTTGCATCGTTGAGTTCAATCATTAGATCTTGCATTGCATTATCTTTTCCAAGCTCTAGCTTGGCGGTGAACCCATCCTCAATAATTAATCATACCATAGGAAAATCCCTTAGCAGATCTCTTTCACCGTTTATCATCATTCTATTAAGATCTCTAAGGCATCCTTGAATGTGGCGTATAGAAAGCTTGTTGCCCTAGGTCCTAAAACCCCAGTGGTGACAATTTTCTATCTTGCAATATAAGCCTATACAAAATTAATTTTTATCATCTATGTATTAGAATAAATTACATGATTGAAGAATAGGCTCAAAATCCTATATTTCATATTACTAAACTTTTAAAAGATTCGATGTGTAAGTGCTTCAAATTTTTAGTCCAATTGTGACAAACTTTTATTTTTAGGAAAAAACTTCTACTTTTTGGCCAAAAGTGAACCCAAATTCTTGCACTTACCCATGTATTGTGTGTTTAGAATCTATGATATCTAATATGATTTATTTTTACATGTAATATGGCAATTGATTCTTCGTTGATTCATTTATGTTTCAAATATTCCACCATCTTTGGTTCCTAATTGTATATAAATTGGTCAAGCCAAAATTGATTCATTGTTGTTTGGACTCCATCAAATTAAATATTATATCAAGATAATACAATTTCCCTTATTTCTTTTTGACTCTTCTCCCTTGTGTGTGCACTTTCTTTAAAGTTTGGTTAGAATATGTTATTTAATTTTCTCTAAAAGGTAATCAAGGCTTGCACTTTACATTTGGACTTCTCATTCATTTAGTTGAAAGCGATTTTCTTGGATATATCCAAGTGAATATGTTGAGAGAATAAAATCGAGCTTTCTTATCTAATGTATACTTACTTTGTGATCCCATATCCCTAATCTAAACTTATATTTAAGAAAAACCTTTTTATATATTTCCTTAGTCCTAAATATCCCCTTGATTGAAATAATAAAAATCAAGCACATGGTTATCCAAGCATAGCTAAGATGTAGTGAAAGAGAACCTCATGAATATTTTTTATCTCTTTTACTAGAGAAGAGGTTCCACCAGCAACTCTTATGGTTAACCCATGAAAATGAACCAACATGTATGTCTTCCAGAAGAAACCCAAGTTATTACTCCAAGTTATCTCTCTTGCCTTCTGTGAAGGTAAAATTCATCAAGCTCCCTTCGAGTTTCATTTTTTGATAAGTATCAGCCTGTGCCTCAAATTTTAAACATCATCAACCCCTTTTTGATGAACACTACTGGCTTCCACCACATTTCTGCTTAGCGCTCTCCGAAGAGATTCTTACCTTCACTTTTTAACTAGCCCCCATCGTCCTGCCACGTGTTTACTCCGCTGGCTATTCCTTCCTGCTTCCCTTCAACTTTTCGTCGAGCCCCACCTCCATGCCACGTAGCTTCTATTCATGTAAAATTTTGTAGACCCCATAGCCAGCACCAATAATAAAAAAAATTGCTATGTGTCTTCTCATCACAAGCTTTTAGTGAAGAGGGGAAGGAATGAACCATGGGTTGCGCCTTGCTGCCACTTGTCTCCTTTGTAGGGACTTCATTAAAGGGAAAATGTGGATTCAATGCCAAGCTATGACATTCTATCACATGTGCTAACTTCCTCCATGGGGAGGTGAAACTTGTTTGCACAAGGCATGTCGAGACCATTGCCATCATTTGCAAGGGATGCATCTAGCTAGGAAATGTCTACATGCCATGGCCCAAATATTTTTTGTTGCAATGACAAAGGGGAATCTTTGTTGTGGCCATTGTTGCTTAGGATACTGAATCTTTTCTATTACGCTCATCAGGTAGTGGATTATTAACTATAAATATTGCTTCCCATTTTAGAAAACGGGTTCCAAGGAGACATAATTTTTAGAGACACTAGGCCTTTTACTATTTTTAGATTATTGTAAGAGAACTCACAGACTATGCCATTGTTCGACCTTTCTTTTTTCTTAAGCTATTTGATAAACTTTATATTGTTCCATTATTGTTTTGAATGGTTCATTTGCAGAACTTCTATGGTTTTAATGCAAGTTTGTTGGTTTAGATCATGTCCTTGACTACTCTTTTTAGTAAATGTGCATGAAAATTATTTTATGCCATTGGATGAATTATTCAGGCTTCTATCTTTAATATTTGTCACTCTAGGACAAAAGATTGTTGATCATAACCTTAAGTCGAATCCAAAAATATATATTTGTCATGCCCATATCTACTCTTTGGCGCATCACCTTAGTTATAATTTTTCCATTCCAAAAACCTAATTATAGAAGAAGCCAACTTCTTTAAAAATCTGAGGTCACTCAGTTTAGCGCAATTGGTCCCCCATTAATTGAGTTTCCCACAAAGGCCTGTTACCTTGCCAATTTTTGGCATCAATAGTTTTCTTTTTCCTTGCACACCCAGTGGGACCATTTCAACAAGTCTGAAGTCAAAAATGGTGTATGAGCCATCGACCTATTACTAGGTCCCAAACAGTGAATAATCTTGGTTTATTAGTGCTTCCATTAGGGAAAGTACAAGCTGCAACCCAATTAGTAAATGTTATGCTTCCTCTGACCTTCTACTAGCCATGTTACCTATTGCTAACAAAAATTATGTGGCATGGGATGTTGAAATCCCTCTTGTTGCACCAATAGTGCCTATCGTTTGGGCCGATATCCCAATCTCTACTCTAAAGGCTATACATAAGTTCATTGAAGATGGCTCATGAACATTGTCCAAACATTTGTAAGATGTTGCAAATGTATGTTTGGTGGATGGAGTTACATATCAAAATGTAGTGCTAAGGTTGCTTACAGCCTCTTTCAGAGGCAAGGTGTTGGATTGGTACTACACACTATCAAAAAATACCATCAATACCTGGGATGAGCTCAAAGATCCTTTATATGAAATATTTTCCAATGAAAAAGACTGGTCCTCACTATATTATCAATTGTCTACCATAAATTGGGCCCCATAAAAAGCCATGACTTGCTTCAATGCCTAGTTCCATACAAGCTGGAAAAGAATCTAGGTTGATATCCACCCACCGCTTGAGCTAGCATTCATGTTCTACTTGAAATCTTTCAACCTTGACATCTTGATGATGATCCAATCCTTGGGTGGAACCACTCTACCAAGTTCCTACAGTGTCACTATCAAAGCGAAGAACAATTTGATAGACGCTAGGAAGTTGCCACCCCGACCCATCATGACTATATTTCTAGAAATATTAGTTCCTACTCAGGAGATGCCTTCTACTAGCGCATTGGCTCCTCCTCAATCTATGTACACATATTCAAATGTGCCACAGAACATTGCTTCTACTTCAATCTCTTCAAAGGAAGAAATGAGCGAGTTCAAGGAAATGCTGTGAACCATCACCAATGAAATATTTTGTCATCAAGCGAAACCAGATAGTGCCTCCGAAACCAAATTATTAGAATTATCAAGGTGGAAGGTCTTATTACCAAAAAAACTAGTTCCAAGGAGATGCTCACATGAATCCATAGGAACAAACAGAAAATCAAATAGTACCAATGTCTTCTCCACTGCAGAGTGCTAACTGAAGATCAAACAAAGAGCTAACTATGGGGAAGAACAATTTAGTTAATGACATGAACCCTTGGTTCTTCCCTTATGGAGACTAGCACATGCCTCATAATTTCCCACATGGAAATCTACAACAAAATATTCCAAAACAATGCAACCAAGGTGTGATGTCATATCCTAAAATTTATGTGTACACCTCTTCACAAATGGACAATACGGTGCTCATAGCACAAATGCAAGGGATGTCCCTAGATCAAGAAGAGGACGTCACTCCCGATCTTGCACTCTTCTCATGGATGGAAGAAGAAGAGGTGGTGTTTGCAAATGATGCATCCACATCAAAAACACTACTAGTGTAGTCCGATTACAACACCTACTCGAAGACGAGATTCATAGGAAAACTAGTCATCCCACAACTAGTCAGTCTATAGCCCAAAGGTGCTTCTGACCAGATATCCAAAACCTTCCCAGTAGTGTAGCAATGCCCACTATGGAAGGAAATTGTTATAACCAAAGCTAAGGAGTAGAATCCTATGAATCCTCCACCATTCAATGTGGTGAAACAATTGAAAAAATCATCTACTAATGTATCTCTATGGGACATCTTAGCTATTCCAGAATAGAAAACACTGCTATAGAAATCACTCTAGGAGGATCCAATCATCGAACCAAAAGAGTAATCTTTCAAAGGGAAGGTTGTTGATCAATCACCTCCTGCCAAAGTTCTCATAAATAGAATAGGGGAAGCCCTTGATGAGGTTAAGGACAAACCAAAGTTCAAGACATTCTTCCTAACCCTCATTATTGGAGATAAATTGTTGCATAATGCCATGATCAAACAGTTATGATGAAACAAATAGCTGAGGCCCTAGGGCTTATCTATGAACCTCTAAAGAAGGGGGTTATGTAGCTTGATAGAAACAAAGTCAAAATTTTTGGTCTCATCAAAGACCTTCCCTTGAATCTATTCTCCTACCTTGGCATCACAGTGCTACAAGATACTGTGATCATAGATGTTCCCCCATGTTCGGCCTCTGTCTATCCTAAGAATTCACTTCAAAGGTAGGAAGATATCTTTCTTTGGACTAATCACATATAATCCTCAGGACCAAGCATGGGGAAAAAGTTAAGATAGTCTTTGAAGCTCTGCATTCAAAACATGTGGCTGATGAAGCCATGATCAATTTTGAGGCTGCCCATACTTCTTTCACCAAGGAGGAAATGTGTTGCACCGAGTTGCTAGAGGATGAAAAGGTGACTGAAAATTGGATTGATCAAGAAGATACTCACTTAATTGAGCATATAGATGTTGACCCTTTCAAAAAATATCATGCTACTAGGTTAAGCACCTATGTCATCTTCAAGGAGGAGCAAGAATTTTGAAAGTCATGATAGAATCTGAAAACAATTAAGCCTTAGAGCTATGGAAGTTGCACTTCGATCGGGCAAGATGCAAAATGGGCTCAAGATCCAGGATATGTTTGATATCCCCCCAAAATGAAAAGACATTAAGGTCTTTTCACTTCCAGTTTTCTTGTTCAAATAATGAAGTTGAATACAAAGGTCTAGTACAAGGTTTAAGCATTGTGGAGTAAATGGGAATCAAGCAATTAATGATGTTTGAAGATTTTGAACTAGTGGTCAACCAAGTCTGAGAGATCTCCACAGCTAATAATTTTTGCATGAGATCCTATAGACATAGAGTTTGGGACCTAATTGAGGGATTTGAAGCCTTCAAAATCTAGATGGTACCTTGAGAACAAAATAGTGATGCAGACTGCATGGAAGAAATCGGATCCCAATTTGACCCTTCCTCTGACCTCATTCACAAACAACACTTTGTACGAGTGATAGTCTAACCAGAAATTCCAAACAATGATTAGAGATGGCAAGTGTTTAATAGTGATGAACACATTGCCTCATTTATCTAGTAGTTGGGAAAGTTTTTCGACTATCTCCAACCGAAGATCGTCGAGGCCTATGACAATCAAATCATCTAGTTGAAATCTAGCAAGCTTCCGAAGGGATTGGTCAATCTTGAAAATATTTTTAATTGTGACGATGCAAGGAATGACAAGAGGAAGTATGTAGCAGAAAAAAGTGACTATACTGACCTTCAAGTCAAAGATGGGAGAAAGCTTAAAGTCGAGAGGGATGTCTTACACCATGATAAAGAAAGGCTCATTGACTTTTGTGAAAAGTATGAAGGAGTGGTGGCCTGGTCATATGATGACCTCAGGGGATACGATCCTGATATCATCCGACATACAATAGATCTGATGGAAGGTGAAAAACTAGTCCACCAAAAATAGAGGCCAATCAATCACAAGATTGAAGCGCTAATGGCACAAGAGCTAATAAAGCTAATCTAGTCACTAATTGTTTTCTCAATCAAACATAGAACATGGGTATCCAACCTGGTCCTCGCTTGAAAGAAGAATGGAGATATCCGCCTATGTGTTGATTTTCTGGACCTGAATAGAGCATCCCTAAAAGAACACTACCCGCTACCTTTTATGGATTCCATCCTGCAAATGGTGGCAGGTTGAGAAATGTTTTCTCTGCTAGATGGCTTCTCTAGTTACAATCAAATCTAGCTCAAAGAGAAAGACCAACATAAAATGACATTCACTACAGAGTGGGGAATTTTCACATATGCTAAGATTCCTTTTGGCCTCTCAAATGTAGGAGCCACCTTCCAATGAGCCATGGATATTGTCTTCATTGAGTTGATCAACAAGATCATCTTGATCTATTTAGATGATCTCACTATGTTCTCTAAGTCCAAGGATGATCATTTTGATCACCTCAAGATGGTTTTCAAAAAATTCCAAGAGTTTGAGGTATCCCTAAACTCAAAAAAATATGTCTTCAGAGTACCATAAGGCAAGCTATTGGGGCACATGGTGTCCAAAGAAGGAATTTCAATTGATCCCAAATGGGTAAAAGAAATCATAGAACTCCCCCTTTCAATCAACAAGAAAGATGTCCAGTCTTTCTTGGGAAAGGTAAAGTGTGTAAGAAAATTTATTTATTATTTTGCAAGAAGAATTAGGCCAATCACCCTGATGATAAACAAGGATCAAACATTCAAATGGACAAAAGAGGCTAGAGAAGCCTTTGAAAAATTTAAGGATGCTATTTCCTCAGCTCTTGTATTGGTTAATCCAGAATTATCAAAGGACTTCATAATGTATGTATTTAGTAGGAAGTCAAGTATTACTACTGTCTTGACTCAAAAATATGATGAAGGAAAGTGAGAACACCTGATAGCATTCCACTCCTAAACCTTGAAGGAATATGAGATGAATTACAACTTCATCAAAAGGAAAGTGTTTGCAATAGTAAAGGGACTCAAGAAGTTCAAACACCTAATCTCTTGCAACAAGGTGATCATTTATGTCACATATTCTAGTGTGCACGAATACATCATGAAAGAAGAAATCACACAAAAAAGGACCAATTGGATCACCAAGATCCTTGAGTATGACATTGAGGTCAAGCCTACAAAGACCATCTAGGGAAGAGGACTGTACAAATATCTGGTGCACGATGAAGAAATAGTTGTCAAATAGGAGCAACCAGAGTTAGTTCTGACAAACAAATCTGATTCTAAAGGCTACTGGCTGGTGGATAGAGTGAGATTTATGTACACAGGAAAATATCTGTTGAGCCTTCCTTCTCATAAGAGAAGATTCTACCGCCTATAAAACAACAAATATGTGCTCATCCAAGGGATCTTGTTCAAAAGGAAATTCAAAGGCATTCTATTGTGGTGTGTTACCACAGAGCAATCAAAAAGAATCCTTGACACTTTCCACAATAGTGTTGTGTGAAGACACTTCTCTGCTAAGACCACTGCCATCAAAATCATGTGCATCATATACTTCTAGCTGATGCTATTCAACAACTCCTACTCATTGGTTAAAGCTTGCAAAGAATTCCAGTTCTTTGCCAGAAGAAGAAAGAATTATGTGATGCCTCTCAATCCGATAGTGGTTGATAAGCCATTTTTGCAATAGGGCTTTGAATTCATTGGAATGATCAATCTTGCCTCCAACATGTGGACACAAGTGGATTCTAATGGCCACAGGCTAGTTCACTAGGTGGACAAAAGCCATGTTGCTAAGGAATGCAACAAAGATAGAGATAGTGAACTTCCTTGAGGAACTGGTGACAAGATTTGGCTGCTTAAAACCATCATTTCCAACAATGCCAAGGCCTTTCTAGGCTCTAAGGTATGTCAGTTCTTACTTTTGCATGGCATATTCTTGAAAAATTCATCAAACTACTACCCATAGGGGAACGGCTTGGCCGAGTCAACGGACAAGAATTTAGACCGAATCCTTAAAAGGATTGTGTTAAAGCACCAAAGGGAATGGTTACAAAATATTTGGGTAGTGCTCTTGGAAGACTGCATAACTTCTAAGTAGGTTCTCAAGACTTTTCCATATGAGCTAGTGTATGGGAATGAAGCACTATTTCCTATCTCCATGGAGATTCTGGCATTGTAGTTGCTCAAATCCCTCAAGGTAGAGAAAAATGGCACCATGGAGGTTCAGCTAATCGAGTTGCTGGAAGTCCAAGAGAAGAGGAAAAATCCTTAACAACCATGACTAACTACCAACAAGTGGTTAAATGGTGGTTTGATAAGAAAGAATCAGACCAAGGTCTAAAATGCAGGGACCTGGTGCTAAATTGTAATGAAAGGGTTACAAATCCTGGCCAGAATGGGAAGTTTGACAACTTATGGGAAGGCCCTTTCAAAACAATGCATTTGAATTAGAAATCATGGAGCATGAACCATTGGGAATTCTGTTCAAAGGGATTCATCTAAAATTATTCAATTAGGCTTGAATTTTTCTACCCATGTAAATGTGTGAATAATATAATTATTTTTTTCATTTGTGTTTTTGTCGATCGGTCTCTCAATAATTAATTCTTCTAGTGCGAGAAAACAGAAGTGAGTGGAACCCATTATCCCAATTGTAGAGAAAGGTAAAAAAAACCATGAAGTGTAGAAAAATGCACCCATATGCAAGAAAATAAATAATAATCCTCATTTTAGAACAATAAGCAAAGGAGACAAGAATTTTAACATAAGATATATTTCATTATATTTATATACTTTGCTAAATACAGTATCAAAATGTCTCAAAATCCATTCTTTTAAAGTATATATCTATATAATTCATGTATTTTCTTTATACGGCTACTATTAGGCCTTTTCTAGGCATATATACAAAAAATAGACTAATGAGCTTTAGTTTTTGAAACATAAAAGAAATTTTAAGTCATGAGCATGAGCAGCACCAATAGAGGCATCAATGGCAGTGTCAAAAATTTCTTCATCTTCACTAGCAGCAGCATCCATAAGAGCAATGGCAAGTGGCGGAGGGAACACTAGGTTCCTGAAGTCTTTGTACTAGTCAATGTCATAAAAATTCACCACGTTGTATGGGCAGAAGAGGAAATGGAATGCATGGGTGACCCTTTGGCGATGTATTTCCTGTGACTGGAATCGAAAACTTCTTAGGAACAACAACCATAGTATGACCACATCTTCTTCAATGAACTATCAAAGGTCGCTTGCAGTTAAAATACCCCTGCCAAATGCAGCATTCGCCACCACCTCTTCGAGACCATTTACTTATTTCTTTGGGAAGATCTCTTTGACCAAGTGGAGAACCAGTGGCTTGAGAACCTGGATGTTGAGCATCGATGCAACAAAGTGAGAGCACACATTAGTTTTAACTCTATACCTATCCTCATAATCAAGGAAATCCCTCCCTAGAACCCATTTCATGGCTATGATGGCCAAGGAATGTTTATTTTTGGTCATCATCTTAAGGAACCTAGTCAAAATCTTGCCCAGAAAAGTAGTTTGGTATTTAGGAGAGACCAACCTAATTGGGGTATTCATGGTGACAAGCTCTATACTACTATCAAACTAAAGCCCTATGCAAATTGCCTAAGTCTAAACTCTATGCAAATACTATGCAAACTGCTAACACCAAATGCTAAGCCAATCACCTATTATCTATTCTGCTAAAATTGTTAAGTGAGATGTCACTATTTCCTAAAGCACCTATTCATAGAAATGGATAGGATAAGTGTGCTAATTTACATACCATAAACATGAGGTTAATCAAGAACCATCTCAAAATTTACACCAAGGCTCACTTGAATTTCCCACCTAGTTGTATCTGTAGGTACAATTTGCTATGTGAAAAATTAATATGAGCTAATTAATTATCATAAGTTGGTGGAAACCACTAGTGGTAATCCATATGATTGAATGCTAAGGTGTCATTCTATAGGTGCTTCTCAAACTCCAAAAAGGAATGCAAATCTTTTCAGCACTTATTGCATACTTTGACGTAATCATTCCATTTGGGATATTAATTGCCACAACATATGATGCCTAAGTTGCCTTCAATTTTTTGGCTCAAGTTCCAAGAAAATCATGTCGAAGTGCACCATTGCCAAGGGTCATTATGAGTTCTTGTCATTACAAATGGTAAGTAATTCACTTCACACGAGCAAATAACTGGTAGTACATGTCAAATTTAATGCAAGTAGGTGAGCGTTGTTGACCACCCTAATAAGGAAATAGCTAAGTGCCACATGCAAAAGGTTTTGTATTGTGAATGTTTTTGAAAAATTTCTTCCCAAAGAAAAAGAAATTTTAAGTGCAACCAAAGTCGAGGTAAATTACAAAAAGTTTGAGTGAAGCAAAAAACTCTAGCGAAACAGGAAATGACAAAGAGTTCCTAAACAATAGCATGAGTAGAGGCCCAAGGAAAAGAAACGCAGAGCCTGTTTGATGATATGCGTAGAGCATTAGTTTTCTACGTATTTGAAACAATTTCTTACACTTCGCTTGGTATACCAGAGAAGCCAGAATGGGAAAACACACAAGTTTTGGAGAAGCCCAAAAATTATAGGGATCAAAGCCAAATCAAGGAGGATTGGGATATTAGTCATGATCCCATTGTAAAAATCCCAAGAGTTTGAGGGAGGCAGCTTGTGAAAGAATGAAGGTTTCCATTGACCCAAAGTCATTTTCATAGAAGCTATGGTACAATAGACTCCCACAGTATATGGTCACATTTATTGACTATTGCCCAAAACTGGTCAATGCAACCATCAAACATTTCAACCTATGCACCAGTACCATCGAGGGCTAGGGGTTAAGGTTCAATATCTATTCAGAAGCTATCTGAAATCTATTGTGCATCCCTAACCTTGACTCTAGACCAGAACAGGCAGAGCCATTCAACCGAACAAAAGGGGAGGCAATATGGAGAGGCACGAAAAAGGATCGAGAAATTTATAATAAAGAAACCAAAAGGCCTATGAAAGATCATCAAAAGCCACCAAAGATTTTGACACCACTTATCACCTTCGCTCTGAACATGCAAGATGCATTATCAATGTTGGAATTTTTTTGCTGCATTGACACTACCAAGGATGTGTACGAATTTTAGTTGGGTCTGGGGTTTCAATTTTGCAAGCAACATACCTTTTTTTTGGTACGATTTAGTAGAATACCTTATTGATGAGATGCTAAGGAAAATCAAGTATAACCCAGCACAATAGAGGTTTAGGTTTGCTTCTTTCCTTGTTCACATGTTTTTGCATGAGAACCCTAATTTCTTTAAGAAATATATGAAGTTGTCTCTTTTTTATGAGTTGGGAAAAAGAAGGTCAATTTCTATATGGACTCCTTTGCTTTTTGATACATACAACTATTATGCATTTTCAGATTATTTCTTAAATTTTATCTTGCAAGATTTGAAAGGGGATGATGGTTTCAACTGACTTACCAATGACCAGACTACATATATAGAGAAATTCACTCCCAAATGTAATTGGTTTCTCATAGTGGGTTTCACTTTCATCCAGTTGCACTGTTTCACTAGAGAACCACTTTTCCTTCTGACATGTATCACGAATTGGGTGCTAGCCCTCAAAATGTTCTGGTAACTATCCCTCATTGACTACAAATTTTGCGGAGGAAATCCAAGAAGAGGGGATTCTTTGTCTGCCTAAAAACCTTCAAAACAATGGTCATGAACAAGAAATAGACACACGAGTTGCTGGAAGATAAGCTAGCTCATCTGTGGTTGGTAATGATTTGCGATAACTAGTATTACAAACCTAAAAATGACACACCAAATGAATTTTTCAAGGTAATGCACCACTCAAGCCCTAACTAGGAGAAGAGGAGGAACCCATTAAAATATTTTGATGATCTACTAGTGGATTTGATCTACATTCCAATAGAGGATAGTAGGCCACCATGACATAATTTTTACTTTCCTACAACGGTGTATGATGAGAAGAAAAAAAGGGGAGCCACCCTATTCAACAAGTTACAACAAGAAGAGGAATGGAGCATGCAAAGAATTAGAGCTTCCTGGGTGTACCACCAAGGAACCAAGCAGCTTGATGCCCCATATGAAAGTGAGAAGTTAGATGAAAATTTTGATAAGATGTGGGACGATGAGCATCTATATTTTTATGCAAGTGTGGACAAGGACAATGACTCTAATGAGTCTGAGGAGCCTACTGGGAAAGGAAATGAGCAAGAAGAAAAAGTTTCATCAGCCTCCACTCAACAAAAGAGAAAGACAACAAAGTGGCCTAGCTATGTTGCTTCAAATGTGTGGTTGAACCTATCAAGAGCTTTGTGAAAACCCCGCCCACCAAATGACAACACATAAAAGTAATTGCTGGGGAAGGTTTGCAAGAACCCGCCACAAGCCAAGGGCTCGGAGCAACCTAGGAACAAGAAGTAAGCAAGGATGCTGCAGTGAGTCGAGAACCATCATCATACAATCAATAGGTAATATTCGCCCCTTCTTCTCTTATGTCACAATATTTAGTGGCCCCTACTGTCTTTGTGGCACCCATTGCTACAAGTCTAGGCCCTTCCTTTTCTATCTCTACCGCAATGATCATAGGAGGTTTCTCCTAGTACTCCCATATGGGGCCATTTATCTTAACACCTCCATGGACCATTACACCTTTGACCACTACCCAATCTGCTCTTACCTCTCTTTCCTCAAGTGTGGCTGCTATTAACAGCTCCCCTTCTATTGCTATATCAAGCACAACCCTGTTCACCCAACAATTGGAGTCTGCCATGGGCCCACAATCACTGCAAAAAATGATGAGCCCTCTCATCAATTCATAGATTGATCTTTGGCATGTTCCCAATCTCTCCTTGCAAACTGTCAATCTCCCAAAGAAGAAAATGGCCCAAGCCACTACCCTCACTTTTCCTTTTGTTGTACCTCCCAGTGCACCTTTCGTAGGTAGGCTAGTTTGATCGTCGGCCCAATTCATGGCACAAGGTGATGCTACAAAGGAAGTGCAAGGTCTCAGAATGTAGAGGAAAAGGGATAAGGATGACAAGAATATGATAGAGCCGAAGGTGTATATTGTCTACAATGAAGCTCAAAATGTGATCCATTTCATAACTATGCATTCAAACATCATCAAACCGTAGGGGGAGATGGATCCTGACAATTACAATATGTTCGCCCATGGGACTTGATTTGAGCATAGCCCGACCACAAGACAAAGTTGAACTCATGGAAGAAACACAGTGGGTGGTGACCACAGACTTCTTCAAGTATGGTCACCAACTAAAAAACAAAGAAGAGGAGTTGAAGCTTGTGAAGGATAGGGTTGAGTTCCTACAAGAAAAGGAAAAAGCGATGGAGGCAGATGTTGTGCACTTATCAAAAAAAGTGCAAGCAACAAAAATTGAGCAAAATAGACTCTAGGAGGAACTTGCAAAGTTCCAATTTGTTGACCTCACCCTGCCTAATGTGTTGTGGAAGAAGAACCAAAACTATCAAAATCACTTAACTTTGGCAAAGTAGGTCATTGAACAAAAAGATAAAGAATTTGAACAACAATGTGCTCAATTCGAGCAAAATTCGCAAGAGAAGGATGGTGATTTTGAGGCCTGAAAGGCCCAATTAGTAAAAGAGCTTTAGGAGATGAATATTTCTCTTGAAATAGAGTCAAAAAATAAGAGTCGGGCCAAGGAAAACTAGTCCAAGGAGCTAAGAAACATCAAAGAACAACTTGCATTCACAAACAAGAAAATTGCAAAATTGATAGAGGATGTCAATTTGAAAGATGCAAAGATTTCCCTTCTAAAGAGTGTGACCTAGGCCCTTGTTGCCTAGCTAGACCTCATTCCAATGGTTCAATACCTATATGTTTCATACTAGGAAAAGGTCAAGGCCTTCTACTTGATACCACAATCGACACTTCAATATATGTCGAAGGTGACAAAATTGAATAGGGAAGTCTGTGGGGTAATTGAGTGATTCCCACAATTCATCGTAGAGAAATTCCTTGAAGCAAAAAGTTTGCTAAATAAGCTATGCATGGTCTTTGATGAAAACTTAACAAAGGTAGAGATCGAGGATCAGAAGGTTGTTGCAAAGATAGTGAACAAATTTTTCCACTGCCACTCGGCCATCCTTCATGCTAATGCATGCACAACTACTTTAAACTGGACTATGGATGGCATGAGAGAAAATTTCTCTTGGCTAACTGAGATGGGCCTTCCCTCCCAATTTCTTGAAGATGAGTTGGTTGCCACAGCTGAGCAAGTTGCAGTGAATATTGAGTAGAAGGATCAGGACACAACGACTTTCTAGAGTTTCAGCCAACCTCCTACCATGACAGATATTGAAGGAGACATTCATATAATTGTGTGGCTACTCTTCCAATTTGAGTTTGGGGCCAATTTACCTATGGTGTTTCTTTATAAAGAAATGCTTGACCTAAGTGGAGTGCAAGAAAATCTCTGTGATATATCGAGACCATCTGAAGAGGACTGGCTACCTCTGCAGGTAGCTCTTTCTAAGCTCTGATTCCATCGCCCCATGGATGGGGGCTATGTTCTGCAAGCTAGAGAAAAATTTTGGTTCATCATTTTGCATGCAAAATGCCCTTGATAGTCGCCAAAATTTGTGAATGTAAAATTCATCAAGCTCCCTTTGGGTTTTATTTTTTTCTAAGTATCGTCCCATGCCTCAACTTTTAAACATCATCGGCCCCTTTTTGATGAATACCACTGGCTTCTGCCATGTGTCTGCTTAGTTCTCTCTAAAGGGATTCTTCCCTTCACTTTTCAACTAGCCCCCACCATCCTTCCATGTGTTTACTTTGTGGGCTATTCCTTGCTGCTTCCCTTCACCTTTTCACCAGGCCCCACTTACATGCCATGTAGCTTCCATTCACGTAAAATTTTATGGACCCCACAACCAGTGTCGATAATAAACATTGCTACTAAGTGCCTTCTTAGTGCAAGCTTTCAAAGAAGAGGGAAAGGAATGAACCATAGGTTGCGCATTGCTCCACCTGTCTCTTTTGCAGGGATTTCATCAAAGGGAAAATGTGGAGAAAATTCCAAGTTGTGACATGCTGCCATGTGTGGTAACTACCTCCACAAGGAGGCAACAATTATTTGCACAAGGTAGGCTAGGACCACTACCATCATTTTCAAGGGATGCATTTGGCTAGGAATCATCTACATGCCATGGCCTAAATATTTTTTATTGCAACGGTCAAGTGGAATTTTTGTTGTGGCCCTCATTGCTCAGGATACTGAATCTTTTCTGTTAGACTCACTAGGTGGTGGATTATTAACTATAAATATTGCTTCTCATTTCAAAAAATGGGTTCCAAGGAGACATAATTTTTAGAGGCACTAGGCCTTTTACTATTTTTAGATTATTGTAAAAGAACTCATAGACTATGCCATTGTTCAGCTTTTCTACTTTTTTAAGCTATTTGATCAACTTTATACTGTGCCATTATTGTTTTGAATGGTTCATTTGCAGAACTTATATGGTTTTAATGCAAGTGTGCTAGTTTAGATAGTGTCCTTGACTCCTGGGTATGTGCAGGATCATAATGGGCCAAAAAGTGGCAATATTATGGGTATTTGTAGGGTATGTGGTTGATGATTTTTTTTACCCAAAATTGATGAAACAAAAAGGGTTTTTAGAGGAGATTCTCAGCTTTCCACCAATATAAATTAAGCTTTAATTTGAATTTAATAAATAATAATTATTTATTTTCTATTAGAATTATGACTAAAGTCCTGATCGATAGGCTGATTGAAAACATCTATAACTTTCAAACGGTATCACATTTTTTGAATTTGAAACATGCGTCGCATTCTATGCTTCACATACTATAGGATTAAAAAAAGAAAAAATAAATTTCATGCAGTTTTGACCAAGTTAAGGTGGTCAGACATACGAGTTTTTATATTTTTTAAAAGTTGTAATAAAAATTCATAATTAATTATTTACTTGGAAAAAATTACAAAAAAATATGCATCACATCTAGACATGAGTCCTCTACTTATATATAAAATCTTATAAAAATTATTATTATTTTATTATGGTTAGGGTGGTCACACAGACACCTACTTATTTTTTCCCTTGAAATTTAAGTACTATTGCATTGAAATTTCAAATTTTCACCAAATAGATTTTATTTTTTTTAAATAAACCTAGTAGTTTAGAAACTACATTCAATTTTCTACAGATTCTATTCTTACATATTTTTGAAATAATATAGATAACTTATTCAAATTTTTACGTCAAGTTTCCTAACACTGATTTTTCTAAATTTTTTGCCACTTAAGGGCCTGTTTTTTCCATGATGATCCTACACATACCCTCCCCTTTTCAGTAAATGTGCATGAAACATATTTTATGTCATTGGATGAATTATTCAGGCTTCTATGTTTAATTTTTGTCATTCTAGGACATAGAAGATTGTTGATCGTGCCCTTAAGTCAAATTCCAAAAAATATATTTATCGTGCCCATATCTCCTCTTTAGCACATCGCCTTAGTTAGAATTTTATTTTTATATGTGCTTCCTTTTCCAATTCCAAAAACCCAATTACAAAAGAAGTTATATTCTTTAAAAATCCAAAGGTCACTCAGTTTAGCACAATTAGTTCCCCATTAACTGAGTTTCCCACAAAGGGTTGTTACCTTGCCAATTTTTGGCATCAACACCTTCCATATAGACATGTATCTCTTATAAGTGAAACTACTAAACGTAACACCTCATTTTATATTTAACCATAGGTAAATTGGAAATGGGATTAATTGTAAAAAATTTATCCCAATATACCAAATCTTTTGATATACCATGTGGTATGTAGAAGTAGAGACATATCAAAGATAAAGATGGTATGGGAGAGTAGAGTGGCACAAGATAAATGGTACTAAAAGGTCTCAAGGCCTAGGAATTAGAGTAATATTACCCCTTGAGAACTTCACTAGACCTTTTATGGGGAGTCTATATTAGCTAAAAAAGATAGATCACTATAAGGAACAAAATTATAGAGAGAGAGATCATTTGTAAACATAATAAAACTTGAGGCTTTTTACCACTCCAAAGGACATAAATAGCCCTAAAATATGCCTCTATGTGCATCAACTCCCAAGGTACATGAGGATATTTAAATTAATAATTTTTTAATATTCCATAAAATTAGGAAAAAATGTTATGTTTGAGGTAATTTTTTGTATTCATATTACACATGTTTGGTTAAAGGCGGTTGTACTATACCTAGTTTAGTAAAACTATTTTTGGCTAAACAAGTATACTGGAAACTTAGGTGGCATGATGTTAGCACCAATTTCTTTTATTTTTTAAATTAGCTGTGAAAGTTTGAAGTAGTATCACCTTTTAGGCTTAATTTTAGCACACTGGAATTCAATTATCTTTAATTAAAATTTAGTTTATGTTGAAAATGTATTTTGACTAAATCCATTCTAGCTAAAATTCTTTGAGCGACAAATTTTCTAAATAGAACTGTTTTCTAAATAAATATGTAACACCACTTTAATCTTAATTTACAAAAATAATAATAATTTTTTTTAAAAATAATTTTCCTATCATTTTTATGTGAAAATATATTTTTTAAATTCAAAAATATTCTTTATGGATCTAAAATCACATGGTTATAAATATAAATATTCAAAGATATTTATTTAAATATTTTTATGATTAAATATTTTTTATTTTCACTAAAAGTAGGTCATCAACAACTAAATATTAATGGGTATGTGTAGGATCATCATGGAAAAAACAGGCCCTTAAGTGCCAAAAAAATAGAAAAATTAGAGTTACGCAACTTGACGTAAAAAATTGAATAAGTTATCAATATTATTTCAAAAATATGTAAGAATGGAATCTGTAGAAAATTGAATTTAGTTTCTAAACTACTAGGTTCAATGTTTAAAAATAATAAGATCTATTTGGTGAAAATTTGAAATTTCAATGCAGTAGTACTTAAATTTCAGGGAAAAAATAAGAAGTAGGTGTCTGTCTAACCACCTTAACCACAATAAAATGATAATATTTTTTTTATAAGATTTTAGATATAACTAGAGGACTCATGTCTCGATGTGATGCATATTTTTTTGTCATTTTTTTCCAAGTAAATAATTAAATTAATTTTTTATTACAACTTTTAAAAAATATACAAAAATCATGTGTCTGACCACCTTAACTTGGTCAAAAATTCATGAAATTATTATTATTATTTTTTAATCCTATATTATGTGAAGCATATAATATGATGCATGTTTTGGATTCAAAAAATGTGATATCCTTTGAAAGCTATAAATGTTTTTCAATTAGTCTATCAATCAGGACTTTAGTCATAATTTGAATAGAAAATGAATAATAATTACTTATTAAATTCAAAGTAAAGCATAATTTATATTGGTGGAAAGTTGAGAATCTCCTTTAAAAACCCTTTTTGTTTCATCAATTGTGGGTAAAAAAAAGTTCGTCAGCCACATACCCATCATATTGCCACTTTTTGACCCATCATGATCCTGCACAAACCCTAATTTGAATTTTATCTCAAGCAAAGATACTAAAATTTATTTTTAAAAATTATAAAATATGATATAGTGAAGAAGAAATTCCATATCAAGATGATATATTTTTTATCTCAAATAAATAATTAACATAAAATATGGAAGTTCTAAAAATAGTTGTTTTTTCAATAAATAAGATTTTAAATATTTATTAAAAATATATATTTAACAAAATAAAAAATGAATGTACTAAAGTTGCAAGTTATCAATATTAAAAAATAAGAAAAAAATTACTATAAAAATAGAATTCAAAAACTACATCTAAATAATTTTTAAGTTTTTTAAAAATAAAAAATTATAAACTACACTAAAAACAATAGATATTGTATTTGAATTAAAAAATTTAGATCGGTGTTAGTCATTTGTTAAGTAAAAAAATGTAACATAGATATGAACTTTCACCTTGGGGTGAAATCAACTTTTAATCACTATTTCTTATAATTTTAAAATTATAATCTCAAGTCATTTTATTCTTTTTTCAAAATTTTAAAAGTGTGACCAATGTTATTGTGAACATACTTTTAACTTTCACCAAAATAACTCATTTATAATTTCAAATTGGACACCCTTATTTTGACCTATGGATTTATTACCCCTTATGACATAAAAAATAATTTTTGAGATATGGACCCCATTCCATTAAAAAGAAATGAGGCATTGTGATACCACACAACATTTGTATCTTTGATTAGTGAAACTACTAAACATAACACCCCCTTCTATATAACCATAAATACATTGAAAAAGTGATGGATTGTAAAAAAATTTATCCAACTACACCAAACCTTTTGATATACCAAGTGGTATGTAGAAGTAGAAACATATTAAAGATAAAAAAAAAAGGTATGGGAGAGTAGAGTGGCACCAAGATATATGGTACTAAAATTTCTCAAGGCCTAAGAATTAGAGTAATAACACCTCACACTTCACTAGACTCTTAATGGGGAATCTATATTAGGTAATAATGATAGATCACTATAAGAAAAATTATTGAGGATATATAGAGAGAATTTATAACCATAATAAAATTTTGAAATCGTTTTCCTACTCCAAAGGACCTACATAGCCCTAAAATATACCTCTTTGGGATTGAATCCCAAGTACATGAGGGTAATTTAAATTAATATATATTTTTGTTTCATAATATTGTTTATATTATATTACTAAAAAGAGAAGATATATGTGTTTACAATGCAAGTAACCACCGACTATGGAAAACCAACCCAAAGCCAACAAAAACAACATGGCAACCTCTACCCACCAATGCAGCCAAGCCCGAGACTTAGACATCAAACCCTTTTCCTTTGAAAAAACAAAATAGGAAATTCATGTTGACCGACATTTGAAAACCAAAGACCGAAAACTAGACCCTAAATTTTTGACCATACAAACAAGACTCTAACTATTTTCCAAAAGTGGTTTTAAACTGTGCCTTCACAAACAACCAAAATTTACAAAAAATTAAATAATAGACAAATACTTGACCCATACCCAACACCTTGACACTAGGAACATAAGACACCCAGACCTCACAAGAAGCCATTTTCTTTGGAAAATTGGTCAAATTCCTTGACACATTTGAATTTGTTCACCACCTCCACCTGAAAAATCTTCTTCAGAAAGTTGACTGCAACTGCCACAATCATTTTGTGCTTTACTAACTATGCCATAGAAAAAAAGACCCTTTGCTTGAAATGGGATTAATTCATGATAAAATGGACTTAATGAGGCCTTAATCTAGTGTTTTGAGGCATTTTATGCATCCACACTAGGTCTTTGACCCTTGCAAATTGAATAGCATGCTTTTAACGACTTCTTGTAAATAAGTTGTTAAGTCTTGTAAAGGACTTTCATGCTTCTCTAGACTTAATTAACCTAATTCTCCCTAATTCAACATTATTAAATATATTTAAATACATCCTCACATTACTCTAGAAGATTCTTCATGTAAACTTAGGGTATGTGCAAGATCATCATGGAAAAAAAGGCCCTTAAGTGGCAAAAAATCAGAAAAATCAGAGTTAGGTAACTTGATGTAAAAATTTAAGTTATCTATATTATTTCAAAAATACGTAAGAATAGAATTTGTAGCAAATTGAATGTAGTTTCTAAACTACTAGGTTTAATTAAAAAAAAAATCTATTTGGTGAAAATTTAAAATTTCAATGCAGTAGTACTTAAATTTCAGGGAAAAAATAAGTAGGTGTTTGCTGACCACCCTAACCACAATAAAATGATAATATTTTTTTATAATATTTTAGATATAAGTAGAGGACTCATGTCTAGATGTTATGCATATTTTTTTGTATTTTTTCTAAGTAAATAATTAATTATGATTTTTTATTACAACTTTTAAAAATATAAAAATTCATATGTCTGACCACCTTAACTTGGTGAACTTCATGAAATTCAATTTTTCATTTTTTAATCCTATAGTAAAGTATAGAATATGACGCATGTTTTGGATTAAAAAAATGTGATACCATTTGAAAGCTATAAATGTTTTTCAATTAGCCTATCAATCAACACTTTAGTCGTAATTTGAATAGAAAATGAATAATAATTACTTATTAAATTCAAAGTAAAGTATAATTTATATTGGTGGAAAGCTAAGAATATCCCTTAAAAACCCTTTTCATTTCATCAATTTTGGGTAAAAGAAAAGTTGCCAGCCACATACCCATCATATTGCCACTTTTTGGCCCATCATGATCCTGGACATACCCCTTAATGATAAGCTAGTGTTGTAATGTGTTTTTCACATTCACATTGGGTTTTGTGCTTTTCTAGGCTATGTGGACCTAATTTCAGTGTTGTAAAGTGTATTTAATTACACTTTCACATTGATTTCTATGTCCCAATCCCTATTTGACATTTACATCATTACTAATAGGCCCTAATTAACCCATTGTGTGCATCTTAATGTTCAAATTGATGAAACACCCAACAAGCTTGCATTTTAAACCTTATTTCCTTATTCCTCGTCATCTGAGTTGTCAAAATAGCCCCTATGGGACCCATTCGACATGCATGGTGAATCAGTCCCATCTAGGTGGGACCCATTCACCATTTGTGGTGAATGAGTCCCATTTGGCCCCATTTTGACCTTTGAGTGGGAAATAAAGTGAAATTTGAGTTAATTTTGCTTCATGTTGGCCTGTGATGAGGTATAATCGGGATACTAAGGCACAATTGTCTATAAATAAGTTTTTTTATCCTCATTTTACATCTAACAACTCATTTTTACATCTCTCGTCATTAATTCATCTTCTATCTTCTCATCCAAGTCAACCAGGTTAGGATTTCTTCATTAGAAGTCTTGAAGTTAGTTTTTTAAAGCATTCAAGGGTTGAATCTTCATGTATTGTTGTAGAATTTTAAGATAAATCATCATGGCAAGGTAATCAATTCCATTTTTGCATGTTTCATTTCTTTCTTTCATCATTTTGGTTTAATTACCTAAAAGGGGTTTTTCCAAGGCAAACCCCCATGCCCTAACATTCAACATATCTCTCTTGGGTATGTGCAGGATCATCATGGAAAAATCAGGCCCTTAAGTGGCAAAAAATTTAGAAAAATAGAAGTTAGGAAACTTGACGTAAAAATTTGAATAAGTTATCTATATTATTTCAAAAATATGTAAGAATAGAATTTTTAGCAAATTGAATGTAATTTCTAAACTACTAGGTTTATTTTTATTTTAAAATCTATTTGGTGAAAATTTGAAATTCCAATGCAGACTACTTAAATTTCATGGAAAAATAAGTAGGTGTTTGTCTAACCACCCTAACCAAAATAAAATGATAATATTTTTTTATAAGATTTTAGACATAAGTAAAGGACTCATGTCTAGGTGTGATGCATTTTTTTTGTAATTTTTTTCCAAATAAATAATTAATTATGATTTTTTTTATTACAACTTTTAAAAAATATAAAAACTCGTATGTATGACCACCTTAACTTGGTCAAAACTTCATGAAATTCAATTTTTCTTTTTTTAATCCCATAGTATGTGAATCATAAAATGTGATGCATGTTTTGGATTCAAAAAATGTGATGCCGTTTAAAAGCTATAGATGTTTTTCAATGAACCTATCAATTAACACTTTAGTCATAATTCAAATAGAAAATGAATAATAATTACTTATTAAATTCAAAGTAAAGCATAATTTATATTGTTGGAAAGTTGAGAATATCCTTTAAAACCCTTTTCATTTCATCAATTTTGGGTAAAAAAATTTTTTTTAGCCACATACCCTACAAATACCCATCATATTGCCACTTTTTGGCCCATCATGATCCTGCACATACCCTCTTTTATCTTGTTTGTTTGCAAATTTGGGACTCTTGGAAGCTTGGAAATCATTGGATATCAAGTTGTAAAATCATTCAAGTCATCTCTTCATCATTCAAGTCAAAGAATCAACAAAAAGTCATTTTTAGACCCGAATCTGATAGTTTTCGAAGCAAACACCTATAGAAGACAGAAATGTAGATCTAGACCTACAGAATCAAGTCTTGACTTTGCAGATTCCTATAGGAGGACTGATTCACCATGCATGGATAATTAGTCCCACCTATAGGCTTGAAAATGGATTTTCTCATAATTCAACTCTCAGCGTTCAGAAACCTGTTTCTGGAAGTTTTCACCAGACGTAGGACTGATTTTCCATCTATGGTGAATTATTTCCAGTAGCAATTAATAGTGATTTCAAGTACATTCCTAAACCCCCCAGTAACATCAATCTACCTCCAAGTGCACTCTATTTAGTCCATCAATTTTTGTTATCATTCACTTCAGTTTCTAGTTCATTCTTGCATAGCACAATGTGTTTTCAAATAAGTCTTATTTGTTAGGTTTTTCTTGTTTAATCAATAAATATTATAAATTAGATGCACTTAGGTCACTTCATTTAAATATTATAACATCACACACATCCTAATTTGAGTGAATCATAAGCATTTTTGGCCCTATCTCTCTCCTTTTGGGTGAAAAACCCTAAGAGTGCAAGAGAAGTCCAGAGGGTCCCAAAAATCTAAGTTTCATTTTGGTGAACCTTCTGTTTGAATCCCCTCTTTTATGATTTTGGAGTCCATTGATAATCCTAGATTATCTTACATTGAATTTTGCATTAGTTAGCTTTGCATTCTAGGGTTTCATTTTTGCATGTGTAAAAAGTGCATAATAGGTTGCCTTTTTGCATCTTTAATCATTGAAAAGTTCTAGAAAAATTCATTTTTCATTTAGACCCACATCATAGCATTTTGAACACATAAAAATCAGTCAAAAATTTCTAAACATTTTGAAAAAATTCCATACTAGTACTCATTTGCCACCCTGGGCGAATCAGTCCCTTCTGACCCCTGAAACAACATTGTCCTGAACTCATAAATTTGTTTTTAGACTTCTATTTGGTGCCTTAACTTGTATATATCAGTTAGTTACATTTTTGTAGCATTCATTTCACTATATTTCAATTAAAATAGCTCATTTAATGCATTATTCCATTTTGTATTTACATTGTTCATGTCATTTTTCAATTGGTGCATAGTGTAATTAGAACATTACCTTGTTTCATATCTGAAAATTGCATTTCCTTTTAGGTCATTGAATTGCACTTTATTTACTTTCTCATGTTAGTATGTGTTCTCTTAAGTCATTCAATGTTTCTAGCATAGCAAGTGGCTTGTATGATTCTATTTTTCATGTCAAACATAATCTAGGATAGAAAATTAAAACATTTGATAAGAATTTTACATACCCTCCTAGTACTTATCAGATTTGCAAGAATATAATAACACAAGAGGATGCAAGTGTAGATAATCATGACACTCATACTTGTTCTTCTCCCAATACCTCTCCTATTAGTGAAAAAGGTATTTTGGTGAAAGGAGCTACAAGCATTGTGAGTCTTGATTGCACCTTTCCTCTTCAACCTTTGGAAGACATTAGAAAACCAGAAGATGAAATCCTGCATACCCCCTTACCTAATCTCCATAACCATGACAATCAAAATTTTCCATCTTCTGATATCCCTCCTCGATGTCAAGAGGATAGGTCGGTATTATAAGACTTCCCTATTACGATTCATGAGAATCTTGATCCTCCCTTCCCTAATGCTCCTTCCCTTTGGGATAATCAATTTGAAAGGCATAGTGATCCTTCTCTTGATGCCTTCGTCACTTGTGATGAATCTACTTTACATGCTTCCAACTTGGATGAACACATTACAAGCTCTCCTAGTTGGGTAGATAACATAGCACATGAGAATGAAACTTTAATGACAATCAACATTCAACTAACACCTTCTCCTAATCATCCCCCACTTGACACTCCCATCATTGATTCTTCCCCTCTTAGTGATGAAGTCATTTTGGAAGAACCTAGCCCTACTTGTCAAGAACATATGGCTTGTTGTTCTTCTAAATGCTCTCCTTCTAGGGAGAATATCATGGTGCCTGAAAAATGACAACAATAATCATATCTCTTCCTTAAATAAAATGATGCTTCTCGCTTGTCCTTCCTTAGAGATACATCAAACCAAGACCATTGAGGTTATGAATGCACAAGTGTCCATTAGTTCCCCTTTGATCAATGGACTTCATACATACCCCATGGGACATCTGAAGAATCCCCTAATTCTTTACCCACCATCACACAAGCAACAAAACAAACCTCAACTCATACTCTACCCACCTAATAGTAATGTATTGCAGCAACCAAGTTAAAATACTGTTGCTCATACATATAACACTTGCAATAATATGCAACTGCCACCACCAACCCCAACCCCTCTACCTTAACCCAATCCACCTAGTGCTCCTCATTACATCTTGCACACAAAGGAGTATGATTTTTTTGAACAATTAAATAATAATCCTACAAAAATTTCCCTTTGGGATTTACTTCAGAATTCACCAAATTACAACATTATTCTTCAAAAATCCTTACAATAAATTGCAGCTCCTCGTAGTACAACTCCAAATAACGTGGTAGCTTTAATCTGTAACACACATCTTGACAGTACTTTCCATAAACATGAGCTCCCCTTGCAAAAAAAAAATGAAGCTTTCATGATCATCACTCAATACAAAACAACAGGCATAAAGAGAACTCTTAAGACAATGGTTCTTCTCTTAATGTGTGTAGTGTGAGTCTTTTGGATAGGATTGGAATTCATCGATCCACCATTCGACCTAGAAATCTCTATCTATTAAGGGATTTGATGTAATGTTGCAAAGGCATCGATTGGGGTAATCATTATGCCTCTTACAGGAGTGGTCACCTTAAATACACCAATCTATGTAATGCCCTATGAAATTTCATGTAATCTTATCTTAGGCAGATAGTGGATTCATGCCATGAATGGTGTGCCCTCCACTCTTAATCAAAAAATGAAATACATTTACAATAACAAAGTATACACCCTTGATGCTAACCCTGAGCCTTATAGTGCTTTACAACTTACTACTACCAAAGAGAACCCCTTGAGCACATTAACACCAACCATACAAGTAAAACCTACACAAAAAAATGACAACAAAATTGAACATCACATGACATTAAATCAGAAGACAATTGGGGTTCCTTGGATTTTGAGCATGACTTCATGGGAAAATACAAAATTATCCACAATGATTTGCAAAAGGAAGACGTCACAACCATTTCCACACCCACTTCGGATGACCTTTCGAAAGTATCCACCTCACCCACTTTAGCTAAAGAAGCAAACTACACAAAAACCTTTGATGAACACAATAACGAACAACCACTCAATCCAAAAGCCATGGAAAAGCTTTATGGAAATGGTTTTGAATTTATGAAATGACTTGGATATAATGGAAAAGGATGTGCTGCTAACAAACAAGGTGTCTGCAACCCTATAGATCCCCTCACACAACAAACAACTTATGGTCTTAGCTATTGTACTGTAATCAAGATCACTAAACCTCCACCCTTCATCAATAATATCACACAACACCCTTCTAAATCATCCTTAACAACTAGTGGTCTTGAACATCTTCCTTCATCAAGTATACAATACATGACTAAACCTTCCCTTAATGTTAATTTCATCTTGGAAAATGTTCATGATCTAAATTCGTTAGATTTTATACCTTCATATAATGGAAAGAATAAATTCTCACAATTTAGTAACACTTGTGAAGGTATGACATATACTACTAAGCAAGATGTATCTTTGAGACACACCACAAGACGACCTTCTCCCATTGATCAAGAGGGTATCTTGTTGAGACTCCTCCAAGATCACTTGATCACCCTCCCTCCTATAACTCACAAGAAATGTTATGAAAATACTTTATACTGCACATATCATAGAGTTGGGTATGTGTAGGATCATGATGGACCAAAAAGTGGCGATATACTGGGTATGTGTCAGGTATGTGGCTGACAATTTTTTTTGCCTAAACTTGATGAAACAAAAAGGGTTTTTAAAGGAGATTCTCAACTTTCCATCAATATAAATTATGATATACTTTTAATTTAGTATTAATAAATAATTATTATTTATTTTCTATTTGAATTACGACTAAATTCCTGATTGATAAGTTGATTAAAAAACATCTATAGATTTCAAACGTTATCACATTTTTTGAATCTGAAACATGTGTCACATTCTATGATTTTCATACTACATGATTAAAACAAGAAAAAATGAATTTCATGAAGTTTTGACCAAGTTAAGGTGGTTAAACATACAATTTTTTATATTTTTTAAAATTTGTAATAAAAAATTCATAATTAATTATTTAGTTGGAAAAAAATTACAAAAAAATATGCATCACATCTAGACATGAGTCATCTACTTATATCTAAAATCTTATAAAAAAATATTATCATTTTATTGTGGTTAGGGTGGTCAAACAAACACCTACTTATTTTTCCCTAAAATTTAAGCTACTACATTGAAATTTCAAATTTTCACCAAATAGATTTTTTCTTTTTAAATAAACCTAGTAGTTTAGAAACTACATTCAATTTGCTATAGATTTTATTCGTACATATTTTTGAAATAATATAGATAACTTATTCAAATTTTTACATCAAGTTTCCTAACTCTGATTTTTCTAAATTTTTTGCCACTTAAGGGCCTACTTTTTCCATGATGATCCTGCACATACCTAGTTCATGGTCAATCCACTAATGAATGTAATTATTTTAGTCGTAAAATCCAATACTTTAAGGAGTTTGGTATACTTCCCTATGTGGGGGCATCCAATTCCTCTAATTGCTATTGATTTTCACTCTAGCATGCATCCCCTCAATCCTTTCAGCTCAACTTTGTCCTACACTAAGTGGGGGAAAGGGGTTCGATAGCCTTGTCCTCGTATGTCACTTGCGGTTGCCTTCTTTGGCTAGTCATTAACTTTTCATGAACACATAAGAGCAAGTTTGGGATGTGGATGACTTGTCTTAAGTTGGCTCACATATGACATCTCTCTCATGACGTAGCTTATCAGAAACATATGACTTTGAATAGGGCTTTCCGAGTAAGCTCTCATGTCTTTCTACTTTAAAGCATTTTCTCACAGTATGAGTCCTCGCAACTGCTTTAAAGTGGGGGGCATACATCACAACTCACCTTTCATTGTGTGATTTCTTCTTGTGATGCATTCTTTTATTCGTGCAAATTAGTGGGCTTGATTTCCTCCAAGAGTGTGATACATCTTTTACACATCCTCTCTTGGAGACATTAAGCACAATGTCCCCTAAGATGAGACCTTGCACATGAACAAAAAAAAATCCCTTTGAACAATCCTTACACTTTTCTGCATTAACAATGTCTATGAGTGTTTTGCATATGAAGTTTTACTTACCTCATAGAGCTCAAACCATCATTTTTCTTTGTGGTGCCCTGTTAAATTTATCAGGTGGGTATAATTTGTACATGGTTGAGCGGGAAGCCCACCTAGTGGCATGAATTTTCCCCATAGCCACCTTTGTGTGTGTAAGTGCATACCAATTAGTGTATGTATCTTACCTTTTTGGGATTTCACACCCCACAGAAAACTAGTTTTGTGGCCCCAAAGTGAGTATACATTTGGGCCTTCTCACCCTGCAAACAACCTAAAGTTTCATGGCCTTAGAGTGAGTACATCTTTTCCAGCTCATCTTTCTTTTCATCTTGCCTTTACATGATTTTGTATCTTGTAGGCTTGACTTAAGATCTTAGATCCTATGCCTGCTTGGCCACCTCTTTTGATCTTTGTCATTCTTTTTAATCTACATCTATGCATGAGGATCTCTCTTGAATGTCTACTTTAGTGTGAGTTTGAAGCAAGTTCATCCTCTCACTAAAGTGGGGCCTAAATGTGTCATAGAAAAAAGGACCCTTTGCTTGACATGGGATTAATTCATGATAAAATGGACTTAATGAGGCCTTAATCTAGTGTTGTGAGGTATTTTATGCGTCTGCACTAGGTATTTGACCCTTGCAAATCGAATAGCATGCTTTTAACAACGTCTTGTAAAGAATTTGTGAAGTCTTGTAAAGGACTTTCATGCTTCTCTAGACTTAATTAACCTACTTCTCCCCAATTCAACATTATGAAATATATTTAAATACATCCTCGCATTAATCTAGAAGATTCTTAATGTAAACATAATGATAAACTAGTATTGTAATGTGTTTTCCACATTTACATTGGTTTTTGTGATTTTCTAGGCTATGTGGACTTAATTTTAGTCTTGTAAAGTGTATTTAATTACACTTTCACATTGATTTATGTTTCCTAAGCCCTATTTGACATTTACATCATCACTAATAGGCCCTAATTAACCCATATTATGCATCCTGAGGTTCAAATTGATCAAACACCCAACAAACTTGCATTTTAAACCTTATTTCCTTATTCCTAGGCATTTGAGTTGTCAAAATAGCCCCTGTAGGACCCATTTACCATGCATGGTGAATCAGTCCCATCCAGGTGGGACCCATTCACCATGTGTGGCAAATGAGTCCCACTTGGCCCCATTTTGACCTTTGAGTGGGAAATAAAGTGAAATTTGAGTTGATTTTGCTCCATGTTGGCCTGGGCTGAGGTATAATTAGGAAATTAAGGCACAATTATCTATAACTAAATATTTTTTATCCTCATTTTACATATAACAACTCATTTTTACATCTCTCATCATTAATTCATCTTTTGTCTTCTCATCCAAGTCAAGCAAGTTAGGGTTTCTTCATTAAAAGTCTTCAAGTTAGCTTTCTAAAGCATTCAATGGATGAATCTTCATGTATTGTTGCAGAATTTCAAGATAAATCATCACAGAAAGGTAATCAATTCCATTTTTTTAATGTTTCATTATTTTTTTCATCATTTTGGTTTAATTACCTAAAAGGGGTTTGACCAAGGCAAACCCCCATGCCCTAGCATTCAACATATCTCTCTTTTGTCTTGTTTGTTTGCAAATTTAGGACTCTTGGAAGTTTGGAAATCATTGGGATCAAGTTCAAAAATTATTCAATTCACCTCTTCATGATTCAAGTCAAAGAATCAACAAAAAGTCATTTTCAGATCTGAATCCGACAGTTTTTGAAGCAGACACCTATAAAAGACAGAAGTGTAGATCGAGACCTACATAATCAAGTCCTGACTTTGAAAATTCCTACAAGAGGACTGATTTGACATGAATGGAAAATTAGTCCCACCTGTAGGCCTGGAAACTAATTTTCTCATAATTCAACTCTCAACATTCAGAAAATTGTTTTTAGAAATTTTCACTAGAAGCCAGAATAATTCACCATCTATGGCGAATCAATTCCAGTAGCCATTAAAAATTATTTCAGGGACATTCCCGAACCCTCCAGAAACATCAATCTACCTCCAGGTGCACTTTTTTCAGTCTCATCAATTTTTGTTATCATTCGCTTAAGTTTCTAGTTCATTCTTGCATAACACAATGTGTTTTCAAAGAACTCTTATTTCTTAGGTTTTGCTTGCTTAATCAATCAATCTTATCAATTAGCTGCACTTAGATCACTTCATTTAACTATTATAATATCACACACATCCTAATTTGAGTGAATCATAAGCATTTTTGGCCCTATTGTTCTCCTTTAGATGAAAAACCCTAAGAGTGCAAGAGAAGTCCATAGGGTCCCAAAAATTTATGTTTCACTAACGACATCCCTTTTAAGTCTAGAAGGAAAAGGTAGAACTTTACCACCTTTCCTTGGAATTTTACCATGTCCAAATCACAAAGCTACGGTATTCCTCTTCCCAGAAAGCCAACTTTTAGGGTCTCCTCCAAACCACCAAGCAGACTCTTCTTAAAAAGATTGCCCAAAATCAATGCTAGAAAGCATGACACAATCTATGTATTAGTCCTAAAGTTTTTCTTGTCCTCCAAATTCCCTTTACCTAGGATCATCTTCACAACCACCACGGTGAGAGGATCAATATTAAGCAAAATTGCTTGAGTCACTAGTCAGTGACCCGTTGGAAAGCACTTTTCTCATCCTTAGTGTCGAGGGAGATTGGGGTATCCACATTGAAACAGACCACCGACTCAATTTGTTAAAGAATTTAGGACAACTGAGTGTGGGGTGAATCAATTGTCACAGAAATTCAACTTTAAAACTTCAACACATATCAATTACACAAATCCACAATTTTGTTATTAAGCATAAGCAAGAGATACAAAACAAAATGTAAGATAACACACTGAACAACAGATTTATGAGGAAAACCCAATGAGGGAAAAACCATGGTGAGGATTTACTCACAATATAAAGTTTGTTCTAGAACAAAAAAAATAAGGCTCACTACCAAGGGCTCATTGCCCAAATACAAAAGCTCACTGCTTATAGGGAGGCTCACTACCAACAAAAAGATTTATAGAACAAAAGAAGGCTTTACAACCAAAATGAATTAACAAAAGTGCACCTAGTAAGTGTTGATACAGTTCAGGTGATGCTCAAAATACTTACTTGACACACTTCTTTATTTTCGCTCATTTTCACACTTTCTACTGCTTCATACTTCTTACTCACTCATACTTCCTCATCATCATCATCTTTCACTACATTCACATATATATAGTTGATCTTGTTGCAAGTATCAATTAGGTCGGCCTAATTAGATGCACATCATATTTACCAAAAATGCTAATAGTTGGCTTCAAGCAATTCCAAAATCTTTGCAACACGCTTTGTCAAGTCAACATCGACCTAGGATAGGTCACACATATATATGCATAACAAAAAATTATTTCACCATCTATTAGGTCGGCCAAGGATAGACCTAATAATTCTTTTGCAAACACCAGAGAAATGTCGATACACCATATGAGCATCTAGATATGTAAGATCTTGTAAGTACATGCTCCCAACACCTACAAACCATTTCCTAAAACCACAAGTGATAATAGTTAACTATGGAGGAGTGCAGATAGGAATACTAGAGAGAGCAACATGAATACTGGTTCAAACACCAGACCAAAATACCAGATCAGACACAACCTTAGACTTGTAGTCACAATCATGGTGACATCAATGATAACATAAAACTGTAGAGATAGTCAATCTTCTTCGTGTTTCCAAAAATCTCCCCCTTTGTTATTGATGGCAACATGTAACAAAATGCTTCTCCATCAAACTCTCCTAGCATATCAAAAACTCTACAATTCCAATCAATCCCCCCAACTCCAATCTCTCCCCTTTTGACATCAATGGAAAAGGGTGGCCAAAAAGATGTATGCAAAAGAAAATTGAACATGGTGACATCAAGAGTCCAAAAACTTCTCTTTGCTTCCCCTTCTCTTCTTCTACATGACCACAAAAACAAAAAAATAGAACATTCAAGATTCAAGTAAAGATAGGGTGCTGGCAAAAAGTTGAGTACACTTTTTGGCCAAAAAGTGGAAGTGTTTTCCCTGATTTTAAGAATTTGACACATTTGACTTGAAAATTTGAAGCACTTAGAAATGGACTCTTGAAAAAGTTCACTAATCACAAAATGTAGTACTTGAAGTCTAGTTTCCAAATATGTAATTTATTTCAATAACCAGATGCTACAAATTGATTTTCAATAGGCATTTCTAAAAACCATTATATAAAAGTCACTTTTTTTACCATACCATGCATGTGTACGTCATCCATATTTTGACCTAAATTATCATATTTTTCTAAATCCTTCTGGGAAAAGATTTGTAACTCATTGAAGCACGTTTTCAATTTTTTTTGTAATTTTTTATGTAATATATTTTTTTTGTTAATTTTTTATTAGCCATATTTGTCATTTTGAAAAATCACTGTGTACGTCACGAATAAGATGACCTAAACTTATCATTTTTTGATTTTTTTATTAAATATTGAAAGATAATTGTCTGAAGTACGTTCTCATTCAATTTGTTTATGGACTGGTTTCATAAAAAATTAATTAAAATATAGAAAAAATATCGCAATTGTAAAAAAAATTACATATTTAGAATCTGCACAGTCTCATCTATAATGGGTTTTAGTTTCATAAAAAAAATCTGCAAAATATGTCTTCAAATATATGCCCAAAGTCACTATTTTCTTGTGACATTGTCAAGACCTTCAACTTGTAGGTCAAACCATGTCCAAAGCTTAGATTTGGGTCCAAAAGCCTTTTCCCCAACCAAAAAAAAAAGCAAAAATTTGACCAAAAAATTAAATTTTGAAAAATGGGATCCTGTTTTGAAAACGGAATCTTGTTTCATAAAAAATATTTTTTTATGATTTTAAGAAACGAGATCCCATTTTTGGCTTGGGTTCCCGAACCTAAACAGGATCCTGTTTATTAAAAAATGTGATCTCGTTTTGTTGAAGCCAAATTCAGATTTTTTACTAAGGAAAAAACTTCCACGTTTCATGGACTCATCTTGCATTTAACTGATAACACTCTTCACCTGAAAAAATTTCTTATATATTTCCTTATGAACTGGATGCAACTTCTTCCAGTTAAAAGTAGCAAACTCCATTCGAGTACAGATGCTTTCCAATATGCCCAACAAAGTAAAAGACGGTGAACAAAATGAACTTTGTCCTTCAACATCTTTAGCATCAACAAGAATCCCAGATAGATGTTCTAACCGGACCTCAACAATTTCCTTAAGAAGCCAAAAGGTCTTCACTACATCATCTCTCCGTCTTTGCACAATAACCAGCTCAACTTGTAGTTCACCAATTCTCAACCTCTACTTTCCTTCTTTATCTTCAAAGATGTCAAAATTCTTTCTAATAGTATTTACTTTAGACTCAATTGCTTCAATTTTACTCCTGAAATTGTCTACCACATTAGGCCACCAGAGACAATACTTCTAAATATTAGATATCTCTTTAATACACTTCTTTGTTTCCACAATCAGTTATGCTAATGATCTCCCTTTAGGTTTATTATACCTCTTCTCAACCAAAGCTTCAAATTTGCATCCTTTCGGACCTTCAAGCAACATTCTTTCTTCAACAATCTCAACAAGACTTTTTGGCAAGAAATTAGAAATAGCTGATACATCAACAACTTTTCGAAGTAGGTATTCTACCAATGCAGCATCAATCTTCAATCTATCAATATGAGAGGTTGCATTTCATAATTCATCAATTTTATTCATCTTCCCCTTAACCAACATAGACTAGATATCATCAGTAGGTACATTCTCCTTTTCATCTGAAATGTCAGTGATATCTTCAGTTATAACTTTCTTCTTCTTCAATTCTGGAGGGGATTCACTAATAACAATCTCCAATTCTCTTTTACCAGAGGAAGAGATCACCTCAAACTGACTTGATATAGATATACAAAAAAAAGATTTGACTTCAATGCTATGAAATATGATTCACACATACGTGCACTGTCTAACAATGTTTCCAGATACCTGTAAATCTGTTTTCCAATAGGAGTCTGGAATTCCTATACCACATTATCTCTTCTGGATAGGGAATTTAAAAAGTAAAGCACCAAACATACTAGCAATGATCTAAAATGAAAGGGATAACCCTCAATTACAGACATTCAAATATTCTCATAAATATTTTCAAGCAACAAGCTAGCACAGATCAAACCTCTTATTCTCCTTAACCATCATGTGTGCAATATGAACGACAATAGTCGATGTGGAACCTTGATGGTTTCTAAAATAAATCTTGTAAGAAATACCATACACCACATACCTCACACCCAAATCTTCAAGAGTGTCTATCAATAAAGCTCATGGATCTTTGCTAATGCCAATTAATTCCTCTACATCCTTATACTTAACAGTTTTCTTTCCAGGAAGGTCACTGATATGGCATAAACTAGTGACTGCCTTAATCGCTTCCTTTGTAACCAAGTAGGGTTTTTCCAATACAATGCTTCCATTCTTAAAATGATTTAATAAGAACAAGATAAATTCTTTATTGACAATCCACAAAAATTCACTCTACAAATCCATACCTAGTGTTTTGATGTTCTGCAATTCGACCTGTTCAACCCTAGTTCCAATTCTCTCATATTCTTATGATCAAATTCTTCTAGCACAACTCCTTTTAGCTTCAGATGGATGTCATCACTCAATTCTTTGTCCATTTCTATGCTTTCTTCAATTTTTTATTCGAGACTTCTTTGATTTTCTTCTTCTACCCTTTTTGTAAATAGAGAAAAAAATTCCTAATTACTTGAATTTCTTCAAATTCCTTCTAGAATTACTTCATGCTCCCTTCAAGATTGCACAGGTTCTTCAAATGCTCTTTTAATCAAGAAGACTCGCAAGATTTCAACTTATACACCATGAATTTTCCCTAACCATGTATTAAATGTGACAAACACCAAAAAGCTGCTAAAAACATTCTTCTCGACATAGGAAACCCTAAAAAAATCTACAAACTTCAATTCCCACATGTTTTCTTCCATTTTCTTTTCCAAAACCTCTAAATACTCATTTTACAAACTCCATCCTCATGCCAACCTCTAACATGCCAAACAATAAGGGGTTTTATTATTACTTTTATAATACTCCCCCTATGACCATGCTAGGTCTAATTTTTGAATAAGTTGTCTGTATCGGATGAGGGCATAGATCCATTAGTGCTTTCAAGTTTTACTTCTTCCTCTTTCTTCTTCCATATCTTGTTCATGTCTTGTTTCGTTTCTTCTTTGTCAATCTTCTTTACCGGATCATTCTTCTCTATTGGAGTAAATTGCTTTCCATTCTTACTTCTACAAAACTTCGAGATATGTCCAGGTTTATTATAGTTATAATAGACAACACTTTTTTTATTAGTATAACCTCCATTACCTCTCAACCTACACTGATTCACCCTATGTCCAAATTTGTTGCATGCATAGCAGTAGCCATTAAAGGGTTGATTAATTCTATCTACATGGAATTTTTTTATCATCACCCTGCTAACCATTCCCACTTGAGATCTACACTCAATAGCCTTATGTCCAAACTTCTTGCATGAAAAACATTGTCCAAAGAAGAGCCAAGAAACTGATTCTAATTAATTTTTCTTTTGCACTTTGTTCCTTTATGACCATATCTATTACAAGAAAAACAAGCACCATTGAAAGAAGGATACCTAGATATGCATTAGGTTGTCTCACAGGATATTTTCTTGCAAACTTCCTCTTTTGCTTCCCTTTTTCCTAAGTCATTTTATTTCCCTTTGAACTTTCACCTACATTTCTGAAACTAGCTTTGTCTTTACTTCATTTCTATCCTACAAGCAATTCCTTAAGCTTATTAGAGCTAGATTTAAAATTGTTCTCACAAAGCTTTTCCTCCTCCAATTCAATCCTTAGGTTCACCACTGTTCAAGTCTAGTGCATTCATCAACTTTGTTCTGGACCAATGTATTAAGACATTCTTCAATTCTTTTCTTTTCTTCTACTAACACCATCAATCCAATTATCTCTTGTTTCAGCTGTTGACTTACTTCTCTATGTTTTTCCTTGAATTTCTTCAAATGTTCTTTTAACTTTTAAACACATTCATTTGCATCATCAAGCTTTTATTTCAGATCTCTATTTTTTCTTTCCACTTTGTTAAGATCCCGAAGAGCAGTCCAAAGCTCTCCTTTATCATCCATCTACTCAACCTTCAAGATCCTCCTCAAGCAGTTAAGCTCTTCACCAAGGAACCAAAGCTTTGATACTAATTGTTAAAGGATGCAAGACAACTGAGAGGGGGGGTGAATCAGTTATCACAAAAATTCAACACATATCATTTCCACAAATCCATAATTTTTTTATTAAGCATAAGCAAGAGATACAAAACAAAATGTAAGATAACACACTGAACACCAAATTTATGTGGAAAACTCAATGAGGGAAAAACCACAATAAGGATTAACTCACAGTATAAAGTTTTTTCTAGAATAGAAAAAAATAAGCCTCACTGCCCAAATACAAAAGCTCACTGCTTACAAGGAGGTTCACTACCTACATAAAGATTTATAGAACAAAAGAAGGCTTTACACCCAAAATGATCTGACAAAAGTGCACCTAGCAAGTGTTGATACAGTTTCAGTGATGCTCAGAATACTTACTTGACACACTTCATTATATTCTCTCATTTTTGTACTTTCTACTACTTCATACTTTTTACTCGCTCATACTTCCTCATCATCATCATCTTTCACTACATTCACATATATATACTTGATCTTGTCACAAGCATCAATTAGGTCGGCCTAATTAGATGCACATCATATTTACCAAAAATGTTAATAGTCAACTTCAAGTAATTAAAAAATCTTCCAAACACGCTTTTTCAAGTTGGCATCGACCTAGGATAGGTCGCACATATATCTACATAACCAAAAATTATTTCACCATATATTAGGTCGGCCAAGGATAGACCTAGTAATGCTTTTGCAAACACTAGAGAAATTTCGATACACCATACGAGCATTTGGATACTAAGGTATTGTAAGTAAATGCTCCCAACACCTTCAAACCATTTCCCAAAACTACAAGTGATAATAGTTAACTCTGGAGGAGTGCAAATAGGAATATCAGAGAGAGCAACACGAATACCAATTCAGACACCGGACCAAAATACCATATTAGACATTGCCTTAGACTTGTAGTCACAATCATGGTGACATCAATGACAATACAAAACTTTAGAGATGGTCAATCTTCTTCATGTTTCCAACACAATTGACATCTCCACTATGAATTTAGAGTACTCCGCCATTGCAACCTACACTAAAGCATTATGGCCATAGGAAGAAATGGAAAATGAATAGTTTCACTTGCCTCACCAACTTCTCAAATAGCACTTGAGGAGAATGCCACCTGCATTATTACGTTGTACAATGTGTCAACTCAAATCCATTAGAAAATCTATATTTTTCATCATTTAGATGAGCAGGCTTGAGGGAAAATGATGTTAGACAGTCCTAAAGTGATTGCGGAAGCCTAGACAAGGCTCCCCAATACTGATGCTTGTGTTTCATTAATACCATTTCATGATTGCAGTTCTTGTCATCAGAATTCGAGGGGGCCCCCAACCTGCAAATGATGTGGCTGCCAATTGGTCACACCAACCCAATGTGGCCATAGTTGCACCCCTCAAGATAGACTTTCCACCACCAATGTGGCAAGTTGCTTGCCCATCGACACACTAAATTAATAAAAAATTTAAATATTCAATAAAATTAGGAAAAATTGCTATGTTTGAGGTACTTTTTTTATTCATACTACGTATGTTCAGTTAAAGGTAGTTGGACTATACCTAGTTTAGTTAAACTATTTTTGGCTAAACATGTCTATTGACAATCTAGGTGGCATGATTTTAGTACCAATTTCTTTTATTTTCTAAATTAGGGGTCAAAGTTTGAAGTTGTATCATCTTTTAGGCTAAATTTTTAGCACAATAGAATTTATTTTTAATTAAAATTTAGTTGACATTGAAAATATATTTTGACTAAATTCATTCTAGCTAAAAAAATTTGTGGACAAATGTTCCAAATAGAAGTATTCACTAAATAAATATGCCAACATCACTTTGATGTTAATTTATAAAAATAATATTTAAAAAAATATATATAATGTTTCTAACATTTCTATGAGTAAATATATTTTTTTTTATAGATTTAACATTATAGTTTTAAAAATATAAAATTTCAACTTTTTTTTCTATTAGTTTGAATGTTATCTCAAGAAAAGATACTAAAGTTTATAGTGTTGGGATGTGAAGCCCAATGGTCACATGACTATTATATTCTCTTAGCCTTGTATAAATATGTGGTTGATCATGTATTGTACAATTAATTGGTGATTGATAATAAAGTGAATCCCTACTTGAAAGTGGATGTCAAGGCAATTGTTGAACCACTATAAATTGTGCCTCATATTTTGTTCTTTGTTTTCTATTTTATTTTGTTTCTCTACTTGTTTAATATTTACAATTGGTATTAGAGCTATGGAGAAGTGTTTGTTGGTTTGAACCAAGGAGCAAAGATGGAAGATGAAGAAGCCTCTCGATACTTCCCATGTATTTTAATGGCTATAACTAATTTTGTACTTGACGATGATAAGGCTAATTTTTTCATTGAAGAATTTCTTGGTAGCTTGAATTTGGCTAAAGAAGAGGGTTTGATGTAATCGCTAGTTGAAGGAGAGACTGCAGATTTTTCCTTCCAAGATGAGGAGTATGCCTCCCTGGGAGAGGAGGATGTAGTCCGGTACTAGGTGAGTGAAGATGAACTTGAGGAAGATGTCGAGAACTGGGAGGAACATCTAAACAAAGAAATTGTATTTCTAAATGAGGTGATTTTGATGTTGAGAGAGTGAATAAACTGTATGGAGAAGGAAAATGAAAAATTTACAAAAGAACTGGAGTTTTATAGAAAGAAAAAAAATGAAGAGTTGAAAGAGGAATTGGCTGAGCTTTGTTCTATTTTTATCGATTTGGGCATTGATTGTCAAGAAGTTGAATCAGTGAATGAAGATGAGGAGGCACATAATTCTGTTTTGTTTGAGACGATAGATGATAGAGGGAAGGATGTTGAAGGCGCCTAGAGTCCCATGAAGGAAGAGGCTCTAGATGAGGATGCTTTTGTTTTATGCGCTAGTAGGGAGGTAGACTCCACGCAGCCCCCTCCTTACTCCTTGCGTGAGGAATTTACTTTGCCTGTGTCCTCCTTGCAGTTGATTTTCCCAAACATAGAAGCTGACGAGAATATTTGGAACAAATATGATGGATTGAATTTGCTGCCTCAATTAGACCAATTTGGTTGAGATATTGACTTGTAGGAAGAGAAAGGAGATATGGTGTTTAAGGTTTTGTGCCCCACAACCAAGGTAGGAGGCGTTATATGAAACAAAGGTAGACAAGAAATTTTAGAGGCAACATCACCAGTCACAAGTGTTGAAGTGAGTCGAGATGGAGATCACTATAGAGATGATGAGTATGGCGTAGGCAAGGATAACAAAGAGGACCGTTATGGCTCAAGAGGAGGTGATAGAAGCTTTGAAGTGCCTCAGGGGAGTGGTCAAGAATTCGGGCCAAATTATGCCGAAGCCGCTAGGTGTTTTGGGGAGTCGATGGAGATATTTGTGGAAGACAAGGAGCCTGATCATATTCCAACACAACCATCACATATTGGTTCACAGCTGTTAGTTGCTCCTATGTCACCTTCAAATATTTTTACATAGCCTTCATTAGGTAGGCAACCACATCATGTTCATTCACATCGTTTAAATGTTGAGTTGCTACCCTTACCATTTCACACGCAGCCTCCACTAGACTATTTGTTGCCTCCTCTTGGTCAAACAAAGTTGTTTGACAGTAATATGGGCCCTTCTTTACATCATACGCTGACTTCTTTAGTTGAATCGTTGCTTTCTTCACTTGGTGTGCAGCAAGCTTTTGAGGTACAGAGGATAAGTATTGATCGACCTCTGTAGGAACAAAGGAGTAATATTAATGTTAATTTAGAAGATAATATAGAGAATGCACTTTTAGCTGAGGGTCGCTTCTCCTCTATTTTGGAGCTAGCAATGAAGGAAATTGAACACATGGTTATGGAGGCCTCATGGGCTAAATATCTTCGCACCCTCCAACAACATGGTGGTAAAGAATCTACTTTTGGCGTTAAACCGTCTTCTTCTAGTGCAAAAGCATTCAAATTGACTTCGCAATTTCTATAAACAATCCAGATGCTTTGCCAAAGGAAGCCGTTTTGGAAGGCATGGACAAAGTTGTTGATGTTGGGCGAATTGCTGGGTTGGAAGTTTTGAGGCTTATTTTGAGCCTGTGTTTGTCAAATGGTTTTGATACCTTCCCTTAGCTGTTGTACGTTGATGGCTGCAATATGTTTGACAGAATGGCAAAATTTGTTGTTTCAGTGCTTGAGGTTGGAGATGGTGTGTTTAAGGTGTTCTCCATTTTAGGCAATTTTAATCTACGGGGAGATGACTATGACAAGAGAATCATTGACCAGGCTGAGACACAGGAAGAGCAAAAGTCTCTGAAGAGGGCACTGCTGATGACGCTAGACCAGATGGTCCAATTGCAGCAAATTATCAACTCCAATTTAACATGGAGAAGATTGATTCGCAGTGTTCATGAACAATATTTGGTGAAGTTGAAAACTTCTTGCCTAGTTGCGATGTGAAGACAAGATGGAAACGTAGGGGATGATAGTGCATGGTTGTGCCGATTGGACTTCACGGGGGAGATTGTTGGGATGTGAAGCCCAATGGTCACATGACCATTCATATTCTCCTAGCCTGGTATAAATATGTGGCTGATCATTTATTGTACAATCAATTGGTGATTGATAATAAAGTGATTCCCTACTTGAAAGTGGGCGTAGGTATTGCCGAACCACTATAAATTATGTCTTGTATTTTTTTGTTTTGTTTTTTGTTTTATTATGTTTCTCTGCTTATTTAATATTTACATATAATTATGTTTTTAGTAAATAGAACTTAAAAGGTTTTAAAAATTAAAATAAAATAAATATATAAGAAAATGGAGATCAAACTAATCATATTTTTAATATTTGTCAACAAATAAATAATAATATGAAAATTACCAAAAACTACATTTAAATAATTTTAAAGTTTTTAAAAATATAATTATAAACTAGTAAAATTCAAAACATATATATTTAAATGGAAAAAAGTTAGATGAATGTTGGTCATTTGTTGTATAAGAAGTAACATTAGATATGAACTTTTACCTTAGGGTGAAATTAACTTGAAATCATTATTTCTTACAATTTTATACAAACAACATAAAAATACCCTTTCATTTATCTCATAGGTTTTGAATATATATTTTTTATTATAATTTAATTTAAGTTATTATTTCTTCTTATGTTTTAACAAATGGGTCATTATTCTCAAAATTAAGGTTTGATTCAACTTACAAAAATGAGGAAAATTTGTTTTCTTAGAAAAGTATTCTACTAATGAAAGTCTTAAGTCAATTGTCAATGTAACATTTTTATTATTCAAAAACAAAAATCAAACTATTATACATCTCATAAAATCATTTTTATTTCTAGCTGCAACTTTAAATATCTATTACAAAAGTAAATAAAACATTTTCAAAATTCAATATTTTTCTTTGCATTAAAGTATCAAATTTACAATAGAAAAACAATTGGCATCCCATATATCTTATTTAATGAATTTATTACAAAACAAATTTCTAATTTATAAAAGAAAAACACATAAATTACAATAAAATATCTACATTTTATAAATTTATATCATATTTTCAAATTTGAAACATATATATTTATTTCAAATGCTTTGATTTGAAAGTTTAAAAATTGTTATCAATTTTCTTTGTAAAAAGATGACACAATTTTATAATTTCACCTTCCTAAATAGATCTCTTTAAATAAATGAAATTTATTCTATACAAATATATCTTACATTACACTTTAAAATAAACCCTAAAAAGAAATAGTTTAAATCATTTTTACATTTTAAAACTTGTAACTTTGAATTTGAGAAATGGTAACTTACATCATACTTATATTTCAAAACCTATCTTATAAGATGAAAAATAAATATATATATATCCACCAATTCAATGGTCAACATCATGAGTTATCCTTCATCATTTTTTGATAAAATTAAGTAAATATCCATTTACTTGGGTAGATGAATAATTGGTTTTTGGTAATTACATAAAAACTTCAGAGCATATTCGCTCCATATAGAGGAGGATGGTGAAATGTTGGTTTCCACCTGACTCTTGAAGGCCAGAGGCAGAGGAATTCACACAGTAAAATAAAACTTAAAATATTAATTTCTTCAACACAGAGCTGCTGCTCGTTAATTTTCTGTATGCTCACATTCCCTTTAAAAATTAAAATCAAAAGTAAATTACATATGCAAATATATGAGAAAGATAAAAAGTCACGTGAAAAAATATTCACGGAAGAGAGGGAGCGAAATAACATTTATTACAAATTACCTAACTAACTTTTCCTAGTCAAAAAGCATTTAATAAAATGTCCTTTACAATAATATAAAAACTTAAATATTAATTGCCATATACGAAATTTCCTTTGGCGGTGGCAGCTTCGTAAAAGGTTCCCTGCAGTATCGCAATGGGTAAAACCCATATTGCGATATCGCGGGCAGCAGTTTGTTGATGGCGCAGATCACGGCAGGCGGTTAAAATAAAACAAAATGCTACGGGAGTCTCCCGCGGTATCGCAATGAATATTTTCTTTATTGAGATATCGCAGGTAGCGGCTGGAGGTGACGACAGCAGTCAGGGTTAACATTACAACACTCCCCCTTAAACATAACTACACTGTCCACCATCCCCAATTTGTTTCTTTGAAAAATGAAATTATCTCTTCCCAGTGCCTTTGTGAAAATATCTACACTTTGCTCTTCTAATCTACAAAATTCTAAAAATATGTCACCATTGTTAATTAATTCTCTAATAAAGTGATACCTGGTATCAATATGCTTGCTTCTCTTATGAAAGACTAAATTTTTTGAGAGAGCTATGGCTAAATTGTTATCACAGTAAATTTTTGTTGCTTCCATTTGTTCATTTTGCAATTCTTTCAAAATTCTACTCATCCAGACTGCCTGACATGCTGCACTTGTGGCTGCCACATATTCTGCTTCAGCTGATGAAAAATAGACTATTGGCTGCTTCTTTGAAGACCATGAGACAACTCCAGTCCCAAAATTAAATACATAACTAGACGTGCTTTTTCTATCATCAATGCTGCCAGCACAGTCACTGTCTGTGTATCCTATGAGTTTGAACTCATATGAACTTGAATACTTAATGCCAAAATTACTTGTTCCACTTACATACCTTAAAATTCTCTTCCCAGCTTTCCAATGGGTGTCTTTTGGTGTTTCCATAAACCTGTAAATCAAACTTACTCCATACATAATGTCTGGCCTTGTGGCTGTGAGATACATGAGACTTCCAACAAGCCTCTTAAACAAAGTCAGATCAACATTGGACCCTCTATCATCCTTGCTTAGTTTTAGACCTGTCACTATAGGTGTTGGTACTGGTTTGCACTTCATCATATTAAACCTTTTCAAAATATCATTTGCATATTTTGACTATGAAATAAAAATACCATTTTCATTTTGATTCACTTCAATGCCCAAAAAATACTTCATCAGACCTAAGTCTATCATTTCAAATTCTTTCTTCATGTTTTCCTTGAACAGATCAATTAACAAATTGCTAGTGAAAATTAAATCATCAACATATAAGCATACTATCAGTATTTCACCTTCTTCATTCATTTTTGTATACACTGTGGGCTCACTGCTACATCTATTAAATCCATTCAGCAAAAGATAATTGTATATTCTGCTGTACTAAGCTTTTGGGGCTTGCTTCAATCCATACAGTGCCTTTTTCAATTTGTAAACTTTGTGCTCTTGACCCAGAATTTTATACCCAGGTGGCTGATCCACATAAACTTTTTCTTCTAAATAACCATTTAATAAAGCTGACTTTACATCCATTTGAGATATAGACCAATTATTCTGAGCTACTAATGCTAAAAACATCCTTATAGTATCCAATCGTGCTATAGGTGTAAATGTCTCATTATAATCAATTCCAAGCTGTTGTGAATAGCCCTTTACAACCAATCTTACTTTAAGCTTCTGAACTTCATCTTTTTCATTCAATTTGGTTTTATAAACCCATTTCACTCCAATGACATCTTTGTCTTTTGGAAGACTGACTAGATCCCGTGACTGATTCTTTTTAATTGCTTCAATCTCTTCATCCATAACACTTACCCATTTATCATGTTTGATTGCATCTTCAAAATGAACTGGATCTTCTATTTGAGAATAAAATGCAGAAAAAAAATATGATCTGAATTATTCTCACCTTCATTTTGCTCATATATATCTCTTATGCTTTTGATTTTCTGTCTTCTTAGACTTGCCAATGTAAGATTTGACATATCACTTGAACTTGTGGAAAGTGGACCTGATGGTCCTGTTGTAGATGGTGTTTGTTGTCCTCTTATTGGACTGCTTCCTTGAATGGTTGATGTTGTTCTTACAGTCGATGCTAATGTCACTTGTGGACTACTTTGCTAAGCTTGAATGGGAGTGGTAGGAGTCACAATAGCTAGAATATTTGTTGATGCTTAAACTTCATTCTCCTCTTAAGGTATACTAGCTGAAATATTGACTGTCTTCTCTATGCTTCCATCCCATGCTTCATCTTCTACAAATTGTACATCTCTACTAATTATAACTTTCTTTGTTGTTGAATTATAGAGCTTATAAGCTTTGGATTCTTCACTGTATCCAACAAATATACATTTTTCTCCTTTGTTATCTAGCTTCTTTCTCAATTCATTAGGCACATGTGCATATGCTACACATCTAAATACTCTCATGTGAGTAACACTATGTTTTCTTCCTGTCTATGCTTCTTTAGGTACCATATTCATAACACTTTTTGTTGGACACCTATTCATTATATAGGCTGCACAAGATATTGCTTCTGCCCAATATTCATTTGACAAATTTTTGACTTTCAACATGCTTCTAGCCATTTCTATGATTGTTCTGTTTTTCCTTTCAGCTACTCCATTTTGCCGAGGTGTGTATCTAGTTGTGAACTGCTTGTGAATTTCATGATCTTTGCAAAAATTAAAAAATTCTTTTGAAATATATTCACCAACTCTATTTGTTCTCAACACTTTGATATAATAACCACTTTGTTTTTCAACCAAATTCTTGAACTGACGAAACAGATCAAACACTTCATTTTTCTGCTTTAGAAAATAAACCCATGTTTTTCTTGAATAATCATCAATGAATGTCAGAAAATAAAAACTACCACCTATTGAAAGTGTTTGCATAAGTCCACACAAATCTGAATGTATAATTTCCAAAGGGGGTTTTTGCTCTAGTTGACTTTCTTGTTGGAAATGATTCTCTATGTTGTTTTCCTAAAATGCACCCTTCACATACCCTTTCTGGTTTTTCTATTAAAGGTAGTCCCTTGACCATGTCTTTCCTATAAAGTAAATTTAAATCTCCAAAGTTGAGATGCCCAGATCTCAGGTGCCATAACCAGTTTTCATCTTTTATCTCAGCTTGAAAGATTGTCTTCACTACTGTTGTAGTTTCTTCTCTACCCACTTGTGAATTCATTAAGTGTTGTGCTTGAGCATAATTTATGTTCAAATCTGGCCTAATCTTTAAGGGAAACATTCTGTTGTTTGTCATTCTGACTTTTTCAATAAGCTGGTTGCTTGGATATTTGTCTAAAATTGTGCACAGACCATTCTTGAAGGTTACTCTATACCCTTTTTGAACCAATTGCCCTACACTCATTAATTTATGTTTCAGACCAGGCATAAAATACACATCTGAAATATACTTTTTCTCCCCCTGTTTAGTTAGAATATTGACATCTCCTTTTCCCTTGACTGACACTTTGTTGTCATTACCCAATGTAACATCAGACTTTACATTCTTATTTAAACTTGAAAACATTTCTAGATTCCCTGTCATATGATTGCTATAGCCTGAATCTAAAAACCATACATCTTTTTCATTTGTTTGAGCAACATTACAAGCTAAAAACATTGTGCTCTTATTTGAATTCTGATTTTGACCTTCTCTTGAAAAAATTGTATTTTGTCTATTATTATCATACTGCTTCTTTCTACACTCATTCATATAATGCCCATATTTTTTATAGTAGTGACATTGGACTTGAGATTTATCATACCTTTGATTTTGTGATTGATTCTGTGTTGAGTTTTGGCTTGAGCCTTAATTGCTACCTCTTCCACTTGAACTTGATAGACTGTATCTTTCACCTCTGTAAGAGTTTCTTCCTCTTCCTCTTGATCTACCTTTGCCTCTTCCTTGACTGATTGAAGCCTGAGTTTTGCAAGCATGCTCCAGTGATGTATCTGTTGACCTTTTCAGCCTGTGTTCATGAAAAATTAGAGATGCATATAGCTCATCAACTGAGAACTGTGAGAGATTCTTTGTCTCCTCTATAGCAACTACAACCAGTAAAAATTTTGTGGGAAAACTCCTTAAAATCTTTTCAACAACTCTAGTATCTTCTAGATTCTCTCCATGAGACCTAATTTGATTAACCACCCCAATGACTTGGGTGTAGAATGAATCTACAGATTCATTGTCTTTCATACATATTGTTTCAAAATCTCTTCTCAACATTTGTAGCTTTGTTGTTTTAACTTTTTCCATGCTTTGATAGGCTGTTTGAAGTATGTCCCATACTTGTTTGGACTTTGTTGTTGCTGAAATCCTTGGAAAAATGCTCTTATGTATAGCTTGAAATAGATAACATAAAGTCTTTGAATCTTTCTTCCTTGTGTCTTTTAATAAGTCTTTCTCTGCTTGTGTTAAAGCATTGTATGCTACTGCATCTGCTGGCTTTAGAAATCAATTCTCAACTAAATCCCATATATCTTGTGAGTTAAATAGTGCTTTCATGGTAATTGACCAGTACTCGTAGTTCTTCCCATTAAACTATAGAATTTGTGGGTTTGTCAAGCTTGTGTTTGCTACCATTTTTTAAATTTACCCAGATAATCTACTTTGATAAAATTGGCTTTGATAATTGAACTTGCTCTGATACCACGTGAAGGCCAGAGGCAGAGGAATTCACACAATAAAATAAAACTTAAAATATTAATTTCTTCAACACAAGCTGCTGCTCATTAATTTTCTGTATGCTCATTAATTTTCTGTATGCTTGCATTCCCTTTAAAAATTAAAATCAAAAGTAAATTACATATGCAAATATATGAGAAAGATAAAAAGTCACGTGAAAAAATATTCACAGAAGAGAGGGAACAAAATAACATTTATTACAAATTACCTAACTAACTTTTCCTGGTAAAAAAACATTTAATAAAATGTCCTTTACAATAATATAAAAGCTTAAATATTAATTTCCGTATACGAAATTTCCTTTGGCGGTGGCGGCTTCGTAAAAGGTTCCCCGCGGTATCGCAATGGGTAAAACCCATATTGCGATATCGCGGGCAGCGGTTTGTTGACGGCGCGGATTACGGCAGGCGGTTAAAATAAAACAAAATGCTACGGGAGTCTTCTGGAGGTGACAGGAGCAGTTAGGGTTAACATTCCAACAACTCTACTCAAAGAAAATTTGGAGACGCTTGAAATATATTTTTAGCGAAGACAGTAACTATTGGAGGTAATCCAAAAAAATCATTATGTAATTTATATGTAGCCTAGTCATGTCTCTTTTTATAGCCTATAGGAAAATCGTATAGTTCAGTTGTTCTTAAATTAATTAATTTTAATTTTAAACAAAATAGTTTTTCATGAATAAGAATAAATAAAATATTATTTTTAAAATAAAAGAAAAATAAAATTATTATTGACTGTTTCAAAGTAGCGAACAAGATTTCTGGATTAAATGAACTGCGGAAACAAAATGTTTCAAAGTAGTTAAAATTAATATTCGAAGGATAATACTGCCACTCATCCACTTTACGTCAGAAGAGAATTGATACATAAACTGAGGAAGAAACCAATTTACTTGAAATTAGCACAACTGAGGGCAAAAGGGCATGCCTAAATTCTAAATATCAGGTGAGGTTTTACGGTTGTTCGAGCAATGGCCATTGAAGATGTCCAGGGTCGCAGTAGAACCTAAATTTTTGGAAGGCTTGAATGCCACCCATTGAAACATTGTAGCGGCTTAATGTTTCTCTCAGCTTCCTCCATTCTTCTCGCTCTTCCTCTTCATCCTTCGCTTTACTTTTGCCGTTATTTCCACCTTTACGTGAAGCTTTCTGATTCTCCTTAACCGTTGTGCCCTGTTGCTGAGAGATTTCTCCTTTGTTGTCTTCTTCAAATGAATTTAAAGAGTCCCTCAGAAGTTTTTCTCTTTCTCTTTCCTCTTTGACAGCTTCTTTCATGATCGCTTTCAGCATTCCCTTCACCTCTTCCTCTTGTAAAACCTTTCTTATTGCTATCTTCAGCCCGCCTTCAAGATCGTCTTGTTTGATGATTGCTTGTTTGATATAATCCTCTACCTTTGTATTCTCGCTGGTGGAAATTGTTCCCATGTGATTCTCAGGCAGGTTACCACTTGTCTTCTCCACTACTTCAGTGCCTTTGCTGCAGTTAACACCCACTTCCACATTGACGCTGTCAATGGTGTCTTCCTCCTTTTTTGCGGTGCTATCTCCCTGAAAATTCTCGATCTTCTTGTCAGCTGGCCACCTCTCATCAATATAATGTTCAACAATCTCTCTCAACGAAGGCCCGCTATTCTCCTCTATAACTTCGCCTTTCTGAATATCATGTACCGTAATCCACTTTTTAACAACCCCAAGATTGTGCCAATTCTGTATCAGTGCATATAAATTATATTTAGTTTTGATTATATAAACTAAAATGTTGTATCTCAGCAAAAAAATAAACTACCACTGTTTCTTCAAGTCAACACCGTTGAGGTAGGATTACAAAGATTTGTGATGCTATCTTACTTGTACAAGAATTGTTATGAGTTGCTTCCATTGCCAGCAGACAAAAACCCATGAGATCAGTTGAATCTGCCATCCTGTTAGTGGGATCACTTGGGGGGTTTTAGATAAAATATTCCACGCTAGCCTATGGTATGTCATCAAACATTTCCACTCTCGTGGAAGTTTTCTACTGCGTGTGGATCGGGTATAAAGAAAGCAAAACGCATTCTTTTCTCCTTCGCTATATTTAGGGATTAGCAGTTCTGCAGTTATTGGGGAGAGATTCATAAGCCTTCGCTGACTCTCAGTGTCTTCTCGCTGTTTCTGAACACTTGCATTCTGATCATTCTCACCTGAATGCAACACATGTCAAGCCGTTTACCATGTCACCATCTTAAATAAAAATAAAAGTATTTGGTTTGAGAGTGGTTTGTTCCTAGCTGTAATTAATGCTAACCATTTTGCTTTTATGACTAAATGTTATAAGCAATAAGCAAACAGGATTAGAAGCTGTAAACAAAATTAATATAATATAATATATAGCCAGCTTATTAAACTTGGAAACCTGCGCATTGTTCAATGTCAGGTGTCTCATCTATGTCACTCTTTTGGAGTTCAATGTGGCTGCGCCGATTTCTAAACACGAGAGTTCGCAATGCATGTATCGAGTCCCATATGATACTCAATTGGCGCCACTGTAGGTTATTCTCGGTCTTTGTTTCTTCAACTACGGGGCCTGTTGCTAACAAACATTTTGAATTAAAAAATGATTGTGAACTGTGTGATGGTACATTACACAAATATCACCCAAAATGATGTGTTTTGAGTGATATATTCACCTGGTTTCCCATTTGTTTCTTCCCGTACCATATTTTGCAATCCTTTTCGGGCTGTATCTGTCAGTTTAAGCAACGTTCTCTAGTTAACGACCATATTAAATTCGTTAATACAGTAAGGTATAAGACCACTAATTCCATATTTTCTGTTCAACTTAAAAGCACTGCAACTGTACATTTTCACCTGAATTGTTATGGGTTCTTTCTTGTTTAGCTCCAGTTTCTTCGTGAGATTTTGTTGTTTCTCCCCCAGCTACAACAACATTAAAAATTGCATGCAGAACCGTGATAAAAAATTCAAATATAAAACATGCTTAATCCCACTTGTATAAAGTCAGAAGCATTCACCTAGTTTAGTTTTCGTCGCAATTGAGGTTCCCATTTGAAACTTTGGATTCAATTTCATATATCCATAAGTAAGGGGTCTATCTTTCTGTGCTTCTGAATCTGTAGTCCCTTTTCTACTATCTGACATACCTAGCTGACCCTGTAAGAATTTCTGGGACTCTGAGTTACTAGGGTCGGTTAGGTCTAGTGGCAGCTGAATTATATTCCTTAAATATTTGTCTGCTAAGTCCTGATTGGACTTATTACGTTTGCTATTCTTGTCCCAAAACTTTCTTATTATTGCCCTTTCAATCATGCTTTTATCCATGCCCAAAATAACGTTGATCTCACAAGCAGCCAGAACCAGATTCACTGCTGATAATATCTGCCATTTACAGGTACTTCAGTAATTATACAAGCGGAGATTAATATTTGAGAACTATAATAATTGCAAATAGAACTGTTTAACAAAATTATACCTGCAGAATGACGTTTTCCTGGCAACGATCGATATCGTCGACGAAGACTACTATTCTAAGATTATCCTTGAATGCAGGGGGCATCTTAGGAATCAGTGTTCCTGGAACGTAGTTCTCATCCCAGCTAAATGTAATGCAGCACCATATAAAAGCGAACACCTTCCACAACCAGGAGGGTCTATAACCGCGTTCTTCTTTCAAAAAATTGATGTCAAAAATAACCTTCTGATGATAGCCAAGCTTTTGGCTATGGTCTGGGAGACATATATAATCCACTATTTGAGCACTAATCGGCTTCACAGCAGACACCACTGACTTCACCACAGCGCAAACTGTTGGAATATTAACCCTAACTGTCGCCGTCCCCGCCAACCACTGCCCGCTATATCGCAATCAATAAAATAACCATTGCGATACCGCGGGAGTCTTCCGTAATGTTTTGTTTTATTCCAGCCAATGCCCACTATATCGCAATCAATAAAATATTAATCGCGACACCGCGGGAGACTCAGTAAAAGTTTGTTTTATTATTAACCGCCGCAGTTTACCGGGCCGTCAACTAACCGCTGCCCGCAATATCGCAATAAAGTTTTTAACCATCGCGATACCGCGGGGAACTATGGAGAAAGCCGCCACCGCCAGAAAGTTTCGGAGTACAAAAGATTTAATATTTAAGTTTTAATATTATGAAAAGGACATTGTATTAAATGCATTTTGACGGGGGAAAAATTAGTTAGGTAATTTTGAATTTTAAATGTTATTTCGGGCTTTCTCATCCGTGAAATTCTTCACGTGATTTTTACCTATATGTATTGGTATATGTAATTTATTTTTAACAGAGGAATGTGAATGTGAAGAAACAGAAAATTACGAGCAGCAGCTCTGTGTGTTGAAAAAATAATAATATTTTATGTTTTAATTTTTACTGTGTGTAAATTCCTCCTCTGCCTCTGGGCCTTCACGTGGTATCAGAGCAAGTTCGAGTATCAGAGCAAGTTGATTATCAGAGTCAATTTTATCAAAGCAGATTATCTGGGTAAATTTCAAAAATGGCAGCAAGCACAAGCTTGACAAACCCACAAATTCCACAGTTTAATGGGAAGAATGATGAGTACTGGTCAATTACCATGAAAGCACTATTTAGCTCACAAGATATATGGGATTTAGTAGAGAATGGATTTGCAGAGCCAGCAGATGCAGTAGCATACAATGCTTTAACACAAGCAGAGAAAGACTTATTAAAAGACACAAGGAAGAAAGACTCAAAGGCTTTATTTTATCTGTTTCAAGCTGTACATGAGAGCATTTTTCCAAGGATTTCAGCAGCAACAAAGTCCAAACAAGCATGGGACATACTTCAAACAGCCTATCAAGGCATGACAAAAGTTAAAACAACAAAGCTACAAATGCTGAGAAGAGATTTTGAAACAATATGTATGAAGGACAATGAATCTGTAGATTCATTCTACACCAAGTCATTGGGGTGGTTAATCAGATTAGGTCTCATGGAGAAAATCGAAGACACCGTAGTTGTTGAAAAAAGATTTTATGGAGTTTGGCTCCACAAAATTTCACCGGTTGTAGTTGCTATATAGAGGAGACGGCGAATCTTCACGCTTCTCGATGAGCCAGGCTGCATCTCTAATTTATGAACACAAATGGAAAAGGTCGCCAGATACATCAATCGGAGCATGTTTCTCGCAAACCTCGCCTACCAAGGAAGAGGCGAGGGTAGATCAAGAGGAAGAGGAAGAAACCTACAGTTGCGGAAAGACACAAAGGTATCAAGCCTCGCTATGGAAAGAGGCAACAATCAAGCCCTCGCCGCAAACCTAACACGACCTACCACAAAAATCAAAGGCATGATAAATCCCCAAGTCCAATGTCACCACCGTAGTGCAACATGGGCATTATATGAATGCGCAGTAGAAAGAAGCGATGATAATAATAGACAAAAATGCAAATTTTCAAGAGAAGGTCAAAATCTAATCTCGCATAAGAGAACAATGTTTTTAGCTTGTAATGTTGCTCAAGCAAATGAAAAAGATGTATGGTTTTTAGATTCAAGCTGTAGCAATCATATGACAGGGAATCTAGAAATGTTTTCAAGTTTAAATGAGAATGTAAAGTCTGATGTTACATTGGGTAATGACAACAAAGTGTCAGTCAAAGGAAAATGAGATGTCAATATTCTAACTAAACAGGGGGAGAAAAAGTATATTTCAGATGTGTATTTTGTTCCTGGTCTGAAACATAACTTAATGAGTGTAGGGCAATTGGTTCAAAAAGGGTATAGAGTAACCTTCAAGAATGGTTTGTGCACAATTTTAGATAAATACCCAAGCAACCAACTTATTGCAAAAGTCAGAATGACAAAGAATAGAATGTTTCCCTTAAAGATAAGGCCAGATTTGAATATAAATTATGCTCAAGCACAACACTTAACAATGAATCTCACAAGTGGGTAGAGAAGAAAACTACAGAGGTGCGCACAACCTTCCGTCGAGGATAAAAGATGAAATTGGTTAGCGCAACCGAAAGATTTACCAATCTCAACTTTGGAGGTTTAAATTCACTCATAGGGAAAGGCATGGTCAAGAGACTACCTTTTATTAGAAAACCGTAAAGGGTATGTGAAGGGCAATTTTAGGAAACAACACGTAGAATCATCAAACCAGAAAGTCAACTAGAGCAAAAGCCCCTTTGGAAATTATACATTCAGATTTGTGTGGACCTATGCAAACACCTTCAATAGGTGGTAGTTTTTATTTTCTGACATTCATTGATGATTATTCAAGAAAAACATGGGTTTACTTTCTAAAGCAGAAAAATGAAGTGTTTGATCTGTTTCGTCAGTTCAAGAATTTGGTTGAAAAACAAAGTGGTTATTATATCAAAGTGTTGAGAATAGATAGAGGTGGTGAATATATTTCAAGAGAATTTTTTAATTTTTGCAAGGATCATGGAATTCACAAGCAATTCACAACTAGATACACACCTCAACAAAATGGAGTAGCTGAAAGGAAAAACAGAACAATCATGGAAATGGCTAGAAGTATGTTGAAAGCCAAACATTTGTCAAATGAATATTGGGCAGAAGCAATTTCTTGTGTAGCCTATATAATGAATAGGTGTCCAACAAAAAGTGTCATGAATATGGTACCTGAAGAAGCATGGACAGGAAGAAAACACAGTGTTACTCACATGAGAGTATTTGGATGTGTAGTATATGCACATGTGCCTGATGAATTGAGAAGGAAACTAGATAACAAAGGAGAAAAATGTATATTTGTTGGATACAGTGAAGAATCCAAAGCTTATAAGCTCTATAATCCAACAACAAAGAAAGTTATAATCAGCAGAGATGTACAATTTGTAGAAGATGAAGCATGGGATGGAAGTATAGAGAAGACAGTCAATATTTCAGCTAGTATACCTCAAGAGGAGAATGAAGTTCCAGCATCAACAAATGTTCCAGCTATTGTGACTCCTACCACTCCCATTCAAGCTCAGCAAAGTAGTCCACAAGTGACACCAGCATCGACTATAAGAACAGCCTCAATCATTCAAGGAAGCAGTCCAACAAGAGGACAACAAACACCATCTACAGCAGGACCATCAGGTCCATATTCCACAAGTTCAAGTGATATGTCAAATCCTACTTTGGCAAGTCTGAGAAGACAGAAAATCAGAAGCATAAGAGATATATATGAGCAAAATGAAGGTGAGAATAATTCAGATCAGATTTCTCTTAGTGCATTTTATTCTCAAATAGAAGATCCAATTCATTTTGAAGATGCAGTCAAAGATGATAAATGGATAAGTGCTATGGATGAAGAAATTGAAGCAATTGAGAAGAATCAGACATGGGAACTAGTCAGTCTTCCAAAAGACAAAGATGTAATTGGAGTGAAATGGATTTATAAAACCAAATTGAATGAAAAAGATGAAGTTTAGAAGCTTAAAGCAAGATTGGTTGTAAAGGGCTATTCACAACAGCCTGGAATTGATTACAATGAGACATTTGCACCTGTAGCACGATTGGATACTATAAGAATGATTTTAGCATTAGCAGCTCAGAATAAGTGGTCTGTATCTCAAATGGATGTAAAATCAGCTTTTTTAAATGGTTATTTATAAGAAGAAGTTTATGTGGATCAGCCACCTGGGTATGAAATTCTGGGTCAAGAAGACAAAGTTTACAAATTGAAAAAGGCACTGTATGGATTGAAGCAAGCCCCAAGAGCTTGGTATAGCAGAATAGACAGCTATCTTTTGTTGAATGGATTTAATAGATGTAGCAGTGAGCCCACACTGTATACAAAAATGAATGAAGAAGGTGAAATACTGATAGTATGCTTATATGTAGATGATTTAATTTTCACTGGCAATTTGTCAATTGATCTGTTCAAGGCAGACATGAAGAAAGAATTTGAAATGACAGACTTAGGTCTGATGAAGTATTTTTTAGGCATTGAAGTGAATCAAAATGAAAATGGTATTTTTATTTCACAGTCAAAATATGCAAATGACATTTTGAAAAGGTTTAATATGATGAAGTGCAAACCAACACCAACACCTACAGTGACAGGTCTGAAACTAAGCAAGGATGATAGAGGGTCTAATGTTGATCCAACTTTGTTTAAGAGGCTTGTTGGAAGTCTCATGTATCTCACAGCCACAAGGCCAGACATTATGTATGGAGTAAGTTTGATTTCAAGGTTTATGGAAACACCAAAAGACACCCATTGGAAAGCAGGGAAGAGAATTTTAAGGTATGTAAGTGGAACAAGAAATTTTGGCATCAAGTATTCAAGTTCAGATGAGTTCAAACTCATAGGATACACAGACAATGACTGTGCTAGCAGCATTGATGATAGAAAAAAGCACGTCTGGTTATGTATTTAATTTTGGGACTGGAGTTGTCTCATGGTCTTCAAAGAAGCAGCCAATAGTTTGTCTTTCATCAGCCGAAGCAGAGTATGTGGCAGCCACAAGTGCAGCATGTCAAGCAGTCTGGATGAGAAGAATTTTGAAAGAATTGCAAAATGAACAAATGGAGGCAACAAAAATTTACTGTGATAACAATTCAACCATAGCTCTTTCGAAGAATCCAGTCTTTCATAAGAGAAGCAAGCATATTGATACCAGGTATCATTTCATCAGAGAATTAATTAACAATGGTGATATATTTTTAGAATTTTGCAGATCAGAAGAGCAAAGTGCAGATATTTTTACAAAGCCGCTGGGAAGAGATAATTTTATTTTTCAAAGAAACGATTGGCATGGTGGACATGCGCTTATGCTTATAGGGGTTTGGAATATTAACCCTAACGCCCCTCGCCACCACTGCCCGCTATATCGCAATCAATAAAATATTAATCGCGACACCGCGGGAGACTCAGTAAAAGTTTGTTTTATTATTAACCGCCGCTGTTTACCGGGCCGTCAACTAACCGCTGCCCGCAATATCGCAATAAAGTTTTTAACCATCACGATACCGCGGGGAACTATGGAGAAAGCCACACTGCCAGAAAGTTTCGGAGTACAAAAGATTTAATATTTAAGTTTTAATATTATGAAAAGGACATTGTATTAAATGCATTTTGACGGGGGAAAAATTAGTTAGGTAATTTTGAATTTTAAATGTTATTTCAGGCTTTCTCATCCGTGAAATTCTTCACGTGATTTTTACCTATATGTATTGGTATATGTAATTTATTTTTAACAGAGGAATGTGAATGTGAAGAAACAGAAAATTACGAGCAGCAGCTCTGTGTGTTGAAAAAATAATAATATTTTATGTTTTAATTTTTACTATGTGTAAATTCCTCCTCTGCCTCTGGGCCTTCACAAACAAGTACAATTCCAGATACTGGAAGACTTCCGTATTTAAAACCTTTTATAGCTTGACTTTGGACATTATCAACTAACAACCATACAATTGTATTGAACCAGAAAGCCACAAATACTGCAAGAAAGCATGGGAGGATGACTCCAAAGCAGATACTGTGTCTACGGGTTCTCCAATTATATATGCAACTAGTTCTTAGCTTGTGCGCCACCGTCATTGTTGCTTCCAGTTGTTTAGTGATTTCGACTCCTAGACCCGCCCATGCCTCGGATTCATTTCTATATTGCCACGCATTATAACGTACGGTCAAAATGGAAGGTGGAGTCCCCTTCATCGAGTCTTCCTCCCATGGCATGCCGCCGAGTCTTTGATTTCTAGATCCACTTTCTTCCTTATTTTCTGTATATTCAACCTGAGTCTCACCAGACCCAGAGAAAATTTAATCTTAGGTCAGAAATTGCATAAAAATTTAGGAGTTATAAGTAGGACATATTTTTCATTGTGTGTTAAATTGTGAACTTGCTCTTAGGATTCAATCGTGAGATGGGTTCTTGTGAATCACTACTCATGAAATAGGGATCAAGGAGTTTGACTTGTAAAACTACATGGTTGAATTCTTATAGCAATTCAGGAGTTGATCAGAAATTCATAAATTTGAATGTTCATAAGAGAATAATATGTGATATAAGTTTTCATAATTGATATTGTTAATTAAAATTGTCTTTTTAGATTTGATTGTGTTTGAGTTTTTCTATCAAAGAAAATATTAGACTTTACAATATAATTCTCTCCTATAAAAGATATCAATTAATGATACCAAATTTTCACAATTCATATTATTAAAACTCAAACATAATCAAATTGATAAACTGACAATATTCTACAATTAGTAACACACAACTCATGTAAATACCATATCAAATTTTTATCTGTACTTAAAAATAATTTATTTACTACAAAATAATATAAAATTGTAGGAATGTAAAGGAAACCATGGAATACGAAATGTAGGCTGCCAATTAGCATGTACGACTGGAATACAGGAAAGAAAACAATAGAGTAATACAAATTATCGTAAGTCTGCTTACCATATCACGCCGGTCCATGACGGCCAGCGACTTAAAAATTTGATGATACTTGGGTTCATAATTTCCTAAGAAATCACATAGGGGATCTTTCGAGGGATCTCTCATCTGCAGGTATCCGTACAATAGAATCAGTTTTACTTTACAAATCTCATATAAAATTTATTTCATTTAAGCATTTAATTAAAGACATCACATTTTTATTATCTGCAATATTTATCATTAGAGTAAATTGTGTAAGAATTTTTTATATTAACATTTTCATATTTAATATTATTTAATTTAAGATTGAATAATTAACAATTTTATTATTTTTATTTTCATGTTAAATAAATAATAATATAATTATTGTGATTATATTTATAGATTAAAAAATTATTATATATTAAAAAATTATTATTGTTAAAAATTATTATATTGCAATTTTTTTTGTATAAATAAAATATTGAATTAATATGTATAAAAACCTAGACATTACAAAGTAATGATATAAATATACAATTATTCAATGTAATTAGATTTCCACAATCCATATGAATTTATGTTTGAATGCTTCTGGATTTGATTGTGTGTCCACTTTTTTCATCAACGTTTCGGATCACACTCAGTGAACCATCATCAGGATAGAGAGTTGAAAAAGATGATAGATCAAATCCAGAAGCATTCAAACATATATACAATTATTGTCAACCAAAACATTAAAACTGTATCATGATGGATCATGCATAAAGAAAGGGCATTAAGCAATTTTTTTTATTTCTTGAACATCATGAATGAAAGTAAAGAAAGATTTTACGAAATGAAATAGTTTTCAAGTTCAAATTTAAAATTTAAATTATAAAATATAAAATCTTAATACAAAAGACGAATTAAAATGAACACGCCCTAAGCTAATTATAATATATAAACAAAAAAAATTATATATATCTGTGAATGTAGGGTTGTCTGCGTCTACCTCTGATGTGAAGTTCTTTCCGTAAGCAAATACTCGTTTAATATACATTCCGATCTTCTGAATAATGGTGTACTTTGGCTCAACTTGTAGGTCACGGGCATCCCGCTTTTTTGCATCAAACCATCGCAATACTGCTCTAGATTCTCTCTCTATGCTTTCTGTTGTCTGTAACCTCTCTAAAGCATGTGCTATTTTCTTACGCCTGGCTTCGCCTTTTGCAGACAATTTGGATTCGCTTGCTCCAGGAAAATTTTCTTTTTGAAATGAGTTTGTAAATGCTAACTGAGCCGTTGTCTTTATAAGAATGCACTCTGTCTGGAAGAAGAAATTTTTTTTTTTTTTTTGGAAGGAATAACAATTGGGATTAATACCAGTTCTAACTATGTTAAGTAAATGTATGAAAATATCTAGCAAGGATGATTAACTGAACCATAAGGCTCGACTTTCCCATTCCCCATTCTCCCGAGATTCCCACGGTAATGGGAGATTTCACAAAAGGATTCAAAAATAATGCAGCCAGACCATTGGCAAAGGCACTTCGTCCTACTCAATGTCACAACAGAAAATGTTGAGAAATTTCGCCTGTAAATTTGTCCTTGTCTTCTATTAGTAAACTAGATAAGTACACCTACCCAGATTATCCCAAAGAGTCGGTTTGTCGGTTCCTTGTTCAACAATATTGTCAATTTGCTTGAGAACTGAAGAAAAAATAAAAATTGACAGGCTGCACAGGTCATTTGTTAGATGAGGAAAAGAAACAAAACAGAAAGGTATAAGAAAGAATAGGTACCATCTCCAACATTTTTCTTTTCTTCTAGTGGCAGTTTGTCTCTCCATTTTTGGCTGCTAATGTCAGTAATGTTTGCACCCCTGGTGAGGAGCTCCCGTGTCATATCTATATTACCTAATGTTGCTGCCACTCTAAGCAAATTCTCCAACCCTGGTGTTCGCAGTATTTCACTTTTTCTCTTCGCAAGATATTTCTTGAGCAAAGAATTGAAGCTTAAACTTTGCTCTGCAGAACCAATTCCAACTGCAGAAGCAAACAAAAGCAGGATTTTGTGTTTATCGTATTCACATTTGTTCAAAAGCAATTTAGCTATTGCCATGGCATCTTCACCATTTTCTGCTTGAGCGGCAAAATGCAGAGCTGTTTTGCCGTCACAGTCACGTTCTTCTAACGGATGAGCTCCCTTGTTCAAAAGTTCTTTAATAATTTTCTTGTGGCCTCCACTTGCTGCCTTATGGAGTGCTGTTTGACCCAGCACGTCTGCTGCCCTCACATATTCCTTGCGCATTTGTTCTGAAATCACTCTCTTTGAAAGAAGTTTTTCCACCATTTTTATGTTGCCGCTCGCAGCAGCCACGTGCAAAGGTGTTGTTTGACTGTCATCTTCGAGAAAAACTTTATTTGGACCCTGTGCTGTGAAAATGAACTCGTCTAAAACCTCGTTGTCGTCATGAGCTCCAGCAACTGCATAATAAATAGCACTTTGGCCATCATGATCCTTGATATCTATGTTTGGGATTCGGTCTAAAAGCTCACGGCAAAGCGATTTGTGTCCAAGGAAAGCTGCGACATGAAGCACGTTTCTGCCGTATTTATCACACGCTGTTGCTCTCTCCACATTTGTGCCTGGTTCATTGCCACTAAACAGTAGTCCTAAAATAATTGTACACGCCACCTCGTCACTTACGCCTTCGGCAGCACAATGGAATGTTGTCTTTCCTTCCCCGTCTGGGTCAAGAGGATCGGCTCCTTCTTTCAACAGCTCTCGAACAAGATTCTCATTGCCCATTCGCGAAAACTCACGCAGATACGATGGGAGGTGCAGCTTCTTAAAGTAAGATTGTGGTTGGCTGGACAGAGACAGGAGCCACGACACCGTTCTCACGTTGGTGGCTTGACAGTCAACAGCAAAATCCAGAGGCGTCTCTCCTTTGTTGTCCTTGGCATCCACCAGGCGAGTGCTCCCTTCAACACTGTCCTCTCCTTTCGCTGAGACCAGAACATTAGTGACCTCTTCATTTTGCTGTCGCAAAACTGCGTGGTGTAGTGGAGTCTGACCATTCGCATCCGTGTGAGCCACGTTCGCCTTGTGCTTAAGGAGGAGTCTGCACATTTTCGCGTGACCACAAAAAGCAGCTCTGTGTAGAGCAGTCCTCTCTTTCGAGTCAACTGCGTTTGCAAGGCTTTCTTCTCTAAGCAGCATTTCTGCAATTTTGAGTCCCTTGGATTCATCGTCCAGCTTTGCTGCATGGTGCAATGCTGTGTTTTGTCTTTTATCATCTGTTTCAGAGGGCTTTACGCCACTATCTATGAGCATTTTTACCAGATTTGCATCGCCTTTCTTTGCCGCCTGAGCAAGAAAGATGTTTAAAACATCATATTTGCCGCCATAGGTGTAAGTTCCGTACCCTCGGTCTCGTAAAATCTCATTAAACTGATTGCATTCGCCGGCTGCTTCTTTTGCCGCTGGTTCTACATACTTCCACAGACTTTCGTCGCCAAAAAAGTTACTTTCTAAGAGCTGCTGGGCGTAGATAGTTAGGGATGCGACAACTGCGCGATCTTCCATCCTCCCTCTCTCCAGTACCCATTCATTATGATACCTGCAGCACTGTGATAGGATCACAACAGCCATGGTGTCTGCCGTAGTGTACCAAACTGTATCAGCAACGGCCTCCCAAGTCGACTCCAGGTTTGTGTCGAATCCAAAGTCTTGAAATCTCTTCAAATCCTCCGTCAAACCCATTTCCTCCCAGCACTGATCGGCAAGGTCATTAAACTCCATCACGACTAATACCCTTTTTAAATTTTCATTAATAATCTTGCCTTGCTCACGCTCTTGAATGTCATTTGTCAGGGATTTTACAGACTCTAGAATGCTGCTCATCAAGTCTCTCATAGAAGCGCGCGAAAATTCCGCTCTCGGCACTCTGATGTATGCACGCACACCGTGCAACTTCCTGGCCACTGCGCTTATTAGTTCGCTTGCCGCTTCTGTTTCATCGCCTTCATTTATTGCATTCCCCCAAGTGCGATCCTCTTCTTTCTCACCCTTAAGCAACCAATGAAGGACCTCCTAATTCCAGTCTTCACTGCACAAAAACAAAGCAGCACTCCTTCCTTCTTTAATCAAGTTAACCTTGGAATATAAGGCCACATCCCTGTCATCTTTTGCGAATAATGGACAAACGTCAGCCTAATATTTACATTGCAAGATTAACACAACTAGAAGTTTCGAAAATTTCAGTAAACATACTGTCATCTACGTTTTATCCTAGTTAATTAGGCCAAGAGATGTAATGCATACCTATGTTGGATATCTCGGGAGTTGGTAACTGAACGACGAGTATGTATCCAAGACAGCTTCTGAAACCCACTTGGACATGGAAGTCATAAACAGCGCCTCCGATCCAGCCATCTAGAAGACGGGCTCTGTCCCATTTCTGTAACAGATTAATACGCTTTATCAATTCCAGATTAGCATTGGCTTCTTCCACAGTTGCCAAACGCCATCCTGGTTCAGTTCGGCAGCTCCTATCCATCCTTTTCAAGGCCATATTAATTTATGCTTGAGTATGCAACCCGAATCCAATCCACAACATTATATAACAACCAGAAACGCAAAACGTTTTGAAGTTACCAGGTTCCAGTCTAATCGTGAGTGGATGAAACCATGTTATCGAAAACAGGAAACGTGAAAGCAAGACAGGGAATGCTGATTATTTTTTCTAAATTTTGTTAGAGATAGATAATTTTTGAATAGTCAAATTTATAAGAAGGATAGTAATAAGTGTAATAATTTTATATTTTAAACTAGTTTAAAGTGCATAAATTAATCAATTTTTTTATTCATTTTGTATAATCTTTTATAGAATCATAATTGGAAAATGGTAAAAAAATAATTGAAATTAATATCTATATAAAAATCAAATACCTCATAAACAACCCCTTACATATCATTATAATTGGGCAAACGAATTGTTCCACTAAAGTCTATGGAAACAATTTCTTTAAAAATAGAGATTATTCACCATTCTTTTTTCATTTTCAAATGTGAACACATGAAAAATTTGTTACAACTCTTAGCATAAAAATGAAGGGAAAAACAAGCACCCATAACAACATCCAAGATCAATAAGTGTCTTTAGTAACATTCATTTCATTTTAGGAACTTCAAAAATACATACTACTATGCCATAAAGCAGAAACTTGGACATAGTTGTTTTCTCATTATTAGTACTTTAGAGGAAAGTGATTGCAATAAAGATCTTGCTCGATCAAACCAATTTTAGCAGCATTACAACACATAAACAGATTCATAAAAACAAAATCACATAAAAGAAGAATGAAAGATAAAAGAGAGAAGAAACCCTAGATTTATGTGGGGGGAAACCCTTTCAGGTAAAAAAAAAAACCCACTCCAAAATATAGAGCCATTGTATTATTCAACAACCATAGTACAAGTTACAATACAATTGTGTAGAATGGAAATGGAGTGTTCAACTTCCCTTATCCACACTAAAAGGTGGATGAAGGAAGAGGGATCTGATTTCACAATGTTCACACTCAAGAACAAATCCTTGAGCTTCCAATGCAAAAGAGATTGAAATCTGTCGAAGGGTATTGTTCTTAAAGCTAAAAATTGATATAGAAAATTAACTACAAATGCAAAACTCAGAAAATGTAAGATGTTTGAAAACACACTGTGATATGCAAAATGACCTAAAAATGCAAGTAAACTGTAAAAAAAACTTATGAGATTGAAGATGTACACCTAGAGACTTGAAAGTGATGGAAAGGAGCTCTACAATCCTAAAAAATTCATTGTTGAAGCCTACTGGGACTCATATGCCAAGCTGAGCGACAATCCTATTTCAGGGAGATTCTGCCAGAACAAGTTTCAGACAACTCGGTACTCAGAATTGCAAAAATATTTGTTTAGGCCTAGGTAGTTAGAATAATTCACCACTGATGTCATATCAATCCACTTCCAATTTTTGGGAAATTCAAAATTCAAATCAATAGCTCCTAGTCTGCACTTCTACTCTTGATAGGTTTTCAAATCCAAAACCATATAATTCAACCTATAGGTGTTCTCCAAGCTTCTTCTAGGGTTTTGAAAACTTTTCCAATAACTTAGACCTGCAAATCACATGCAAAGATAGGGAAAAATTATTGATGGTTAGTGAATAGGGGATTGCCTTGGTCAAACCCCAGTTTGGTAATTAAACCCTTGATAATGAAATGAAATATGGAATGAAAATGATGAATGAACAACATGTAATGCTACAACTCACCAAACCCTTGAAGTGGAATTATGAAGACGTGCAAGTAATGGCTCCAAAGTGCTTGAATGCTCTTGTAAACAAAATACCTGAATGCTAGATAACTTGATTTCTTGTTGAATTGATTAGAAAAATAGGAAGAGGGAAATGAGTTGAAAAACCCTATATTTATACTTGATTATGCAATATTTATCAAAAATACCACATCACAGGTTGACCTAGATCTTAGAAAATAATAACGCACCGTAAATTTGAAATTATTTTGATTTTTGTGCCAAAGGGGACACATTCATCCTTAGTGGTGAATGGGTCCCACTTAGGCATTTTTAAGTGGTTTTCATAAATTAGATGTATTAAATGATGTTTATCAGAATTATTTTCAAAATAACACTTAAGTAAGGCCTGTAAGTGTAAAATGGGGTCAATTAAAGCATAAGAAAGGTCTAATTATTGATGACAAGCCTATAAAAGCATGGAATTTTGTTACAATGCTTTACAACACTTTGAAATAAGGCTTGGTAAGTGGAAAACAAATTATTTAAGTGAAATATATTAATAAGACCCTATAAAAGTGTGAAATTATGTTACAAAACTTTACAACACTTAAGTAATGTACCACCAGATTTTTTAGTTCACAAGGGCCCACGACCTAATGTGAATGTGTATCTACTTTACAACATTGAATCAAGGCACAACTAATCAAAAATCACAAGGAGGACCCAAAGGAGATAGAAAAAGTAGAAGGGTTACTTTTTTGATGTCCACATTTAGCCCCCACTTTATTGAGAGGATGAACTTGCTTCAAACTCTTACTAAAGTAGACCAACATGCATCAAGAGTGGTTCCTATGAACCAATGCTAGCAACATGGGACACAAACAATCAAGAGGGGTGATCAAGCCCCTGAGATCAAGATATCATGACAAATCAACATAAGCACAAAGGAAACACACATGATATCAAGAACAACGACAAAGCACAAGCACACAATGCCAAAGATGAGAGAGAGAAAAAGGATAAAGCAAGAATCAGATCAAGCTTTAACTATTTTTCCGACATGATGTGGATTAGATCTAGGTTGTTCGACCATAAAATGCACTCACTCTAAAGCGACGAAACTCATGGCTATTTTCTAGGTGAGAAGGCCTAAAAGGTGAGAAACATATAATCATGGTTGCTATGTACTCGCACACACGCAAGTGGCTATGGGGAAAGAAATTCATCAAAATGGGCTTCCCACTCGACCATACAAAATTTATACCTCTTCATAACTTTAATAAGGCACCATAAAATAAAAATGATCTTTCGAGCTTCACGAGACAAGAAAAACTTTGAGTGCTTGGAGATCATGAACAAACACGATGGCTCCACAAGCATGCAAGTTGTGTTATGCAAAGTGGCCATATACAAATGAAAAATGCAACATGCAAAGGATTTTCAAAGGAGTCTCGCTTTGTTCATACAAGGTCTTTAACTTAGGGAACATTTTGTCTAATGTCTCCAAGAGAGGACCAATCAAAGAATAAAAAATTCATAACTTAGGGGATGTAGTGCATTGCATCAAGCCACTAAGAGGAATGTAATATGATAAGATAGATCATGCTCATGAAACACATCACACCCAATGTCATCCACAAAGCAACAAACACATTGTATGAAGTAAGAAGGCTACACTAAGAACCAAGAAAAGAAAAAATGCAAAAGAAAAATGCCAATGTATTCCCCCACTTTAAAGGAAATGATAACACCATACTGTGAGCAATTAGTTTAAAGTAGCAAATGAAAAATGCAAAAATAAAGATATGAGAGCCAACTTGGAAAACCCTATGCCAAGTCATGTTTTTTAGTAAGGCTACATCATGTGAAGGAAAGGAGAAAGAAAAGGAAGGGGTTGCTCCCAAAATGAAAACAACAAAAACATAAGGGATCTATGGATTTGGAGTTAGTATGTTCTTTGATGTAATGTTTTTTAGAGAGCTCAGAACTATCATCATCCCCCAAATACATAGAATTGGAAGAATGACAAAAAGAGAGCAAAAACAAAGAAAAATATTTTGGGTCAACATGGAAGAGACATAAGGTGTCTTGATGCCTTGCATCATCCTTGTCCACACAAGGAGCAAAATATCATCATTCATTATTGGCTCATCCTTGTCTTGCACTAAGTGGGGGAAAGGGGTTAGGTTAGCCTTGTGCTTGTATGACACTTTTGGCTGTCTCTTTTGGCTAGTTGAATTCCTTCCATGTATATATAAGAGAAAAATTGGAATGTGGAGAACATGCCTTAAGTTGGCTTGTATGCGACATACTTATCAATGATGTAGTTTCATTCGAGAACATATGACTTGACATAGAGATTTTTGAATAACCTCTCATGTATTCTTCTACTTTAAATCAATTTCTCACAACAATGGTGTTAGCAATCACTTTAAAGTGAGGGTATACATCAACACTCATATTTCACTGTATGATTTTCTTTCTTCTTGTGATGCATCATTTTCTTGGTGGTGTCATTGGGTTTGATTTTCATTGAGAGCGTGATATTTCTTTGCTTGTCCTCATTTGGAGACATTAAGCATAATGTTCTCTAAGAAGATACCTTACACAAACTAAGAAAAATTGCTTTGAATGTACTTTACACTATTTCATATTTACAACATTTGTTATATAGACACCTTGAAAAATATACTTTGCTTACCTATGGATCCATCCTGTTCATTCATGGGTGTCAAGCATACAAAGCTTTTATTGCCTCATGAAGCTCAAAGTTCATTGTTGTGTGGTGCCTTATTAAAGTTATTAGGAGGTATAGCTTAGGTATGGTTGTATGTATGGGAGCCGAACTTAGGCATGACTTTCCCATAACCACTTGCTTGTGTGTTTGAGTGCATACTGGATATGTGTGTATGTGTATCAACTTTTTAGGGCTCACCTAATGGATGACCTAAGGTTCCACTAGCCCTTGTGAGTGTGCATTTGGTTTTCATGGTGGACAATGTGTTCCACTTGTAAGCCACCCTTTTTGGATACTCACCCAGTGGACAACCTAAAGTTTTGTTTCCTTAGAGTGAGAGTGCATTTTCGGAAAAAATTCTTAGATATGATCCACAATGTGTGGGACAAAAGATCAAAGCTTGATCCACCTTTTCTTTCTTTTTTTTTCATCTATATATATCTTTAAAATTATATATGTGTATCTTGATACTGCATACCATACACATTATGCATGTCCTTTTGTGCTCATGTAAGTTTGACATAGGATCTTGGATCCTGTGGGCTTGACCACCTCCTTTGATCTTTTTTATCCTAGACCATCTGCATTAGTACACTTGGACCCATCTTGAATTTCCACTTTAGTGTGAGTTTGAAGTAAGTTCTTCCTCTCACTAAAATGGGTGCTAAATATAGTTACGAAAAATATTTCCCTTTACATTTTTCACATTTAAAGTTAGAATAATTAATGTTAAAATGAACCTAATGTAGACTTGGTCTAGTTTTGTAATGTGTTTTGTGCATTCACATTAGGTTTAGGATCCTTTTAAGCTAAATAAACCTAACTTTTCCTTAATTTAGTGTTGTAAAGTGTATTTATTTACACATTCACATTAAGTTTAGGGCCCTTGTAAACTAAATAAACTTAATGGTGACTTATTTAAGGTGGTGTAAAGTGTATCCTAACAAATTCACACTAATCTAGGGTTTTATTAATTAATTGGACTTATATATGCATTAATTGGCCCTATTTTGCACCCACAAGCCTTACTAAGTACATTTTTCTGGAGACAATCTCAAAACATATCAAATAATCAATCATAATTCAGTGTTCTAGGTCATGTGTTCTAGATTTAGTGGTCTAGGACTCATACACCACCTTGGGCATATGAGTCCCACCTAGGTCTTGGGACCTGATTTTGAATTTCACATTAAACAAGACTTGTCTTGGAGTGTGTGTCCCAGTTTTGAGCCATTGGGACTCATATGCCGCCTTGGGCATCTGAGTCCCACTCTAATTAGGACCTAATTTAAATTGAATTTTTTGTGGGACTTCATCTTCCTAGATCTAATGTCACCTTGTAATGTTGTAATTTTGAGAAATTTTGCATAAATAAGTATAAATTCAAGGTTATTTCACTCATTTTCACCTAAGCAATCAGGATTAAAGCACTTCAAGGCTTCACAAGAGCATCATAGAGCATTCAAGATAATTTCTAAAGCATTGTAGGGTATATTTCTTCATTATTTGTTGTAGAAATTCAAAATCCATCATCATATCAAAGTCATTAAGCATCAAGCTTGTTGTTGAGCTAGTGTTGTGATGTAGCATTCAAGATCCAAGATTAAACATTGTTCTACCTCTATTCAAGATCATGATCTAAATTCTACATTGCCACTTCATGTTAGATTGCTAATTTACATCTCAACACATTAGTCAAGGTATCATTGCTCATGTTTCATATTTCATGTTTCATTGATTCATCACAAGGTTTAATTACCTAAATGGGGTTTGCCCAAGTTAAACCCTTATTCCCTAACAATTAACAAGATTTTCTCTCTCTTCATGTGTCATTGTAGATCTAGGTGTCTTGGATTTTAAAGATCCTTTGAAGAAAAGGTTACAAGATTTGAGAAAATTTGTCAAGTTGCCATTTATATTGCAAGATCACAAAAAGTCATCTATAGGTTGCAAATCAAGGTTTTTTACTCAAAGATTCAACAAGAACAAAGCTATAGGAGATCATTAGAGAATACCAAAATTTTAGCCAAACCCTAATACTACGAGTAAATCACCACCTTGGGTGTATGAGTCCCAATACTAACATTTTCTGGGTTTGAGGAGATTAAGATTAATCTTTGAAAGATTCCAATTTTGGCACAGAAACCCTAGTCTAGGACTAAATTGCCTAGAATGACATATGAGTCCCAGTGGGCATCAAATAGTATGATCTCAGGGTTTTAGAGCTTGTTCTGGTCACATTTCTCTTCAAGATGGACCTACGTTCATTCTTAGTTTATTATTTTGCATTTTAAATTCATTTCCTAGGTCATATAGTTACGTTTTTGCATGTTGCATTCATTTCTTATCTTTCCAAGCATTTGCTTGGTGGTGAACCCCCTTATTGTCTTTGATCACACCCTAGGACACCCTTCTAGTAGATCTGTTTCCCGCATTCCATCCTTGGATTGAAATCTCTAGGGTTTCCTTGAATTAAACTTGAAGAAAATAGATCTAGGTCCCTAAACACCTAGTTTGTGTTCCACCTCCCAAAAGGTGGAACAGTTATTTCCTTCATGATTGGTGGAAAAATCGATATATAAATATCACTCTTTCTCCAACAAATCACTCAATAATTTCCTAGGAGTCCCAATTGGATTGACTAACAACCTCACAAAGTGAGTCAATTCACAATGAGGAGGGCCTAGGAGGGGGTTCTTTTAGCTTTAAAGGGTTCAGTCATAACCCCTTTCTTGAGACTTTATTTTATCAATATTTTCAAATATTATGTTTGGGATATAATGGTTGTAAATAATATAGTTTCTTGAGACATTTATTTTGCATTATATGATCTTGTGAATACAAATAATTAATGATGAACATTCTTAAATCATTTTTCTTTATAATATGAGTTATTTGTCAATCACTTTCCTTCTATTTTAATAATAATTTTTTTAAGAATATAACAAAGGGGAAACATTAGAATACCTATAGAAACTCTTCATTTCCTAACCGGTCGAACTAGTATACATGATAAGTAAATGAAAGAACGTAACTATAAGAATAAGGGTCAGTTACGTAAAAGAGGTTCAACCGGCATGCAAGCGAAGGAGGAGCACTCATTCAAGAAAGATCTCTAGCTCTATATAAGCGGGAAGGAAAATAAGTGAAGAACTAGTGGGTGCATAGCTGAGGAACGTTGTGATAGATTCAGGAATTGAGGATAAAGCAATTAAGGTATGCTTAATTTGATACCATACGTTGCAGCGATGCTGTCTTAAGTGAATCCCTGTATTCTTAACATCTCTGCGTGCTCATTCTATAAAATAGAGAAGCCCTGCATTTAAGTATATTGTACAACGTAAGGTCGCAGAAATGTGCATATCATGGAATTGAAACTCCATTCTGTATTTTTCTTCATGAGATGATTTTGTTCTCTCTAATTTGTAAATTGCATTCTATCCTCTTTCTTTTCGAATAGATTTTCTTTCGTGAGATGATTCCAAACCAAGTCTCAAAGCAGAGATCTTAGAACCCGCGCCTTGGTATTGCTCCAACCTGTGTCAGTCTCCTTCACATATATGCGTAGGAATTCTCATCCTTTTGGATCGCTCAACCAATCGTCTGACTTACATCAATTTCCTCTAGATGCATTTTTAAATATGGAGGTTCCTAATCTCTCTGCTCAATTGAAGCTCAGCCCTGAAATATTATATTATTGCATGCTCGGCTTGTTGCTTGGTCTATTGTATGTTTCCCACCTTAAAATCCTCTGTTTCATTAACATGCTATGCTCATCCTGATTTTTTGTCTGTAGATGTTTAATTTAGACCTTCCTTAGTGGCCTTTTTAGTTTAAAACTTCTGGCTCTGTTTCTTAGATCAATGGCTGCCCTTAGTTGATGTGCTAAATCATAATCTTGATTGTATGTGTTAACCTTTTTAAAACTCTGTATGTAAGATCAATCAAAGGTCGCCCTTAGTCGATGTGTTAAATCCTTTGTGTGGGTAGATTCGGCATCAAATCCCTTTTATCTACTTTTAATCCGATAGGAAGTTTGGTATTCTTAGACGAGGATAAAACTTCATTTAAGAGGATCTAAATAGAATTAGATGTTAAAGAATGCTGTTCTAGCATTCGAAGTGATCAACTAGTAACAGAAGTTATGGATTGAATGATAATAATATTCATCATAACATGATCAATATAATTAGTCTTTCAATGTGTATATGCTTTAAAAATGTTCCTTCGATGGATGCAATAACCATAATCTTTTCATCTCACTCTCTAGTGATATGGGGGAAAATATTTAAATGAAACGTTACAGAGAATCAGGGTATTTATTATCATTAATTCTTGTTTGTCAAATAGTTATTTTGATCTAATTTTAGTATTCAACATGGTTATTAGAAGATTTAAACATTCAGGAATTGTTTCTATTTTTATTATAGCTTAGAATAAGTCTTGTTTAAGATAAATGATTAGGGAATTAATTTTTACAAGTAGTGGATTGATAACGGCTTAAGCGTAATTGATAGTATAGTATGGTGCACTTTAATTATGAGAGTACTTGTTTTATGCTACTTTACAGCTTTTATAGAGAATTTGGATAGTCTCGAACCATGATATTATAAGATTAAACATCCAAATAGATTTAAATTAAATGCATGATATAGGTTACGTTTCAAATGAATGCTAAGTTTAGGATACATTGTTGATTATAATGGGAGAAGGATTCAAGGGAATAAATCGTTATTTTTTTAATGGGGGCTTGAGTTATAAGAATCCTTTCATGGAAACTAGTATTAGTAGATGTATAAAAGATATGATTGAGTTTTGTCTTAGAATTAATAATTAATAATGATATCGTAGAATAATTTTTTGGTAGATTAGAGAATTACTTCAAGGAAAGAGTTAAATCTTGTATTCTTACTTTCACTATATGGAATTTTTAAGTTAACAAGTAAAGTAACATTATTTCTTTCAAAACAATGTGTAAGATAGGTTGTGGAAATAATTAGATAATAATTTGTATAGTTAGTAGGATTTAGTTAAATGATATTGTGAAAGTTGAGTTATTATGTGAAGGGATTCTTTTCTTCTAAAAATATTTATGCATTATTTTTCTATGGGATGTAGTCTTGATCATGCAAACACTTGATGAATGGTTATATAAACAATTCTTCATTGGTTTGTATATCTTTACTTCAAAATTAGATTAATTATGTATTCCATTTATGATAATTGTAACATGGTCCGCTTGTCGCCTTCACTATCATTTGTAATATGCTTGGCTTGCCTCCTTCATTATCATTTGTAATATGGTCAGCTTGCTGCCTACATTATTATTTTTTTTATGATCTGATTGCCACCTACAATGTCAATTAATTAATGTTCAATAGTTAACCTTCCTACACCGTATGCAATCACCTCACCTCTATGAGGATCTTGGTGAACAAAAAATGAAGGGAGGTGTTATTTTTTTGTAGGATATATTATCTTCCCTACATTGTATGCAATCACCTCCATCCATGAGAATTTTGGTGAATAGAATGTGTAGAGAAGAATTTGTTAGGTAAACCTAAATAAGATGTTGAAAAAAAAAATAACAACATTCGGTAGAAGTGATGCCTCTGGCTCATGTTTACAGTTAAAGCCATTGCTCTTGAACTACTGCATCTATGGCCTAATAAAGTTGCAACAATGATGTCTATGGCATCAACCCTTTAAAATGTCAGGGAACAATAAGGAACATGTCTTGTTGTAAATTTCCAAGAGGTGGGAAAATCCCTCTTGGAAGAGATATTTTAATAAGAGAAATAAATGAATTTTTGATGTTAGAATAATTTTAACCTTTGAAAGGGGTTATCTTTAGTTTAACTTGTACTTGTTCTTAGTGGGTGGCAGTCGATGTGAAATGTTTGGCAGTAAGGGCCCTAGAAAGGGTTGTGTACCTGCAAAGAAAACTTATAATTAATATTGTTCAGGGGTTTGGTAGAGTTCAATAGACTCATTACCAATATGGTTGGGTGGTGAGAAAAATAGAAAACTAAATAGTTAACCATAACAAGTTGCATACTCAAGAGGAGCCCGAATAGTTCTAAAAGACACAGGACCCATATGGTCCCGATGGGTCTAAGACTCTAGCCAAAGCACTAAGTTTTACCCTAGTTGGGTAAAAGAATCTATTTCGTTGAATAAATAGTGAGGTCCTTTTTGGAACCAAAGACTAACTTGTATGGTTAGGAACCCATCCCTGTAGGATGGTAGCCTATTTTAATTGAATAGGTATATGAGTATGTGATTATTTTTGAAAGAGGAAAAAATGGGTTTTACAGGGACTCAAAACCACAAAGTTTACAAACAAAACATAAGATCATTAAAGACACCAAAAGTAGAAAGGTTGTAAAAACACTAACAAGAAAAGTCCATAGTCACCCAAAAAGCCAGTGAAGGCCACAAAACCAAAAAAATAGACATATGAGTATGTGATTGTTATACAACATCAAACAAAGAATTGTTTCATTAAAAATAACAAACAAATAAAAACAAAAGTTATGCATTAAATGAGAAATTGGGTTTTGGTTCTTTATAGGTTCACCACCAAGCGAATGCTTGGACAAGACAAGAAAAATTCAACCTACAAACCCTAGTTATGCAAGCTAAATGAAGAGTGCAAATAGTGAAATTATGCAATAGCAAGGTAGGATGTGTGTACCTAGAAAGTCTGGAGATATGGTGAAGATTCTGGAAATGTAAACAAGCTTAAAAAAAGTGCTACAGAGGACTAAAATGCCCAGGATGGCATATTAGTCCCACCACTATTTTTTGGGGCAGATGCAGAATCATCATATGTCAGAACTGGATCTGAAGGAATCTCTAAAAGTATGCTTGGGAGGACTAGGATGCCCAAGGTGTCGTATTAGTCCTATTATAAATTTCTAAAAGCTCTGAATGTGATCTCAAGTTCCAAGGTCTACACTTGCTTCTCTTCCAATCTTAGGTTCTAAAACTTCTAAATTTGACCTGTAGGTGAGTTTCTGCGAAGATGAAAACTTTGTAAACCAACTTTACAACTTTTACAAATTTGCACTTCAAGTGATCTTCAAGACTTCAAACTAGATTTGAAATCACCAATATGTAAGAGGGGAAAAACTTGTTGTTTGTTAATGAATGGGGGTTTCCCTAGTGGTTGGTAATTAAACCTTGAAATGAAATAGAAATAATGAAGTGGTGAATGAACAACATGCAATGCTACAACTCACCAAAACCTTATAAAGTCTACAAACTTGTGTGTAATAGTTGTAATAGATATGGAGCTTATCAAAGGAATTCTCTTGAAAGATATGGACTTGAATTGCTTGCTTGAATGAAAACCCTACATCATAAATGTTAGCACAACAACACACGTGATGCAAAAAGCTCTTTGATATGATGCTTGAATCTTGATGATGGATCCAAATGCTTGATAAATATATTCTTGAATGCTCTTGTCAACTCAATTTAATATGAATGCTCTCACAAAAGACTTGGATTCTTGTTATGAAAAATGAGTAAAGGAACCTTGTATTTATACTTATCTATGCTTAATATCCTGAAATTACATTACACAAAGGTGACATATGAATTCATTAAATAAAGGAGGATAAATCCCACCATAATTTGAAATTAAATGCCAAAAATAACTCAAGGAGGACTAAGACACCCTAGGTGGAATCTTAGTCCCAAGCCATGAAACTTGGGGCACAAACACCAAAAAGGGGCTGAATTAAGATACCTAAAAATCAAGGTCTCGAGATCTTTTGGGGAAAAGATACCCTAGGTGGCATTTTAGTCCTGACACATAAATTAGGGACATGTAGATAAACTCATTAAATTATCATTTCTGAATTGAAGAATGTCGAGATTAGCCAAAATAAATATAATTCATAGGGCTTGTGGACACAAAATAGGACCAATTAAGTACTAAAGAAGCATAAATAAAGCAAGGTAGGCCCAAAAATGTATGAAAATGTAAGGTTATGCATTTTACTAGACTACATTTAGCCCCCACTTTAGTTCAAAAGGATGAATTTGCTTCAAAATCACACTAAAGTAGCCAACCACACAATCAAGAGGGGTTCAAATGTACAAACACTAATAAGATAGGATGACAATAATCAAGAGGGTGGCCAAGTCCCCAAGATCAATATCCTATGGAAAACCAACATAGGCATGAAGGAGCTCACTTACAGATGATATATGAAGCCATAACCAAGTCACAAACATACACCATCAAAGAAAAGAAAAAAGAAAAAGAAAGAGGAAAACTGCAATGGATCAAGCTTCAACTAGGCATCCAACACAGTGGACCGGGTCTAGGTTTTTCTTCAAAAAAAATTTACAAGTGGAATGCACTATCCACTGTGTAGACAAAACACACACTCACAAGGGCTATTGAAGCTAGGTGTCCACTAGGTGAGCCCCAAGGGACCATATCAAATCCATACATCTATGACTTTATAAGGTACAAAAATGCATGCTCACAAGGGCTAGTGAAGCTAGGTGTTCACTAGGTGAGCCCCAGATGACCATATCAAAACCATACCTCCATGACTTTAATAAGGTACAAAATGCATGTTCACAAGGGCTAGTGAAACTAGGTGTTCACTAGGTGAACCCTGGGAAGTCCATATCAAAGCCATACCTCCATGACTTTAATAAGGACAAGAGGAAAAACACAACAAGAAAGAGTGATGTTCAAAGGGATTTTTCTTAGTTCATGTGAGGTCTTACTTCTTAGGGGACGTCGTTCCTAATGTCTCCAAGAGAGGACTGATCAAAGGATGAAAGATTCATCACTTAAGGGATGTAGTGTGTCGTATCACCACTAAGGAGAATATAATATGCTAAGATAGATCACACTCTTGAAGGAAATTACTCCCAATGTCACCACAAAGAGGAAAACACGTCGTGTGAAATAAGAAAATCACATCAAAGAACATGAAAAGGGAAAAAATACAAGTGAAATCATGCCTAAATAATGCCAATGTATGCCCCTATCACTTTAAAGAAATTGTTGACACCATGTTGTGAAAAATTAATTTAAAGTAGCCAAAAGATAAAAAGGGAAAAAAGGGCTTCCCCCCATAACACATAAGGGATCTGTGGATTTGGGGTTAGTATTTTCCTTTGCTACAATAATATTAGAGAACTCAAAACTATCATCATTCCCCAAATACAAATAGAACTATCTAAGAATGACACAAAGAGAGCAAAAGAAAAAGAAAAAGAAAGCATTTTGGGTCAACATGGAAGAGACATAGTGTGTCTCGACGCCTTGCATCATCCCCAAAAGGAAAAAAAAAAGACAAAAAAGAAAAATGAAAGGAAAAGAAAATATAATTCAAAAGATTTTGGGTCAACATTGAAGAGACATAGGGTGTCTCAACGCCTTGCATCATCCCCAAAAGGAAAAAACAAGACATAAAAAGGAAAATGAAAGGAAAAGATAAAAGAAAAGAGAAAAGTATGTGACACATAGAAGAATGAAGGTACAAATAGAGGAATGCACATAGAGAGAGAAACATCAAACAAAACATCACAAGGAATCATGTTACACACATGCAAGAAAAAGTGGAAAGAAAGCAAAAAGGAAAGAAAAAGAAAAGATAAAAGACTAGTAAAGCACATGCGAGTCAACCATCTAGTAGGTCATCTACATCCAAGTCTTTTTCAACATGTGCAAAATGTAGATCACTAGTGAGAGGGACAACATCAAGTGTTGTACTAGGAGAATCACCAAGTTCAACACATGATGAATTACTCAATTTAGGAGGATCACCATGTTTGTTGTCACTTAACCTCATGGATGAGGAAAATAACAAATTCAGCTCATTATGCACTACCTCATTGATTTTAGTTTTTTCCTCATTGTCATCCAAGTTAACTACAATAGGAGGATGAATGATAATATCCATCGAAGTTTCTATTCCCTACTATGTTGGAGACATAGAATTTGTTTGTTCTGGTAATGTAGGAGGCTCATCGTTTATTAGTTCTTCCAAGTCTAGATTGTGATTTTCAATGTTTTTCTCATCATTCATCTATCTAGCAATAGCACGATGCCTATGCCTACGCTCTCTAGCATCATAGTTTCTTTTATTATAGGTTTCAAGTTACATTTTTGTAGGAGTGGGTTTGTCAACCATAGTTCCTTTTCTTCTTGTGAGGGAAGAATGAAAGAAACCATGGAAGGTTGTTCAACCACTTTCTCTTTGACTTTATAAATTTTATTAGGAGGAAAATTAGGACTTGTTTAGTTTTCTCTAGGTATCTTGTAGGAAATCTAGGTAAGGGAGTTTTCATAGATGGGTCTTGATTTTTTGTAGGGACTTTAGTTTTAGTATTGTTTTCTTTAGGTGGTAGAGGTTCAAGCATCCAAGGAATAGCTTGGCTATGCGTTTTTCTTTGGATTTTTGGTAGGATAAGAAAAGTAAGTCTTCACGGGGTCTTATATGTTCCATAGGTTTAGGCCAAAAATAATCTAAGGAGAAATTTCCATAGAAAGATGGGGTTCTAAAGCCACTATGTTTCACTGTGAATATTTCATTGTTGACTAGAAACTTTAAGAACTTATGGACAATGGATGGGATTGCATTCATGGAGCAAAGCCATTTGTAGCCTAACTTTACATGAAACTTGTTTGAATTAGATATGATAGAGAATGATACATTTGATTTCTTTGGTCCTACTTGTAAAGGGAGTGTGATTGATCCCATCGTAACATGAGAAAAACCATCATGCGTTTTAATCAATGTTTTCAATTTATCATATCTATCTTGAGAAATTTCATGGACATATTAAATCTTCTATGATGGCATTCTCTTCACAGACAAGATCAATTAAAATCCCAAGAGTGGGCTTCTTATTGATTTTTCCTTCTATGTAAAGAGGACCATCAGTTGCATGTTTTATTATTTCTTCAGCGGAGAAAGTAATGTCAATGGCTTGTTGTTTATGAGGCTCGATGTCAACCACTCCTATCATTGTATCAATAGGAATTTGTTCATTAGTATCCATAGGATTTTGTTCATGATTTCTCATAATCTCATCATCCATCTCAACATTCATCACATTGGGATTAGTTTCACTAGCCTTAACAAATGAGTTATTATGGTTGGGCATGGGAAGGGCAAATATTTGCAAGTTTTGGTTGGGAGGAGCCACAAAATTATTACCTTTGTCATTTACATCTCCAATTTGGATATGATTAGAATCAATAAGGTCTTGCATAAGATGGTTAAGATGCTTGCAATGTTTTGTATCATGTCCCTTTTGTTGGTGATAAGCATAATAGGCATTGTGTCTAAATTTCAGAGGTAATGGTTTGCTAGGCTCAAGGGCCTAGATGGGGCGTAATGTAAGCATGTTTTTGTTTAAGATTTGAGTCAATGTTGTGAAGTGTGTCGGTTAAGGGAGAAAATTGCCTTTGTGGATCCCCAAAGATAGAAGGATTACTCTTCTTTGTAGCGGCTATTTGGGTATCAAATTTTTGAGTAGGTTGAGAGGTAGAATTTAGTTGAGGGAAACTTTTACTTTTTCTTCTGAAAGGTTGGTAAGTGTTTTGGTTTGAAGCTTTAAAATTTTTCAGGATGGGGGGGATGGGTTTCAATTCACTACTGGTTATAGAATTTTGATAATCTTGAAGGGAATGCATAAATGCATGGAGGAGGGGAATTTCATTATGGTGAGCTTATCTCTAATCTTGCTTTGTGATTTTTCTACAAACATCTTTTGAAGGTGGGAATCAAGAATCTTCACACTGATTTGGGAATAAATCGATTGGTAGCATGAAATAAAGTCAATGACGTTTTCACCCTAATTTTACTTGCATCCCATCAAATCAACTAATGTCATTTCAGGGACCATGTGCACTTGGAAATGGTTAATAAAGGCATGAACAAGTTCATTGAATGAATGAATTGAGTTATTCATTAATGCAAAAAACCAATCCAAAAGTTTAGCCAAAAGTTTGTCTTCGAGGATAAAGTCATTACACAAATAACTAAAGGCATTAACATGATTAGTAGGATCTCCCTTTTCTCCATATTTCTCAAATCTAGGGATCTCTATACATTGTGGCACTAGAGTTCTTAATATCTCCAGGGATAGTGGGTTGCTCTTGACATAGTATGAAGGTGGACCATTTTTATTTTGATTTATGGTGGAAAATTGGCATTGAATGGATGAAAGACTTTGTAAGAGATGGTTAATGATAGGATCATTGCTTGCAGTGTGTGATGGAGATGAATATGGTGGTGGTATGTATGTGTTGGAAGGACTAGTGAAGGGATTGTTTACGGGAGGGGATATAAGATTCGATGCCATGTAGATATAAGGAGAGCTAGTTGAAATGTTCGAGGTATGAAGGATGCTACTAGTTGGTTGCATTGTTGTGGTCATTTAAGGATTGGTATAGGTGGAAATTGAGGTTATGGTTGAAGAGGGATGAGTTTGACTTCCTCCTTGGTTTTGCATATTGTTTGAAGCTTGAGCACCATTAGTGATGGAAGGAAGATATTTTCCAAATATTTGAGCTATGCTATGGACAACTTACAATCCCCCATCACTTTCCATCATGTGGTGAAGGCTACCTATGGTAGGTAAAATAGTGTTGGAATTTTTTTTCAATACTCATGCAATCTTGTAAATGAGCTAATTCCTCATGCATTTTCATTATGTTTTCTTAAGGAATATAATAAACCATTGTTTGAACACAAGACACAACACTTGTAGGTAAGGTAGGCATATCAAAAGAGGTGTCAAAGTAATGATCCATACCTAGTAACGTAATTCCAACACTAGAAGTAAGAGAGCTTGATAACCCAAGATCCACAATGAGTGTTTAATTGTGGGATGCCACGAGTCTCACAATTCTTCTAACCATAGTACTAGTAGTAGGACACCAAGTAATATAGATCATACAAGGAATAAACCACATAAAGTTCAATGAACACAATATCCTATGCTTGCAATTACACTTGAAATGAAGGAAATTGGAATAAAAGAAATTCTTGAAACTGAAATAGAAAACTGATGGCAATCCACAGGAACATAGAAAATCAATTTTTTAGATCTTGAAAACTAGAGAGTCAAAGTAAACAAGGACTAAGATGCCAGGAAGGGCATCTTGGTCATCTTGGTGAGATTATGAGGTTTTAGGGGCTGAAATAGACAACAAACAATAGAGAGAGACTTTTGAGGCAAAAATCCTGAGAGGGACTAAGATGCAAGGAAGGGTGTTTTAGTTCTAGCAGAGGTTTTTTTGTAGAAAAGCAGTGAATTATAGAATGTCAACAATGTTATAGATTCCCTATGCAAGATACTAATGTTTAGAAATAGAAAAATGTGCAAATAAGTACAATAAAAAGTAACTAGAAACAAGCAATTGGATGCAATATGGAATGAATTTTTTTCAATTTTGAATGCAATAAGAATATTTGTAAACGCAATTAGGATGAGTAACAATGTAATTTTCATTTTTTAATGAAATGAAATGATGCAATAAAGTAAAGATGCAACCTATATGAACTTTCACTAATGTGAATATACAAAACCCTAAATACAATTTCACTAATGCAAAATGCAAGAAACCCTGGATGCAGTTTCACTAATGCAAGATGCAATGCAAGAGTGAAAGCAATCTAAGAGTGAATGCAATCTAGATCTAAGGAATTTAATGGACTCCAAATAAAAAATGAATTCATTAAATAAAGGAGGCTAAATCCTGCCAGAATTTGAAATTAAATCCTAAAAAATGATTAAAGGAGGACTAAGACGCCCTAGGTGGCATCTTAGTCCCAAGCCATGAAACTTGGGAGAAAAAAACCAAAAAGGGGCCCAATTAAGATACCTCAAAATTAGGATCCCAAGACCTTTGGGGGACAAAGATTCCCTAGATGGAATTTTAGTCTTGTCACGTCTCAATCCTGATGCAGGCTACTTTTGGCTTTGTGTGAATTTATTACATGTTTTGATATGCTTGGTAGAACAATAATTAATATGATGATGTTTTGGCGTGGAAATAAATGAAAGTGATTATTTAATTTATGAAAACTTGAAAAGTTTCGAAAGCGTATTATTTTGAAAATGAAGCAAAATAGAGTAGAAGAATTTAAATTAATGTAATGCAATGTTTTATTTATATTTTAATATGTTACTAATTCAATTATTGTTGTGTGCCTGAGTGCACTTGAGTTGTAGGAAGTTGAAGAACAAGGGTGTGATTAAGGAGAGGTGATTAGTGTCTTGACAGGACAAAGTAGGAAGAACTCTCAAATTACACACACACTTAGTTTCATATAGACTGCATTTAGGAATGTTTAATTTATGTGTTTACTTTAAATTATTCGCAGATTAAATAATAAATGGTAAATTAAATAGAATAAAGCATGGTAAATAAAGGAGTAAGCGTTACTTGTAAGTTAATTTTGGATTCTTGATTTAAATAATTATGCATGTTATTATTCTTTTAATTGGTGTTAAATTTAGAGTTTTTGAGTTGAACATTAAGTTATGAGTTATTTATTTTTATTGATTGAGTAAATATTTTTGAAATGAGATTTACATGCAAATAAATTAGAGATTATTATTAATTTTAAAATACATTTTCAAGATTAGGGTAGAGAATTAAAAAGGAAAAACTATTTTAAATAGAGAAAAAGAATTCCCGAGAAGCAACGGTTCTTGGAAAATGATTTCTTGAATTAAGCTCTGCAACTTTTCAAAATGGTTGCCAAGAAAGTGCTCTATTTTTCAAATTAGAGGGTATGGAATGAAATTAGGAATAAAGAAGGGAGGAAAGAAGAGGAACTTTTCCAGAAAACCAATTCAAGAGGAGGCAAGAAGAAGTATTGAACATCTACAGCTGGAGAAAATTAACCAGGTTTCTTTTCCATTTTTCCATTAATCTTGTTTGTATTATATTACTACAGCTGAAGAATTTGAATGCAAGTACTTGAGAAATTGTTTGCAAACTATTTAAAAATTGTGGAAAATCTTTTCTTACTTTGTCTGCATTGCAAGAAAGCTGCACAATTTCTCCCTTCCAGATTGGGGTTTCATTCTATTGCAAACTGTATTTTATGGTTCTACTTCTCATTGCTAAATATATATACATATAGAAAACTCAGAGAATAAATATATATATACACAAATATATTTATATACACATATTTATTCCTGTCCATATAAATATATATATACATAGAATTTATATTTATATTTACAAAGTATTTACCTGAGAATCCACTGAATGATATAGAAGGCCGTCGAAATTTATTTTGGGTCTTTGTTGTTTTACTTTACTCGCTGTATTAGTTTTGTTGGGGATTCTACACCCCAGCCGCCCATAGAGGATGGGCGGCGCTATGGGAGGGCAACGCCCTCCATAGGCCAAAGCCTGTGGAGGAGGCGCTGCCTCGTCACAGCCAATGCCCTCCCCTATGGGGTGGCATCGACCCAACCTTCCTTCGCTCCATGAGTCAAGGAATCTCATTAATTTTTAATTTGTGTTTTTCAAAATTGTGAACTTTCAAAGTTTTGTCTACGTCTCTTCTCTGCAAATTGAGGGATTCGTCCATCATGTGAATTTTCTTTTTTTCTCTTCTCATGGCATGTGCGTTGGAAGCACAATAGATTACATTGATACGAATTGTATATATAATTCTTATATATATATATATATAGATACTCAAATATATACATATATATATATATATATACGAACATATAGTCTCTGTTTTTCTGAAAGAAAACTCTATTATTTTGTTTTCACAAAAATAATGATCAATGACATTGGAATTGCACAGAAAATTCATACAAATAAACACATATTTACATATAAGCATATTTACATACATTTGTACACGCACAAATATATATATATATATATATATATATATATATACCTGGTACATAAATCACTGTTATTCTATAGAAAACATTAATTTCTGGCATTGGTATTTCACAAAAAACACAACATTGTACCCAAGTTTCTTATGAATAATCCATTATAAGTCTTTTATGTCTATTTTTGAACATGTAAATAATATATTTGCATATATATACATACAAACATAGCAGAAGTGTAAGCAAATCTGTATAGCAAATATTTATATCTCAAATTGAAACTTTGAAATCATAGAATAAATTCATACAAACAACTCCGTGTTAAGTAGCATTAAACTTGTTTTTTGTATACAAACCTAGTTATTTACTTTGTTCATTTTTCTTTTCTCCACTGTCTGTATTTCTAAATTTTGATGCATTGTATGAGTTATCTTTTATCTTTACTGAATATACAGAAAATACACATAGGGCTATGTTAAAAGCTAAAAATGAAAATTTGAAAACATAGTCAAAATCAGTAAATATTCTGAATAGAGCGGATACCTTTTTGCTGAAACTATCAACACTAATTACTGGGAACAAAACTAATTTAGAGAATAGAATTGGGGACTGAATTTATTGTGCATTGTAAAATCTCTTGAAATTGTACAAGAAAACCCCATTTACTGATTACTTGAATGAAGCTAATTTGACAATCTTTGTGCAAACATTGAGAAAATGATGAATTTCGTTGAAGTTAGAAATGTGATAAAATTGAATGTGAGGTTTGATGGAAAATGTATTATTTACTATTTTATGAGAAACTTCTGGGATAGTATGCCAAAGGTGGAACCATAGAGATGGTAGTTTTACCTTTTCTAAAACTATCACTTGTTTTATTTTATAGATTGGCCAAGCACATGCACCATTGAAATAGATGGAATTAAAAGCCTAGAGCTAAATGAATATAGGTCTCTGCCACCTCTTGTTTGCAAGAAATATGTGATTCTCATGTTAGGAATGCATATAGGCATCAGGCTTACATCGAGAGCTCCCTCTTGTGTTGTTGTTTTTGGTTGCTAGGCTCCTCGTGCAGGGCCGGGGATTTCTTCGAGTTAGGAAGAAACCCGGGGAAGTATTGTACTTCATGGTTGGGTGGAAAAGGTGCCTTAATCACACTCTTGGCCCAACTTGCAAGAAGACTAGAGGTGTCACGGGGGTTGAGGTTTAGAGATTTATTTGTTATAAATGTAATCATGTATTATTTGGACTGGCTAGAAAATCCCACTTGCAAATGTAATTTTATTTGTAATTTAGTATTGTAACATTGAAATAGATGTATTGAAAAGAAAGATTTGATGTAACATTGAAATAGATGTACTGATTGAAAGTTAGTGATGCAATTGAAAACTTGGGCAAACTTATGGAAACTCATTGATATGCATTTGGAAATCATATATGTAGTATTGCAATGATCCTTGTTAACCAAATATATTTGATTTGCATTCATGGAATGGAAATATATTCTGAATTTTCCTTTTTAGTAATTATGGAAAGTGTATCTTTTATTTTTAAAATCCTTGGAATGTATTAAGTTTGGTAAATTGTGTGGCTAAATGAACATCAATTTTCGAGCGTTACATTTTGGTATCAAAGCAGCAAGGTTCAACTCTAGGACCTATGCCTAATTACGCTTGATGTGATGTTTCACCAGGGTAACCCTAATGGAGGGTAGGTATTATTAGAGGGAACGTGCAGGAGCATCCTGTGGTGATCCCAATGATAAATTGGATCAAATTTTGGCCATACTAAGTAGGCAAGAGGCCAGGATAGATAATCTTGAGCAGGCAAGGCAAACTGGACCAACAAGGTCTGAACCCGGTGAGAGTGAAAACATCAAGAATGAACCAAACAAAGAAAATCCTGAAGCTGATAAGAATCAAAGCAAGTTAACTAAAGTAGCTGAGGAATTGGGGAAGGACCTCAAGAAGGTGGTGCCACCCAAGTTTGATGGTAAATCTTTTGGGGATGGGGCTAAAGCTTGGATTATTGAGATGGAAAGGTACTTTTCTCTCCATAACCTATCCAAGGAAACTAAGGCTAAATGGGGATCCTACCAACTCACTGGTGAAGTTGCTACATGGTGGGAGAATGAAAGGGATGATAAGCAATTCTTGCCTAGCAAGGTAACATGGGAATAGTTTTTGCAGATTTTCAGGAAGAGATGGCTTCCCCAGTCATATTTTGATAAGAAAATGACAGAATTCCAGGTACTCATTCAGGGAGGAATGACAGTGATTCAGTATTGGGAGAAATTCTCTCAATTGCTTAAGTATGTACCCCAGTACTAGCATTATGAGAGGTTTCATATCCAGAAATTCATTCTAGGGCTCAAGCCTCAAATTGGCAATGAGGTGGATATGCATAGACCCGCTACCATGGATGAAGCCTTTGAACTGGCACTCTTATAGGAACGTAAAATGCAGCAAGCAACAAATTACAGGAAAGGCAGGGAAGCCAAGTATGGCAATAAAAAGTTCCAAAGAAATTGCCAAGGAAAAAATAACTAGGGCAATCAGAATAATCAGGGTAGCCAGGTGAATAACAACAGTCAGATCAGAAATTTGAAAAGGGGTGGTAGCCCTCAGAATCGTAATGATGGATATCAGAATAACAACAAAAGGGCCAATTTCAATAAAAATAATGACAATAACAAGAAAGATTTTTCTGATAGGCCTAAGGCACCTCGTGGAGGTTGTTATACTTGTGGTGGTGAGCATTATGCCAGTGTGTGTCCTCAGATAGCTAATAGGTAGAATAATAGGAATCAACATCATATTCATGTGGCGGTTGACAATCGCCAAGCAGATTATCAATCCACTCCTATCCATCTTTCGGGTAAACTTTTTGGAACTCCTATTTCTATTTTGATTGATACTGGTGCAACTGATAGTTTCGTGGATCCTCATGTTTTATCTAAATTACCAGTTAGACTGGGCTATCTGGCTAATTCATGGAAATTTTAGTATGGGAACTAGGTAGAGAGGAAGGTAGAGCAATGCATGTGTTGTAGTGAACTTGAACTCCCTTGTTTCAAAACACAAGTTAATTTGTACGTAGCACCATTGGCACCTTATGATGTGATTTTAGGGATAAATTGGCTTTCCAAACATAAGGCCCTAGTGGATTGTGAAGATAAAACTATAAGGTGTCTGGATGATCTGGGTAACCATGTGGAGATTAATGGTGTAAAAAGGCTTTTGGAACTTAGGAAAATTTCAGCCATGCAATTAAATAAGGCAAGCCGAAGGGGATGCACTATATATGCAATAAAGGTCAAGGACCTTGATGAGGTAGAATCCTCAGTTAATGATCATCCCATTCTAAAAGAATTTGAGGATGTTTTTCTTGAAGAGCTAGTTGAGTTACCACCTAAGCGTGTATTTTATTTCTCAATTCATTTGATACCAGGTGTAGAACCACAATCCAAAGCACCTTACAGGATGAACACAACAGAGTTATTCGAGTAAAAGCTCAATTGGAGGAATTGCTGAAACAAGGATTCATTAGACCAAGTGTGTCACCTTGGGGAGCTCCTGTTATATTTGTGAAGAAGAAGGATGGGACCTTGAGGTTATGCATCAATTACAGGATGCTTAACAAAGTTAATATCAAGAATAAGTATATGCTTCCTCGTATTGATGATTTTTTTGACCAGTTGAAAGATTCCAAGGTCTTCTCTAAAATAGATCTAAGATCAGGGTATCATCAGTTGAGGCTAAAGGATGAAGATATTCACAAGACTGCTTTCAGAATGAGGTACAGGCACTACGAATTCATAGTGCTTCCGTTTGGGTTAACCAATGTGCATGCAACTTTCATGAATTTAAAGAACAGTGTTTTTCAGGAATGTTTGGATAATTTTGTTTTGATCTTCCTTGATGATATCTTGATATATTCCAAGTCAGAGGAAGAGCATGAGAAGCATTTAAGGATAGTGTTGTAGCGGTTGAGGGAACATAAGCTATACGGGAAAATTTCCAAATGTACCTTTTTCTGATTTGAGGTGCATTATTTGGGACATGTTATTTTAGTAGATGGGATAGCCGTGGACCCGAATAAGATTAAGGCAATCATAGATTGGCCAGCGCTATAGAATGTTTCAGAAGTTCGAAGCTTCATGGGACTTGTAGGGTATTACAAGAGATTTGTGCAAGGGTTCTCGACAATAGCATCACCTATTACCGCACTCTAGAAGAAGGGAAATAAATTTGAGTGGAGTGACAAGTGTGAGAAAGCTTTTCTGTTGCTAAAAGAGAAGCTCACTTTTACACCTATTCTTGTTGTGATTGACCTGAATGGTCATTTCATAGTAATTACTGATGCCTCAGGAGAGGGGGTAGGAGCTGTCCTCATGCAAGAAGGACAAGTGGTGGCTTATGAATCTAGAAAGTTGAAACAACATGAGCTAAATTATGCACCCCATGACTTAGAGTTGGTAGCCATAGTTCATGCCCTTTAGATGTGGAGACATTATCTCTTGGGTAATCCTTTTCAATTAAAAACTGATCATGCTGGATTACAGTACATCTTTACTCAGCCCAACCTAAATGCTCATCAGAGGCGATGGTTGGAATTTTTGAGTGAATATGACTTTGGCATTGAGTACATTAAAGGGAAGGAAAATAGGGTAGCTGATGCCTTGAGCAGGAGCAGACATTTAGTAGCCATTGTTACAATAAAATCTAGTTTCAGAGAACGGGTTGAAAGGGTGAAACAAGCCCTAGAGCAAGATTCTTCAGATCACAGATTTGTTGGGTATGTATTTGAGTCTGATGGACTCTTGAGGTTTTAGGATCATATGTATGTTCCTAACTCTGCAGGGTTGAGAGAGTTGGTGCTGGAGGAATTTCATAATGCACCATACTCAGGACACCCTAGTGTGACTAAAATGGTTGAGGGACTCAAGTCTCTATACTTTTGGCCAGGACTCAAAAGAGATGTGATTGCATTTATAGCACAATGTTTGGAATGCCAGCGAGTTAAGGCTAAGCATGTCCATCCGGCAGGACTTTTATATCCACATAGGGTGCCAGAGTATAAGTGGCATATGATAACTATGGATTTTATTCAGAGATTGCCAATGTCTAGGAATTGCCATGATACCATCCTAGTTGTGGTGGATAAATTGACTAAGGTAGTCCATTTCATTCTTGGAAACCTCAAGGATGGTTCAATGGTTTTGGCGAGGAAATTTGTACAGGAAATCTTCTGACTGCATGGAGTGCCAGAGGTCATTTCAGATCGTGATACTTGGATGACTTCTAGATTTTGGACTACTCTTAATTCTTCCCTGGGAACTAAACTAAATTTCAGTTTGGCATATCATCCTCAGACTGATGGTCAAACTAAGAGGGTGAACTAGATTGTTGAGGATCTCCTCTGAATGTATTGTATGGAGCAACAACATAGATGGGAGGAGTATTTTCCCTTGGTGGATTTTGCTTACAACAACTCCTACCATGCCTCTTTGGGTATGGCACCGTTCGAGGCTCTCTATAGACATAAATGCCGAACACCCATCTGTTGGGACAAAGTTGAGGACAGGATTGTAATTGGTCCTGAAATGTTGAGGGAAATGGAGGACCATATGAAGCTTATCAAAGAAAAGCTTAAGCAAGCTTCTGATTGACAGAAGAGTTTGGCAAATAAGAATAGAACTTTCAGAAAATTCTCTATGGGAGACAATGTCTTTTTGAGAGTTCGGCCGCACAAAAGTTGAAAGAGGACCAGATGAAGCTTATCAAAGAAAAGCTTAAGCAAGCTTCTGATTGACAGAAGAGTTTGACAGATAAGAATAGAACTTTCAAAAAATTCTCTGCGGGAGACAATGTCTTTCTGAGAGTTCGGCTGCACAAAAGTTCAATCTCTTTCGGCAAGAACTCAAAGCTTACCCCTAGGTTTGTTGGGCCTTTTGATGTCTTGGAGGTGGTTAATCTGGTTGCTTACAAGCTAGCTTTGCCACCAGCTCTATCCCAGATCCATAATGTTTTCCATGTCTTGGTGCTTAAGCCCTACCATCCAGATGTAGCTCATATTCTTGATTGGCATGCGTTGCAGGTACGAGACCCAGGAGTGATGCAGGTGGAGCCTGTTAAGATATTGGAAGAGCACAATGTTAAGTTGCGGAACAGGGATATTATGCAGTACAGGGTCCAGTGGGACCAATCCTCAGAGGATAATGCCACTTGGGAGAATGCTGAGGACAATGATAGAGTTTTTCCTCTTTTGAGATTATAGCATGCTTATTTTCTTTTCTTGCTTTTTGAGACTAATGTTACACTGATGCTTCAAATTTTGTTGTGTGGGTTGTGATAAGACATCGGGACGATGTCTCTTCCTAGTGGGGAAGGATGTCACGTCTCAATCCTGATGCAGACTACTTTTGGCTTTGTGTGAATTTACTACATGTTTTGATATGTTTGGTAGAACAATAATTAATATGATGATGTTTTGGCGTGGAAATAAATGAAAGTGATTATTTAATTTATGGGTATGTGCAGGATCATGATGGGCCAAAAAGTGGCAATATGTAAGTAATATGATGGCCCATGTGGCTGATGACTTTTTTCTTACCCAAAATTGATGAAACGAAAAGGGTTTTTAAAGGAGATTCTCAACCTTCCACCAATATAAATTATTCTTTACTTTGAATATAATAAATAATTATTATTCATTTTCTATTTGAATTATGACTTAAGTCCTGATTGATATGCTGATTGAAAAACATCTATAGCTTTCAAATGGTATGAAAGTTTTTGAATCTAAAACATGCATCACATTCTATGCTTCACATACTATAGGATTAAAAAAGAAAAAAAATGAATTTCATGAAGTTTTGACCAAGTTAAGGTGGTCAGACATACAAGTTTTTATATTTTTCAAAAGTTGTAATAAAAATATCATAATTAATTATTTACTTGGAAAAAAATTACAAAAAAATATGCATCACATCATGACATGAGTCCTCTACTTATATCTAAAATATTATAAAAAAATATTATCATTTTATTGTGGTTAGGGTGGTCAGATAGACACCAACTTCTTATTTTTCCCTAAAAATTTAAGTATCAATGCATTGAAATTTCAAATTTTCACCAAATAGATTTTAAAAAATAAAATAAACCTAGTAGTTTTGAAACTACATTCAATTTGCTATAGATTCTATTCTTACATATTTTTGAAATGATATAGATAACTTATTCAAATTTTTATGTCAAGTTGCCTAACTCTGATTTTTCTAATTTTTTTGCCACTTAAGGGCCTATTTTTTCCATGATTATCCTACACATACCCTTATGAAAAGTTGAAAAGTTTTGAAAGCGTATTATTTTAAAAATGAAGCAAAATAGAGTAGAAGCATTTAAATTAATGTAATCCAATGTTTTATTTATATTTTAATATGTTACTAATTCAATTATTGTTGTGTGCCTGAGTACACTTGAGTTGCAGGAAGTCGAGGACCAAGTGTGTGATTAAGGAGAGGTGATTAGCTTCTTCACATGACAAAGCAGGAAGAACTCTTGAATTACACACACACACTTAGTTTCATATAGACTGCATTTAGGAATGTTTAATTTGTGTTTACTTTAAATTATTCATAGATTAAATAATAAATGGTAAATTAAATAGAATAAAGCATGGTAAATAAAGGAGTAAGAATTACTTATAAGTTAATTTTGGATTCTTGATTTAAATAATTATGCATGTTATTATTCTTTTAATTGGTGTTAAACTTAGAGTTTTTGAGTTGAACATTAAGTTATGAGTTATTTATTTTTATTGATTGAGTAAATATTTTTGAAATGAGATTTACATGCAAATAAATTGGAGATTATTATTAATTTTAAAATACATTTTCAAGATTAGGGTAGAGAATTAAAAAGGAAAAACAATTTTAAATAGAGAAAAAGAATTCCAGAGAAGCAACGGTTCTTGGAAAATGATTTCCTGAATTAAGCTTTGTAACTTTTCAAAATGGCTGCCAAGAAAGTGCTCTATTTTTCAAATTAGAGGGTATGGAATGAAATAAGGAATCAAGAAGGGAGGAAAGAAGAACTTTTCCAGAAAACCAATTCAAGAGGAGGCAAGAAGAAGTATTGAACATCTACAGCTGGAGAAAATTAACCAGGTTTCTTTTCCATTTTTCCATTAATCTTGTTTGTATTATAGTACTACAGTTGAAGAATTTGAATCCAAGTACTTGAGAAATTGTTTGCAAACTGTTTAAAAATTGTGGAAAATATTTTCTTACTTTGTCTGCATTGCAAGAAAATTGCACAATTTCTCCCTTCCAGATTGGGGTTTCATTCTATTGCAAACTATATTTTATGGTTCTACTTCTCATTGCTAAATATATATACATATAGAAAACTCAAAGAATAAATATATATATATATATATATATATATATATTTATATACACATATTTATTCCTGTGCATATAAATATATACATATATAGAGAATTTATATTTATATTTACAAATTATTTACTTGAGAATCCACTGAATGATACAGAAGGCCGTCAAAATTTATTTTGGGTCTTTGTTGTTTTACTTTACTCGCTGTATTAGTTTTGTTGGGGATTCTACACCCCAACCGCCCATAGAGGATGGGCGGCGCTATGGGAGGGCAACGCCCTCCACAGGCCAAAGCCTGTTGAGGAGGCGCTGCCTCCTCACAGCCAACGCCCTCCCCTATGGGATGGCGTCGACCCAACCTTCCTTCGCTCCACGAGTCAAGGAATCTCATTAATTTTTAATTTTTTGTTTTTCAAAATTGCGAACTTTCAATGTTCTGTCTACATCTCTTCTCTGCAAATTGAGGGATTCGTCCATCATGTGAATTTTTTTTTTTTCTCTCTTCTCATGGCATGTGTATTGGAAGCACAACAGATTACATTGATACAAATTGTATATATAATTCTTATATATATATATAGATACTCATATATATACATATATACATATATATATATATATACAACATATAGTCTCGCCGGAAGAAACTCTATTATTTGAGCTACAAAAATAATGATCAATGACATTGGAATTGCACAGAAAATTCATACAAATAAACACATATTTACATATAAGCATATTTACATACATTTGTACACGCACAAATATATATATATATATATATATATATATATATATATATACCTGGTACATAAATCACTGTTATTCTATAGAAAACATTAATTTCTGGCATTGGTATTTCACAAAAAACACAACATTGTACCCAAGTTTCTTATGAATAATCCATTATAAGTCTTTTATGTCTATTTTTGAACATGTAAATAATATATTTGCATATATATACATACAAACATAGCAGAAGTGTAAGCAAATCTGTATAGCAAATATTTATATCTCAAATTGAAACTTTGAAATCATAGAATAAATTCATACAAACAACTCCGTGTTAAGTAGCATTAAACTTGTTTTTTGTATACAAACCTAGTTATTTACTTTGTTCATTTTTCTTTTCTCCACTGTCTGTATTTCTAAATTTTGATGCATTGTATGAGTTATCTTTTATCTTTACTGAATATACAGAAAATACACATAGGGCTATGTTAAAAGCTAAAAATGAAAATTTGAAAACATAGTCAAAATCAGTAAATATTCTGAATAGAGCGGATACCTTTTTGCTGAAACTATCAACACTAATTACTGGGAACAAAACTAATTTAGAGAATAGAATTGGGGACTGAATTTATTGTGCATTGTAAAATCTCTTGAAATTGTACAAGAAAACCCCATTTACTGATTACTTGAATGAAGCTAATTTGACAATCTTTGTGCAAACATTGAGAAAATGATGAATTTCGTTGAAGTTAGAAATGTGATAAAATTGAATGTGAGGTTTGATGGAAAATGTATTATTTACTATTTTATGAGAAACTTCTGGGATAGTATGCCAAAGGTGGAACCATAGAGATGGTAGTTTTACCTTTTCTAAAACTATCACTTGTTTTATTTTATAGATTGGCCAAGCACATGCACCATTGAAATAGATGGAATTAAAAGCCTAGAGCTAAATGAATATAGGTCTCTGCCACCTCTTGTTTGCAAGAAATATGTGATTCTCATGTTAGGAATGCATATAGGCATCAGGCTTACATCGAGAGCTCCCTCTTGTGTTGTTGTTTTTGGTTGCTAGGCTCCTCGTGCAGGGCCGGGGATTTCTTCGAGTTAGGAAGAAACCCGGGGAAGTATTGTACTTCATGGTTGGGTGGAAAAGGTGCCTTAATCACACTCTTGGCCCAACTTGCAAGAAGACTAGAGGTGTCACGGGGGTTGAGGTTTAGAGATTTATTTGTTATAAATGTAATCATGTATTATTTGGACTGGCTAGAAAATCCCACTTGCAAATGTAATTTTATTTGTAATTTAGTATTGTAACATTGAAATAGATGTATTGAAAAGAAAGATTTGATGTAACATTGAAATAGATGTACTGATTGAAAGTTAGTGATGCAATTGAAAACTTGGGCAAACTTATGGAAACTCATTGATATGCATTTGGAAATCATATATGTAGTATTGCAATGATCCTTGTTAACCAAATATATTTGATTTGCATTCATGGAATGGAAATATATTCTGAATTTTCCTTTTTAGTAATTATGGAAAGTGTATCTTTTATTTTTAAAATCCTTGGAATGTATTAAGTTTGGTAAATTGTGTGGCTAAATGAACATCAATTTTCGAGCGTTACATTTTGGTATCAAAGCAGCAAGGTTCAACTCTAGGACCTATGCCTAATTACGCTTGATGTGATGTTTCACCAGGGTAACCCTAATGGAGGGTAGGTATTATTAGAGGGAACGTGCAGGAGCATCCTGTGGTGATCCCAATGATAAATTGGATCAAATTTTGGCCATACTAAGTAGGCAAGAGGCCAGGATAGATAATCTTGAGCAGGCAAGGCAAACTGGACCAACAAGGTCTGAACCCGGTGAGAGTGAAAACATCAAGAATGAACCAAACAAAGAAAATCCTGAAGCTGATAAGAATCAAAGCAAGTTAACTAAAGTAGCTGAGGAATTGGGGAAGGACCTCAAGAAGGTGGTGCCACCCAAGTTTGATGGTAAATCTTTTGGGGATGGGGCTAAAGCTTGGATTATTGAGATGGAAAGGTACTTTTCTCTCCATAACCTATCCAAGGAAACTAAGGCTAAATGGGGATCCTACCAACTCACTGGTGAAGTTGCTACATGGTGGGAGAATGAAAGGGATGATAAGCAATTCTTGCCTAGCAAGGTAACATGGGAATAGTTTTTGCAGATTTTCAGGAAGAGATGGCTTCCCCAGTCATATTTTGATAAGAAAATGACAGAATTCCAGGTACTCATTCAGGGAGGAATGACAGTGATTCAGTATTGGGAGAAATTCTCTCAATTGCTTAAGTATGTACCCCAGTACTAGCATTATGAGAGGTTTCATATCCAGAAATTCATTCTAGGGCTCAAGCCTCAAATTGGCAATGAGGTGGATATGCATAGACCCGCTACCATGGATGAAGCCTTTGAACTGGCACTCTTATAGGAACGTAAAATGCAGCAAGCAACAAATTACAGGAAAGGCAGGGAAGCCAAGTATGGCAATAAAAAGTTCCAAAGAAATTGCCAAGGAAAAAATAACTAGGGCAATCAGAATAATCAGGGTAGCCAGGTGAATAACAACAGTCAGATCAGAAATTTGAAAAGGGGTGGTAGCCCTCAGAATCGTAATGATGGATATCAGAATAACAACAAAAGGGCCAATTTCAATAAAAATAATGACAATAACAAGAAAGATTTTTCTGATAGGCCTAAGGCACCTCGTGGAGGTTGTTATACTTGTGGTGGTGAGCATTATGCCAGTGTGTGTCCTCAGATAGCTAATAGGTAGAATAATAGGAATCAACATCATATTCATGTGGCGGTTGACAATCGCCAAGCAGATTATCAATCCACTCCTATCCATCTTTCGGGTAAACTTTTTGGAACTCCTATTTCTATTTTGATTGATACTGGTGCAACTGATAGTTTCGTGGATCCTCATGTTTTATCTAAATTACCAGTTAGACTGGGCTATCTGGCTAATTCATGGAAATTTTAGTATGGGAACTAGGTAGAGAGGAAGGTAGAGCAATGCATGTGTTGTAGTGAACTTGAACTCCCTTGTTTCAAAACACAAGTTAATTTGTACGTAGCACCATTGGCACCTTATGATGTGATTTTAGGGATAAATTGGCTTTCCAAACATAAGGCCCTAGTGGATTGTGAAGATAAAACTATAAGGTGTCTGGATGATCTGGGTAACCATGTGGAGATTAATGGTGTAAAAAGGCTTTTGGAACTTAGGAAAATTTCAGCCATGCAATTAAATAAGGCAAGCCGAAGGGGATGCACTATATATGCAATAAAGGTCAAGGACCTTGATGAGGTAGAATCCTCAGTTAATGATCATCCCATTCTAAAAGAATTTGAGGATGTTTTTCTTGAAGAGCTAGTTGAGTTACCACCTAAGCGTGTATTTTATTTCTCAATTCATTTGATACCAGGTGTAGAACCACAATCCAAAGCACCTTACAGGATGAACACAACAGAGTTATTCGAGTAAAAGCTCAATTGGAGGAATTGCTGAAACAAGGATTCATTAGACCAAGTGTGTCACCTTGGGGAGCTCCTGTTATATTTGTGAAGAAGAAGGATGGGACCTTGAGGTTATGCATCAATTACAGGATGCTTAACAAAGTTAATATCAAGAATAAGTATATGCTTCCTCGTATTGATGATTTTTTTGACCAGTTGAAAGATTCCAAGGTCTTCTCTAAAATAGATCTAAGATCAGGGTATCATCAGTTGAGGCTAAAGGATGAAGATATTCACAAGACTGCTTTCAGAATGAGGTACAGGCACTACGAATTCATAGTGCTTCCGTTTGGGTTAACCAATGTGCATGCAACTTTCATGAATTTAAAGAACAGTGTTTTTCAGGAATGTTTGGATAATTTTGTTTTGATCTTCCTTGATGATATCTTGATATATTCCAAGTCAGAGGAAGAGCATGAGAAGCATTTAAGGATAGTGTTGTAGCGGTTGAGGGAACATAAGCTATACGGGAAAATTTCCAAATGTACCTTTTTCTGATTTGAGGTGCATTATTTGGGACATGTTATTTTAGTAGATGGGATAGCCGTGGACCCGAATAAGATTAAGGCAATCATAGATTGGCCAGCGCTATAGAATGTTTCAGAAGTTCGAAGCTTCATGGGACTTGTAGGGTATTACAAGAGATTTGTGCAAGGGTTCTCGACAATAGCATCACCTATTACCGCACTCTAGAAGAAGGGAAATAAATTTGAGTGGAGTGACAAGTGTGAGAAAGCTTTTCTGTTGCTAAAAGAGAAGCTCACTTTTACACCTATTCTTGTTGTGATTGACCTGAATGGTCATTTCATAGTAATTACTGATGCCTCAGGAGAGGGGGTAGGAGCTGTCCTCATGCAAGAAGGACAAGTGGTGGCTTATGAATCTAGAAAGTTGAAACAACATGAGCTAAATTATGCACCCCATGACTTAGAGTTGGTAGCCATAGTTCATGCCCTTTAGATGTGGAGACATTATCTCTTGGGTAATCCTTTTCAATTAAAAACTGATCATGCTGGATTACAGTACATCTTTACTCAGCCCAACCTAAATGCTCATCAGAGGCGATGGTTGGAATTTTTGAGTGAATATGACTTTGGCATTGAGTACATTAAAGGGAAGGAAAATAGGGTAGCTGATGCCTTGAGCAGGAGCAGACATTTAGTAGCCATTGTTACAATAAAATCTAGTTTCAGAGAACGGGTTGAAAGGGTGAAACAAGCCCTAGAGCAAGATTCTTCAGATCACAGATTTGTTGGGTATGTATTTGAGTCTGATGGACTCTTGAGGTTTTAGGATCATATGTATGTTCCTAACTCTGCAGGGTTGAGAGAGTTGGTGCTGGAGGAATTTCATAATGCACCATACTCAGGACACCCTAGTGTGACTAAAATGGTTGAGGGACTCAAGTCTCTATACTTTTGGCCAGGACTCAAAAGAGATGTGATTGCATTTATAGCACAATGTTTGGAATGCCAGCGAGTTAAGGCTAAGCATGTCCATCCGGCAGGACTTTTATATCCACATAGGGTGCCAGAGTATAAGTGGCATATGATAACTATGGATTTTATTCAGAGATTGCCAATGTCTAGGAATTGCCATGATACCATCCTAGTTGTGGTGGATAAATTGACTAAGGTAGTCCATTTCATTCTTGGAAACCTCAAGGATGGTTCAATGGTTTTGGCGAGGAAATTTGTACAGGAAATCTTCTGACTGCATGGAGTGCCAGAGGTCATTTCAGATCGTGATACTTGGATGACTTCTAGATTTTGGACTACTCTTAATTCTTCCCTGGGAACTAAACTAAATTTCAGTTTGGCATATCATCCTCAGACTGATGGTCAAACTAAGAGGGTGAACTAGATTGTTGAGGATCTCCTCTGAATGTATTGTATGGAGCAACAACATAGATGGGAGGAGTATTTTCCCTTGGTGGATTTTGCTTACAACAACTCCTACCATGCCTCTTTGGGTATGGCACCGTTCGAGGCTCTCTATAGACATAAATGCCGAACACCCATCTGTTGGGACAAAGTTGAGGACAGGATTGTAATTGGTCCTGAAATGTTGAGGGAAATGGAGGACCATATGAAGCTTATCAAAGAAAAGCTTAAGCAAGCTTCTGATTGACAGAAGAGTTTGGCAAATAAGAATAGAACTTTCAGAAAATTCTCTATGGGAGACAATGTCTTTTTGAGAGTTCGGCCGCACAAAAGTTGAAAGAGGACCAGATGAAGCTTATCAAAGAAAAGCTTAAGCAAGCTTCTGATTGACAGAAGAGTTTGACAGATAAGAATAGAACTTTCAAAAAATTCTCTGCGGGAGACAATGTCTTTCTGAGAGTTCGGCTGCACAAAAGTTCAATCTCTTTCGGCAAGAACTCAAAGCTTACCCCTAGGTTTGTTGGGCCTTTTGATGTCTTGGAGGTGGTTAATCTGGTTGCTTACAAGCTAGCTTTGCCACCAGCTCTATCCCAGATCCATAATGTTTTCCATGTCTTGGTGCTTAAGCCCTACCATCCAGATGTAGCTCATATTCTTGATTGGCATGCGTTGCAGGTACGAGACCCAGGAGTGATGCAGGTGGAGCCTGTTAAGATATTGGAAGAGCACAATGTTAAGTTGCGGAACAGGGATATTATGCAGTACAGGGTCCAGTGGGACCAATCCTCAGAGGATAATGCCACTTGGGAGAATGCTGAGGACAATGATAGAGTTTTTCCTCTTTTGAGATTATAGCATGCTTATTTTCTTTTCTTGCTTTTTGAGACTAATGTTACACTGATGCTTCAAATTTTGTTGTGTGGGTTGTGATAAGACATCGGGACGATGTCTCTTCCTAGTGGGGAAGGATGTCACGTCTCAATCCTGATGCAGACTACTTTTGGCTTTGTGTGAATTTACTACATGTTTTGATATGTTTGGTAGAACAATAATTAATATGATGATGTTTTGGCGTGGAAATAAATGAAAGTGATTATTTAATTTATGGGTATGTGCAGGATCATGATGGGCCAAAAAGTGGCAATATGTAAGTAATATGATGGCCCATGTGGCTGATGACTTTTTTCTTACCCAAAATTGATGAAACGAAAAGGGTTTTTAAAGGAGATTCTCAACCTTCCACCAATATAAATTATTCTTTACTTTGAATATAATAAATAATTATTATTCATTTTCTATTTGAATTATGACTTAAGTCCTGATTGATATGCTGATTGAAAAACATCTATAGCTTTCAAATGGTATGAAAGTTTTTGAATCTAAAACATGCATCACATTCTATGCTTCACATACTATAGGATTAAAAAAGAAAAAAAATGAATTTCATGAAGTTTTGACCAAGTTAAGGTGGTCAGACATACAAGTTTTTATATTTTTCAAAAGTTGTAATAAAAATATCATAATTAATTATTTACTTGGAAAAAAATTACAAAAAAATATGCATCACATCATGACATGAGTCCTCTACTTATATCTAAAATATTATAAAAAAATATTATCATTTTATTGTGGTTAGGGTGGTCAGATAGACACCAACTTATTTTTTCCTAAAAATTAAGTACCATCAGCATTGAAATTTCAAATTTTCACCAAATAGATTTTAAAAAAAAATAAAATAAACCTAGTAGTTTTGAAACTACATTCAATTTGCTATAGATTCTATTCTTACATATTTTTGAAATGATATAGATAACTTATTCAAATTTTTATGTCAAGTTGCCTAACTCTGATTTTTCTAATTTTTTTGCCACTTAAGGGCCTATTTTTTCCATGATTATCCTACACATACCCTTATGAAAAGTTGAAAAGTTTTGAAAGCGTATTATTTTAAAAATGAAGCAAAATAGAGTAGAAGCATTTAAATTAATGTAATCCAATGTTTTATTTATATTTTAATATGTTACTAATTCAATTATTGTTGTGTGCCTGAGTACACTTGAGTTGCAGGAAGTCGAGGACCAAGTGTGTGATTAAGGAGAGGTGATTAGCTTCTTCACATGACAAAGCAGGAAGAACTCTTGAATTACACACACACACTTAGTTTCATATAGACTGCATTTAGGAATGTTTAATTTGTGTTTACTTTAAATTATTCATAGATTAAATAATAAATGGTAAATTAAATAGAATAAAGCATGGTAAATAAAGGAGTAAGAATTACTTATAAGTTAATTTTGGATTCTTGATTTAAATAATTATGCATGTTATTATTCTTTTAATTGGTGTTAAACTTAGAGTTTTTGAGTTGAACATTAAGTTATGAGTTATTTATTTTTATTGATTGAGTAAATATTTTTGAAATGAGATTTACATGCAAATAAATTGGAGATTATTATTAATTTTAAAATACATTTTCAAGATTAGGGTAGAGAATTAAAAAGGAAAAACAATTTTAAATAGAGAAAAAGAATTCCAGAGAAGCAACGGTTCTTGGAAAATGATTTCCTGAATTAAGCTTTGTAACTTTTCAAAATGGCTGCCAAGAAAGTGCTCTATTTTTCAAATTAGAGGGTATGGAATGAAATAAGGAATCAAGAAGGGAGGAAAGAAGAACTTTTCCAGAAAACCAATTCAAGAGGAGGCAAGAAGAAGTATTGAACATCTACAGCTGGAGAAAATTAACCAGGTTTCTTTTCCATTTTTCCATTAATCTTGTTTGTATTATAGTACTACAGTTGAAGAATTTGAATCCAAGTACTTGAGAAATTGTTTGCAAACTGTTTAAAAATTGTGGAAAATATTTTCTTACTTTGTCTGCATTGCAAGAAAATTGCACAATTTCTCCCTTCCAGATTGGGGTTTCATTCTATTGCAAACTATATTTTATGGTTCTACTTCTCATTGCTAAATATATATACATATAGAAAACTCAAAGAATAAATATATATATATATATATATATATATATATATTTATATACACATATTTATTCCTGTGCATATAAATATATACATATATAGAGAATTTATATTTATATTTACAAATTATTTACTTGAGAATCCACTGAATGATACAGAAGGCCGTCAAAATTTATTTTGGGTCTTTGTTGTTTTACTTTACTCGCTGTATTAGTTTTGTTGGGGATTCTACACCCCAACCGCCCATAGAGGATGGGCGGCGCTATGGGAGGGCAACGCCCTCCAGGCCAAAGCCTGTTGAGGAGGCGCTGCCTCCTCACAGCCAACGCCCTCCCCTATGGGATGGTCGACCCAACCTTCCTTCGCTCCACGAGTCAAGGAATCTCATTAATTTTTAATTTTTGTTTTTCAAAATTGCGAACTTTCAATGTTCTGTCTACATTCTCTCAAATTGAGGGATTCGTCCATCATGTGAATTTTTTTTTTTTCTCTCTTCTCATGGCATGTGTATTGGAAGCACAACAGATTACATTGATACAAATTGTATATATAATTCTTATATATATATATAGATACTCATATATATACATATATACATATATATATATATATACATATATATATATATATATATGTATATATGTATATATATATATATATGTATATATATATATATATATGTATATATATATATGTATATATATATATATATATATATATATGTATATATATATATATATATATATATGTATATATATATATATATATATATGTATATATATATATATATATATATATATATATATATATATATATATATATATCACTTTTGTTTTTCTGAAAGAAAACTCTGTTATTTTGTTTTCACAAAAATAATGATCAATGACATTGGAATTACACATAAAATTTGTACAAATAAACACATATTTACATATAAGCATATTTACATACATTTGTACACGCACAAATATATATATATATACCTGGTACATAAATCACTGTTATTCTATAGAAAACATTAATTTATGGCATTGGTATTTCACAAAAAACACAACATTGTACCCAAGCTTCTTATGAATAATCCGTTATAAGTCTTTTATGTCTGTTTTTTAACATGTAAATAATATATTCACATATATATACATACAAACACAGCAGAAGTGTAAGCAAATATGTATAGCAAATATTTATATCTCAAGTTGAAACTCTGAAAATGTAGAATAAATTCATACAAACAACTCTGTGTTGAGTAGCATTAAACTTGTTTTTGTATACAAACCTGGTTATTTACTTTGTTCATTTTTCTTTTCTCCATTGTCCGTATTTCTGAATTTTGATGCATTGTATGAGTTATCTTTTATCTTTACTGAATATACGAAAAATACACATAGGGCTACATTAAAAGCTGAAAATGAAAATTTGAAAACATAGTCAAAATCAGTAAATTTTCTGAATAGAGCGGATACCTTTTTGCTGAAACTATCAACACTAATTACTATGAACAAAACTAATTTAGAGAATAGAATTGGGGACTTAATTTATTATGCATTGTAAACTCTCTTGAAATTGTACAAGAAAACCTCATTTACTAATTACTTGCATGAAGCTAATTTGACAATCTTTGTGCAAACATTGAGAAAATGATGAATTTCGTTGAAGTTAGAAATGTGATAAAATTGAATGTGATCTTTGATGGAAAATGTATTATTTACTGTTTTATGGGAAACTTCTGGGACAGGATGCTGAAGGTGGAACCACAGAGACGGTAGTTTTACCTTTTCTAAAACTATCACTTGTTTTATTTTATAGCTTGGCCAAGCACATGCACCATTGAAATAGATGGAATTAAAAGCCTAGAGCTAAATGAATATAGGTCTCTGCCACCTCCTGTTTGCAAGAAATATGTGATTCTCATGTTAGGAATGCATATAGGCATTAGGCTTGCATCGATAGTTCCCTCCTGTGTTGTTGTTTCAGGTTGCTAGGCTCCTCGTGCAGGGCTGGGGATTTCTTCGAGTTAGGAAGAAACCCGGGCAAGTATTGTACTTCGTGGTTGGGCGGAAAAGGTGCCTTAATCACACTCTTGGCCCAACTTGTAAGAAGACCGGAGGTGTCACGGCGGTTGAGGTTCAGAGATTTATTTGTTATAAATGTAATCATGTATTATTTGGAATGGCTAGAAAAGCCCACTTGCAAATGTAATTTTATTTGTAATTTAGTATTGTAACATTGAAACAGATGTATTGAAAAGAAAGATTTGATGTAACATTGAAATAGATGTACTGATTGAAAGTTAGTGATGCAATTGAAAACTTGGGAAAACTTATGGAAACTCATTGATATGCATTTGGAAATCATATATGTAATATTGCAATGATCCTTGTTAACCAAATATATTTGATTTGCATTCATGGAATGGAAATATATTCTGAATTTTCCTTTTTAGTAATTATGGAAAGTGTATCTTTTATTTTTAAAATCCTTGGAATGTATTATGTTTGGTAAATTGTGTGGCTAAATGAACGTCAATTTTTGAGCGTTACAAGTCTTGACCCAAAAATTAGGGACACATAGATGGAGTCATTAAATTATCATTTATGCATTGGAGAATGCCAGGATTAGCTAGAAAAGATTTAATTATAGGACTTGTGGACGCAAAATAGGAACAATTAAGCCATAAAGAAGCATAAATAAAGTAAGAGAGGCTCAAACAAGTGTGAAAATGAAAGTTTATGCATTTTTCTACACTACATTTCACTCAGGTTCTCCTTGATGCTCCTTTTCTCAAATTCTCCTTAGTTTGAATAGTTGTCTTGTCTCCAAGTCTTCATTTTTTTTAATACTCTTTGCCTTTTTTTGGTGCTAGGAACCTTCCTATCACTCTTAGTACATGTGCTTGTCTCTTTTTATCTCTTCACTAGAACTTCACTTTTCCATGGTGGCTTCCATACTTGTTTGATGATGTCCTTCATGGCCCTATGGTCATTGTACATGATCTGTTGCCACTAGGTAGATTGCATGGATTCCTTCAATCACATGTTGTGTTGTCTCACCAATGTGATCCATCAATTTCTATAGTGTTCATGTTGGAATTAGTTTCTACTACTTTTCTAACATGGGAATCTTTTTCTAGAGCCACATGGTAAATCATTGCATTTTGATAGGTTGAAAGTTCCAATATAGTTACCCTAGGAGTTTTGAAGCCATAAGTACTTGGAGTCACCAAATCCCAACGGAGTAAAAGGATGAAATCCTTAGCTTAATCTCTAGGAGGTGATTGAGCTGGAGGGGATTTTAACATTGATTGGGATGGCAAGTTGGATGGTCATAATATTTAAACACTAGTTGACCTAGGAGGACATTCAACTACGGGTCTGGGTGGATGTTGGACCCACTCTTCTTCCTCTTCTAAGATAAGATTTGCTTGCATATAATAGGTTTTTCTTCTTATGTACCTCTAGGAAAGTGTATTTAATTGTGAAATGATATCCTCTTGCTCTATTTGCATCCAATCTAAATCAAGCTGAAGTATAGGAAATACATTATTATTGGGAAGTACCATTTTGCTGCATTACATAGTGGCAACTTATGTAAAATTATAATCAGTATCCCCAGTAGAGTGGCCAAAAAATTGTTAGCGAATGGATTGATCTTTTAGAAATACAACTAGATCATTAACTCTATTGCCAACAATGTACTATGACCAAATTTCTAAGAGCTTAGGAAATGCCATAATTACATTTGTGACTTTTCTTTGAAGTTTAGAGGTACAACTCCCTTGTATGATTTAATCAATAATTGGTATGCTTTTGACCAAAAAGCGGTAAAGGAAACAAACAGTATCTCATAAAAATGAATCCAGTGCAAATAAGTTCAAGAAAATCATAAATCGATTAGCACATAGACTAAAGCAATTGATGATCATAAAGAAAAAGATAAGTGAGATCCATATTTTCCATAAATGAACTTAATGTTGAAGAGTACATCTTTCACAAAAAATGTGCTCTAAATATGCACACAACACATAGATCAATATGGTCAACATCACACTCAAGACTCCCAATTCATAGATTGTGAGTTACATGAATTAATTGAAAACAAGAATAAAGTTGTTCCTTTTATTTTGTTACAACACAATGTACTTGAGAGAATTTATACCTTATTAGAGTTTTTCTATACGAAGAAATAGGAATCTCTTTCTTCTTTTGATGGTTACTAAATAGTTGCTAAACATAACAAAATTTTCTTATTGTCTAACTACCTATCTTGGAAACCAATAGATGGGAATTATTAATGGCTAGAAATGATTACATTTGCTAATGATATGACCTTAGGTAACCACTGAGTATTTCTTATTTTAATTTCTACCCCATGGCCATCAATTCTTGTGTAGTTTATATGCTTCACAAAATATACATTAAATAACTATTTCATATATGCAATTGAATCATAAACTAAGTTTTAATGAAAGCTAGCTTGAAAACATTGCCAATTTTTCTATAAATTTGGAGGGCATAGTCATACTTGATTAACCTAAAGCATTAAAAATGGTGAGTAGGTAGAGTGATGGTGTGTCAATGAATGAATTCATTGTCATTAAGGATACTAAGTGTATTCCTCTCTTTAGGCTACTATCACACCAACTGAGAGATATCTTTGTTGTCCAAAGAGAAATAGAGGAGGAAGTGTTGCACAACATACTAGGAGAAGCATTTTTGATTCAGACTTATGTGCAAAATGCCACACTTCTTGAGCATTTCATTTACATAATCATTCATACTTCTATACATCGAGATTGATAGATGAGGGTAACAGAGCTCCTGGTTAGCCTGAATTCCTTCATAGAGTGAACGCGATAATTTTTAGGCTCAGTAACTATCCATGAAGTATACTTATTGGTGACACCATTTTTGTTGTGAGTATGACAGGTATAATGAAGCAACTGAGGAAAATATAGCAATCCTTTGTGCTAGATTGGTGAGGAAAAATATGGGGTTGTTTTCCCAATTCCTACAATCCCATGAAAATTAATTGTCACTGGCTCATATTGAGCACCTTTAGGAGGTGGTGGGGGGAATCCATGTGCAATGTTTACTCTCTGTGTTGGAAAAATGATGTTTTGATGCCCCAAATTTTGTAACCAAATACCAATTTTGTAATGTTGACAATATATATAGTACAATACAACATTTTTGATATATTCTAGTGTTTCTACTCTTTTTGAATACTTCTATATTTTGGTTGTGTTTTCTATATCATTTGATGGTACTCATTCATATTCAATGTTTTTGCATCTAATAGTTGATAATCATACTCTGATTTAAATAATCATCATCCTTTGCATCAATGTGATTTATAGAATGCATCATAATCAAAATAACCTTCACTACCATTTCCTTTTCCTTCCTTTAAACAATGTCTTTGAGGCAATAAAATAGAGGGTTGATGGAACCTAGGAAAGAACCACCAATTGTTTCCAAAATGAGTTAAATTCTTTCCCACACTTGAAAAATTTAAAAATCAATGACTGGAAGGCTTTTGGATAAGTTCATGAACCTTAGGTATGAACTGTCGGTCATTAAATTAGAAGACTTTGAATGATTAGGAAGTTATGGCAATCCCACAATACATCAAGTTCATGAAAATAAAGAAAAAATTAAACAAAGAGTGGTAAAAAGGTGAGTTAGACGAACATGGGAAATCACCACTAGAGTTAGATGAGCTTAATGAAACACTTCTCAGCTTATAAACTTGAAAAAAATTCAATGGGGACATCAATTTTAAGGTTGATGACCAAAATTTGGGTAACACTATTCAATAATTTATGTGATGTGTTAAATTAGATCATTACAAGTATTTAATCTTACCTAAATTAGATCTTAATGGCATCTAGTTTGACATAATAACACTTGGTTAAAAATGTAGCATCTAATTGGATAATTAAATTTAGTTGTTTAGTTAGATCACATCATTCATTTACATATATCAATAAGATCATTGTAACATTTATTAAATAGTTTCATCCAAATTTTTTAATAGATCACAATTTCATTTAATCTGACATATATGGAAATACAATGCATGTTATTAGAAAAAAAATCATATGTAGTACTAAAACATAATACATAGAAGAATCAAGTAAAGCATGCTCATATATATCATGAAGTTTAAACACATCATAAATCACCATGCTGATAAAATGTGGTGTGTAATACAAAGAGTACATCATCATCTAGTAGGCCTATGCCTATCAGACTCCTCAAGACCTAGTGATGGTGGTTGATGTGAGATCATGGATCGAGAGTGGCTCATATAGCTACTCCATGCTAGTACAAGGGTATGTGCAGGATCATCATGGAAAAAATAGGCCCTTAAGTGGCAAAAAATTCAAAAAAATTAGAGTTAGGCAACTTGACATAAAAATTTGAATAAGTTATCTATATTATTTCAAAAATATGTAAGAATAGAATTTATATAAAATTTAATGTATAGTTTCTAAACTACTATGTTTGTTTAAAGAAAAACAAAATTACTTGATGAAAATTTGAAATTTCAGTGTAGTAGTACTTAAATTTCAGGGAAAAACTAAGAAGTAGGTGTCTGTCTAATCACCCTAACCACAATAAAATGATAATATTTTTTTATAATATTTAGATATAAGTAGAGGACTCATTTATTGATGTGATGTATATTTTTTTGTAATTTTTTTCCAAGTAAATAATTAATTATGAATTTTTTATTACAACTTTTAAAAAATATAAAAACTCGTATGCCTGACCACCTTAACTTGGTAAAAACTTCATGAAGTTCATTTTTTATTTTTTTAATCCTATAAAATGTGAAGCATATAATGTGATGCATGCTTTTGGATTCAAAATATGTGATACCATTTGAAAGCTATAGATTCTTTTCAATCAACCTATCAATCAAGACTTTAGTCGTAATTTGAATAGAAAATCAATAATAATTAGTTATTAAATTAAAAGTAAAGCATAATTTATATTGGTGGAAAGTTGAGAATCTCCTTTAAAAACCCTTTTTTTGTTTCATCAATTTTGGGTAGAAAAGAGTTCGTCAACCACATACCTATCATATTGCCACTTTTTGGCCCATCATGATCCTGCACATACCCACAACCTATAGCTCACCTCAAATCTTAGCCTTAGCCATGAGCATTGTCGTGTGATACTCTTGGAAATAATTTCTCTCTGATCATACTTTGTTGAGCTTCTCTTCTAGGATGCTCTGCACCTCACTCTCTATAGGGGCTTGAGCTCTCTTGGCTCTCCACTCCTCTTGACTGACTACCATGTCTTGATATGTTGTCCTCCATCATGACATGGGCTCAAATATGTTTTCACAATCTCCTCCACTTGGTGGTGGCCTATGCTCAACCTGTATCAGCTAATGGGGAGGTATCTTAGGAACCATATCTACTATAACTCAACCCATAAATTCAATGCCAATATCAGGTATCAATTGCAATAAAGAGGAATCATAAAATGCATCAAATATAAGCATGATATAAAACATAGATATAAAAATAAAAAAATATTTTATGATAAAAAATAAAAATAGTAACATATCATATTACTTGGATTTCCAACTCACCAATCAAGATCTTGATATGCCACTACAATTTCCATAGCTTGAATCCCTCAAGAAGCTAGGGGTATGGTGTGTGCTACACTACTACTCTCCCCATGCTCGTGGGCTTATGGTCTCTTACACCTCATAGGAAGCTTTCATGATACATGAGGATGGCATGTAGGTCTCTCCTCAAATGCTTCTCTTGCCTCCTTGTGCTCCTAAGTACCTCCTTCTATTGGCTATTGATCCTCCTCCTCATCATCACATCCACCTGCATATCCATCATCAACATCATCCTCTTCTTCACGATACTATCAATACCATGGCCATGGCTTGAGATTTCTATTAGGATGGTCAATGGGGAATACTCGATCTGGGCATGTGGTCTCCCATCACCTCTGATATGGAACAATAAAACCAACATTATCTTCATCAAGTGTAGGACCCCTATCCCACTTCTCATCTTTCAAAATTCACGAAAGGGGATGTATACAATGGTAAGATGAGCTATTTCCTATGGTCTAGCACCACTATGTATCGATCTTAGATAAGATGGTTAAACAATAGGTGCCACCTTAGGGTGACCAAACAATCTCATTACCTGATCAGAATAAAATGATATGATAATAGAATTGTAGTGTTGAACAAAGAAGAAATCCTGCTACATATTGGTTAGTTGTTGTGGTAACCTTGCCTAATACTATATGTCCTATAAGGCATCCAAATGATGTCATCAACATTGAATTGATCAAAGGTGACTTTCTAGTAGATCAAGTCTCCCTACTGCTTGGGTCTTCTAAGAATATAGCTGAAAACTCATGGATCTATCCATGGTAACTCCATGGGATAACCCACAAGCCTTGTACAACTGATGTGGTCAAAATACCATACTTGGAATAATTCATATATCATAAGGCTACACACATCATAAAGTACAAACCAGTCAAGATCATAATACAAGTGGGATAGCATGCTTTGCACCTAGGCATACACTATATGGTCCATCTCCATCACTATTATCGTATGTATAGGCCCGCCATGAAGGTTTGTGCCTCTTCCATCTAGTGATACAACTAGGGCTATGGTGAGAATCATAATCCATCAGAGAAGTTAGCATTTTTACCTGTGTGTAGCAACCATTGCAAGAGAATATGACCCTTACCCTCACAAACTATATTACGGTTAGTGCAACAGCACTAATCATCTAGGAAATCCTACTAGGTGCACATATCATCATGATGGATACTTCTCCCTTGAATAGATAATCTAAGAATATGATATACATCCTCTAGCGTGATCATCATCTCTCATTTTAGAAGACAAAAAGTAGAGGTGTTTGCATCCTGTCGCTCCATTAGTGTCATGAGCATGGCACCATGATACCTCATTGGTGGCATGGTTTATACCTAGTAAAGCCCAACGATGTATAGTTATTGTTGCTCAGAAATATTGAGTTGTGTGGCCTGCTCCTAAAGTAGAAAAATCAAGTGTCCTAATCACTCCTGCATGAGTTGTGAGCTATGCCAAGAAAAAAAAAGAATCATTATCAGTATGCATTCAATACTATAAAAGAAATCAAATAATCAGCCCTAAGTCCTATAACTCTGTGATTGGTTAGGGGTACCCTTGCTATTCTAGGGTTCCCATGTGTTAATTGTCTTGTACCTAGCTAATTCATTCACTAGGTAATTAGGGGACATATTCACATGATTAAGTTTACTTAGGATATAAGATTCTTTCTAGAAGTCTTAGTTGGCTTTTCTAGAACTTATCTTATCTAGCTAGGATGCATCATTTCCTAGGTGATTAGGTTTTTGGTTATCTCATGTCATAGGATTATGAAATTTTTCAACATCATGTTCATTACTACATTTCAACCTTCCCTTTATAAGCAAGGTATCTCTTGTGTACATTTGTATAGCAATCAATTCAGCCATTAATCAATCTTACATTGTGAAGAAAAGCTTTCTTGCCATTCCATCTCTTGTGGAAGTGGTTTTGGTCTAGCGACTGATCTTGGGGGTGTTGGGGAGTCACCATTTACTCCCACATGATAGGTTCATTCAATGCCGATGGAATCACATGTTGATGGATAGGACCCCTTAGGTCTAGAAGTGCGTCAACTCCTACCAGCAGATTGTCTTTATCGTCGACATACCACATTTTCCTTCGCACCTATTCAGTCAGTGTACTTGGAATATTGTTTCGTTCGCTATCAAAGGGTGTATGAGAAGTGCTTTTTCGGCGTACATCCTCTCTTCATCGAAGGTACCTTTAGTCACTTATATCGGCAGTCAAGTTTCACCATAGTAATCTATGGGTTGTACTCTATTATCAGCTTCAACCAGCAATCAAATCACGCATATGTACTGTCGCGGTGAAATCTTTATCAACTACAGGAGCATTTATTTCTGGCTTGGTCAGATCTAACACAAGGTACAAGAGATTTAGTCAATTCTCTGTTAACTTGTCACTATCAGAAGGGTATGATTTTATTGTCGGTATAATCAATAGGTCTTTATCTTAAAACTTTGTATTAAAATACCGACTATAAAGGTTGTTTAGGTTGACAATAATGTGATTAGCCGTTGATAAAATATGTAATAGCCGGCCATGTAATTTGTAATGGTCGTTTACAAAGTCTTTTGTTTTGTTTGGTCGGCGGCTATTTGCTCCTTGGTGGTGTGTTTTTTGTTATTTTTCTGGACAAGGTCACATGGATGACCGAATTGTAGCCCCCAGGTGCCAAAAATTTGCACCAATTTAGCCTTTGCAAGTGTTGTTTTTTTCCCATAGTGCCTTTTATAGGCCTTTTTTTATTTTTTCACAACTTTTGCAAACAGAGGCAAAAATTTTCAAACGAAATATTGACGGAAAGCTAGAAGTCTAATTTTTTTAGTGGTGCAGATATTTCACAAAGATTTTGTAGTTTTGTGCCTCTTTTTCTAGGTTGAAGCTAGATCATCATTTTTCACCTCTGAGCTCATATCTTTGTGCTCCGATCTTTGATTTTCTCCAAATTTGCGGCATTGGGAAGGTATTGAGGAGTACTTCAAATCTACTCGTGAAATTTTTGTAGATTTGTTTCTAGATTTTGATATTTTTAGTTTGTGTTGATTTGATAGTTTGGAATACTTTGTTGTAAATTTGCAAAAAAAGTGTAAATCTATTGGGACAAAGGGGTTGATTGCTTGCATAATTTGGAGGGAAAATTGTTCTTCTCTTGTAATATATGATTGTATCATGGATTTTTCCAAATTTGTACTTCTAACTCCATATAACTATCATGAGTGGAAATCTCAAATGGAGTTGTTATTGTTAAAATCAAAGTTGCAATGAACCACATTTGGTCAAGATCTAGAACCCACAGGAGCACAAGAGAAAAGAAAATAGCTTGATAGAAGGGATGAAGCTCTTGGTACTCTAAAGTTTTTTGTTTCTCTAGATCTTAGATATCATGTTGCATCTTAAACTCATCCTAATGAAGCTTGGACTACTTTAGAGAGTCTCTTTGGTAAGCCATATAAGATGAGGAAATTTAAGTTGGAGAATGAACTAATGGGTCTTAATCCTTCATATTTTGGAAATATTCAAGACTTCTTCTATAAGCTCAATTCTCTTAGATTGCAGTTATCTAATTGTTGGGTTACTAAAGAGGATGAATAGTTGATTCTTTCTATTCTTGCTAAGCTTGGTCCTGATTATTCAGTGTTTTTTTCTACATTCTATGCTACTATGGATGCCCTTGGCAATGCATAAAAAATTCCTTCTCTTGATGAATTTGTAGCTCAACTCACAAGGGAACAAGCAAAGTTGGTACACATGGGCACATTGAAGTCTTCTACATTTCATGCTCTTGTTGCAAAGAATACAAAGGCTTCAAGTGGTGAAGGTAAGAAGCAGAACAAGGCTCCCAAGTCTAATGAGCAAGGTAAAGATTCTCCTTCACATAGCACTCATGAGTCTACATCCTCTTCAAAAGAGGAATCATCTAAAAAGAAGTTTAAATGTGCATATTGAAAAATTTTAGGGCATGATGAGCATAGATGTTATAATAAGAAGATTGATGAAATCACACAACTTCTTTAGAAGAATTTATTTTGCTACCCTCATCAGTTTCTTCTACTTCTTCTTCAGTGTAAATCTATTTTGACAAAGGGGTTGATTGCTTTCATAATTTGGAGGGAAAATTGTTGTTCTTCTCTTGTAATATATGATTGTATCATGGATTTTTCCAAATTTGTACTTCTAACTCCATATAACTATCATGAGTGGAAATATAAAATGGAGTTGCTATTGTTAAAATCAAAGTTACAATGAACCACATTTGGTCAAGATCTAGAACCCGTAGGAGCACAAGAGAAAATAAAATGGCTTTATAGAAGGGATGAAGCTCTTGGTACTCTGAAGTTTTTTGTTTCTCTAGATCTTAGATATCATGTTGCATCTTAAACTCATCCTAATGAAGCTTGGACTACTTTAGAGAGTCTCTTTGGTAAACCAGATAAGATGAGGAAATTTAAGTTGGAGAATGAACTAATGGGTCTTAATCCTTCATATTTTGGAAATATTCAAGACATCTTCTCTAAGCTTAATTCTCTTAGATTGCAGTTATCTAATTGTTGGGTTACTAAAGAGGATGAATAGTTGATTCTTTCTATTCTTGCTAAGCTTGGTCCTGATTATTCAGTGTTTGTTTCTACATTCTATGCTACTATGGATACCCTTGGCAATGCATACAAAATTCCTTCTCTTGATGAATTTGTAGCTCAACTCACAAGGGAACAAGCAAAGTTGGTACACATGGGCACATTGAAGTCTTCTACATTTCATGCTCTTGTTGCAAAGGATACAAAGGCTTCAAGTGGCAAAGGTAAGAAGCAGAACAAGGCTTCCAAGTCTAATGAGCAAGGTAAAGATTCTCCTTCACATAGCACTCCTGAGTCTACATCCTCTTCAAAAGAGGAATCATCTAAAAAGAAGAAGTTTAAATGTGCATATTGCAAAAGTTTAGGAAATGATGAGCATAGATGTTATAATAAGAAGATTGATGAACTCACACAACTTCTTCAGAAGAATAACATTAAGCTACCCTCATCAGTTTCTTCTACTTCTTCTTCAGTATCTCAATCGGCAACCCCATCATCATCATGTAAGTCATAGGATACAGGATCTATATCTAGGCTACATAAAATGAAAGGACAAGCACTCTTGGCCTCAACAAGTCCTAAATCTCATAAATGGCTTCTTGATTCAGGGGCATCTCATCATATAGCATCTTCCATGGATATGTTCTCTTCTTTTGAGCCTTGTAATTGACCTCATATATTGATGGGTAACAATACATATATGAAGGTAAGTGGGAAGGGTTCTATTGTTATGGGGGAAGGGACCTTCTATGATGCTTTGTGTTCCTTCCTTGTCCACTAATCTCCTTTCTATTTATCAAATTACTCACGAGGGTCAAGGTAAAAGAATTGAGTTCACTCCAGATAGGGTGTACATAAGGGACTTGGAGACTCGAGATATTTTTTCTATCAGGATGGTTGATCATTCATCTCGTGTATATTCCTTTTCACATTTTTCTTGAGAAGATGATAATGTTCCTTTGAATACACCTCACACTCCATTGAGTGTAAACCATGAGGAGAAGTTTGGTCATCTACACCTTTGTATTCTAGAGACTAGTGTTGAGCTTCCTACTCCTCCACCTCCTGCTCATTCAGCCATTGATGCTTCTATTCAGTGGGATGATCATAGTTTTTCAGATCTTTCTTTGTGGGATGAGTATTTGACAGATATCTCTAGCTTGTTCATGGAGTCTCATATTGCAGATTTGGAGGACATACTTGAGGTGATTTCTCTCCTCTTTGATGATAGTTTCAACACAACTATCATACCATCTACTTTGTCTTTGGAGATTGACATTCATGAGTCTCCTTCTTCACTTGATTTGTCATGTTTCTTGGTTGAGTTTGACCATGATTATGTTGTGGCTCATTCAAGCTTGGAGACTCCTCATCAATTTTCAGAGGCATACATGTTGAGCATTTATGCTTCCTCCTTTCAGTTGGACATGGAGTGGCTTCTTCATCAACTTATGGATTTGTTTCTTCCCAAGGGAAGACGTGTTTCTTGTAGACATTGGGTCATCCTTTTTTTTTAGGCATTCTTCATTAGCATTGGAGTTTCTTCATCATGGGGGGACATCTTATCTCTCTACTACCCACCTATGGGGGGAAATTTATTGTATATACATGATGCATGTTGTCCTTGGGGGGTATCATTGAGTCCTCCATACATCATGTTTGTTTTTTTTTGTTTCTCTCTTTTGGAGAGGAGTTTTGTCCCATTGGGTTTTCTCCTTTTATCCACTTGTGAGATATTTATTTTCATTGTAAATGGGTACCTAACATGGCCTAGTAGCCGGGACCCATCCTCATAGTCTTTGCATAGTGCGCATAATAATCTTCTCCCTAAGTTACACTTAAGGGGAGGTGTTGGTGTGAATAATTTTCTTGTACCTAGCTAATTCAATCACTAGGTAATTAGGGGACATATTCACACGATTAAGTTTACTTAGGATATAAGATTCTTTCTAGAAGTCTTAGTTGGATTTTCTAGAACTTATCTTATCTAGCTAGGATGGATCATTTCCTAGGTGATTAGATTTTTGGTTGTCTCATGTCATAGGATTATGACATTTGTCAACATCATGCTCATTAATACATTTCAACCTTTCCTTTATAAGCAAGGAATCTCTTGTACATTTCTATAGCAATCAATTCAGTCATTAATCAATCTTGCATTGTGAAGAAATATTTCTTGCCATTCTCTCTCTTGTGGAAGTGGTTTTGGTCTAGTGACTAATCTTGGGGGTGTTGGGGAGTCACCATTTACTCCCACACCATGCTAGTCAAGGGTGCCCAAGATTGTCTATTGCACCCTAACTTTATAAAAACCCTAAAAATACATGAAATAAAGGTAAAAATTAAATTGAATGTGAAAATTTCACTCACCTCTTATTTCAATGTGCCTCAAGTGACATGCTCCCTCAAGACCTTGAGTTTTGGAGCTGGGTATGATCATCATTGTGACATCTTTAAACTCCTAGGATTTATGATGGTAGCTCTCTCAACTGTCAATTAAAAATGTTAAAATGAATGTCAAAAAGGTAAATTTGTTATCACTTATAGTCAAAATTAGTAATATGTTTATCATACCATACTTTATTAAAATTGACTTAACTCGAGCTTGCGAACTCCAGTTTCAATAACATTTGTTATGTGGGAATTGTATTTCCATTTTCATTTATGTTGTATGTTTGTTGATACTTTATGTTATGATCTCATGACCCTATCATGAAAATTTTCATGAAACCTTGATTAGTTTGATGTGGCAAGATTGCTACCTTGATTCCACCAACATAAAGTAAGCAAAATCAAAGGGGCATACATCTACCCTCAAATTTCAGCCTCTTTGAAAAAAAATTGACTAACATGTTTGTTGGAATCTGTAGGATGATTTGTGAACTTCTAACAATTTGATTTGTAGGATGTGGTTCCTAATGTTGAAGTCTCATAGATTACTGCATTGGGGGCTTTGTTATCTTGTTTGGTGAATGATCTTCATCCTCTACCATACCGTTTTGGGTGTAATTTTTATAATATTATTTAATTTCAATACTTTAGCTTGCATATGCACTTAGTGTCATATGGTCACTAAAGTGGGAGCTAAATGTAGCATTAAAAATTTTACTCCCTACTTTATTTGGATCTTGCTTGAGTGACCTTGTCATCAATGCATTTAGACATCTCCTAGTCCTAATATTTTCCTATCAATACAAGAGAATGTGTCTACACTACCCTAAAAATGTCTTATCGATTAAACATCATCAAATTAATTTTGAAAAGTGATCTAACCATGAAAAACTCTTGATTTTAGTAGACACTAAACACCCATGCCAAACTTTGTTGAGTGTGAAAAGGCCCTATGTCTTATTGATTAAACATCATCAAATTAATTCTGAAAAGTGCCCTAACCATGAAAAACTCTTGATTTTAGTAGACACTAAACATCCCATGCCAAACTTTGTTGAGTGTGAGAAGGCCAGTCTAGAGCGTAGGGTGCCTTAGACAAAGTATTTTTCCTAAAAAAATTGATTTCCTGTATTTGTCAATCTTTAATTTCGGATATGTAATTTTAAATTTTGGCCTCGACAATAATTTAATCCTAAAAGTTCAAATTTAATTGACTTTCCTTAAAGTTTTATTTATTCTAAATTACACTATATAAACAAGAGTTATTATTTTAAAATTAAGGAGAACAATAAGAAGATAATTATATTCTACCAAAATATATATTTGAATTTACAAGTTTTCAAGAGGATTTTTCAAATTTAATCAAACTTTCCACAATGATTAGATTTTGATGCCAATAGGAGAGGGTATATGTATGATCATGATGGGCCAAAAAGTGGCGATATGATGGGTATGTGTAGGGTATGGGGTTGAAAACTTTTTTTTCATCCAAAATTGATGAAATGAAAAGGGTTTTTAAAGGAGATTCCTAGCTTTCCACCAATATAAATTATGCTTTACTTTGAATTTAATAAATAATTATTATTCATTTTCTATTTGAATTACGACTAAAGTTCTAATTGATAGGTTGATTGAAAAACATCTATAGCTTTCAAATGGTATCACATTTTTTGAATCTGAAACATGTGTCACATTCTATGCTTTGCATACTATAAGATTAAAAAAATTGAATTTCATGAAGTTTTGACCAAGTTAAGGTGGTCAAACATACAAGTTTTTATATTTTTTTAAATTTGTAATAAAAAATTTATAATTAATTATTTACTTGGAAAAAATTACAAAAAATATGCATCACATCGGGACATGAGTCCACTACTTATATCTAAAATCTTATAAAAACTAATTTTTATTTTATTGTGCTTAGAGTGGTCAAAAAAACACCCACTTCTTATTTTTTCCCTAAAATTTAAGTACTACTACATTGGAATTTCAAATTTTCACCAAATAGATTTAAAAAAAAAAAAAAAAACCTAGTAACTAATTTAGAAACTACATTCAATTTTCTATAGATTCTATTCTTACATATTTTGAAATAATATAGATAACTTATTCAAATTTTTACATCAAGTTGTCTAACTCTGATTTTTCTAAATTTTTCGCCACTTAAAGGCCTATTTTTTCCATGATGATCCTATACATTCCCAAGAGCATGATGGAATCTAAGTTTTGGAGATTTATTTGGCCATTTTCAATAACCAAATGACTTTTTTTTGGAGTGTTCTCATTTTCAAGCTTCAACCCACTTGTTGTTGTAAGCAAGATATTGTTTCATTTTAGATTTTCCTAAGGGTATTTGACTTTCTCTTAGGTTGATCTCATTGTTGTCATTTTAGGAATCCTTCTCTAACACATTTGAGTAGGGTTTTCTACATTTTTTCTCATTATAGCCTTATATGCACTTAAGGTTTAGAGCACACAAATTTTATCAATCATTCAATTGGTTATTTATGGAGGTAGAAATACCAAAATAGGGGTTTTATTGAATAAAAATCCTATATAGCCACCCCTTTCCTCTCTTTTTCCAGATTTTGTAGGTTTAGATCCGAAGAAAGAGATTTCAAAACAAGAGTATAGAAGGAAAACAAGGAGTTACAAGCTTGCAAATTTAGATCCAAGGAAAAAGGAAGCTAGCCTAGTGTGTCCTTGTATCCTAGACTAATGAAATCATACTCAAATTTTCATATTAGGTGCCTAATAATTTTCCCTTCAAGGATCTACTGTCAAATTTTGGTTTTTCAATTTTTTTACTATAGAAAATTTGCATTTTTAGATAAGGTCTTGTAGTAAAATTAATTCAATTAATCTACATTATTTTCAATCATTGCTAATGTATTAAAGAATTAGATCCAAGGTTGATTGACTCACCTTTTAGGTTGCAAGTCAATCTCACACCCTTGCTTATTTTCATTCTAATGTTTAATGAAAATGATTTATTTTAGGGATCTATCCATTAGACATAGGATCCCTTTTCCAACAAAACACACATACACACATATATATACATATAATCATCTCTTTGTTTTAATTTGTTCTTTATTTGAGTCATTTACATATACATATATATATGGTCTGATAGTTAGCCAAATGATGTCTTGTTTATTATTTTATCTCATATATATGTGCACATAGACATTGAAAAAATATTCATTGACCTATATAGATAGGTATATAGATAAATACCTAGATAGTATTTGAATATGTCAAAGGTATATAAGATTTAATGTCATTTCCTTGCAATATTGGAGAATTCTCGAAGGCCAATATAAACTAAATCATTCTTAGTAAATTATAGTAGTAACTCCATTGTTTCTATCAAAGGTCTACATTTAGTAAAGCATCCTTCTTCAAGATTGGGGACTATGATATACTCAATAAGGAATTAGTAATGAAGTCTTTGTTACTTTTCAAGGAAGTTGATATAGAAATGTAGATGCTAAATCTGCATATGCTTTAACTATAACAAACATTAGGATAGTTAGTTAAAACAAATCAAACCAAAGCATCTCTATGAAATACTGAATCGTGTTAGGTATGCAACTAAGAAAACATGGAAGCTAAATAAAATACATAATAACATGAATCAAAATTTATCTCATAGTGGATTGGTGCTTCTATGGAAAGAAGCCCTTTCCCAATCCTTGATAAGCTCTTGATGATGGAGATGTGTGATTCTTGACTATATTGCAAATACTCAAATTGTGGATGATCAAATGCAAAGGATGAGCTCTCTATTTATAAGAGAGAATGATGGAGAGATGAAAAATGGGTGGACATGGCACTAAAGATCCACCAATGACAAGATGCCACTTTTCAACATGTGAGAGGTTGATGAATGAGCACATTTTGGTCAATGTGCTAAAGAGGGGGAGATTTGAAATTTGAATTTGATGACAAGATGAGTTAAATGCTAAGTTTGACTTGTGCGAGAGACATGCAAGAGCTCTTAAATGCTTTTTTGGAAGGAAAAATCCCTTTTGCAGGGATTTTCAAACTTGGAGGAATATTCCCCAAAGATTCCAAGTTGAAAATAAATAATGATTTTAATAAATCATTTAAATGCATTTTCATGTGCAAGTGGAAAAATCTAGAGAATTTTGGAGATTAGGATTAAATTAATAAAAGTTTAATTAATTTAATGAAGGATTAGGCGATTTGACCTATTTTATTTAGATTTATAGATTAAAATAAATCAATAGGAAATGGAAAATGATTTTAGATTTAAATAAATAAAGATTTCATTTATTTAATCAAAGAGGATGATGTTAGACTAAATCAAACAAATATTAATTTATTTAAAATTTATTGGAATGACCTAAGGAGATTAATCAATTAAACTTGATTTATTTAATTTATCAAGAGAATATGAATTAGTTAAATAAGAGGAATGCACGATGTCAATTTCACATGTCTACAAGAAATACATTTTCTTTTGGGTCCAATTTCATATACAAGTCTCGATAAGAGGATTATTTTGTAAAGTATAATATATATTGGAGGCCTAAATGTAATTATACTAAGGTTGTTGTTGCTAACAGAATGCCAAAGGCTTCCATTAGGGGAGAGGGACCCATAATGGAGCACACTACCTTTGGAGGTCCATGTGGAGTGAACGTGAACCAAAAATAAACACAAAAATGACTACCATATTAGACAACACTCAGTGTTGGAGCAAGAAAAGATGAAGAAACCAAAAATTCATTTTTTTGGTATTTTCTATGTTTTACTAAATCACATTTCAAAGGCCTTTGGAGTGGAATTTGAGCACGAAATTGCAATCAGTCCATTACGTGACATAGTTTTAATCTTTATTTAAAGTGACTAAATTTGGATATCTTAGATATGTTTCCATCAATGTAAAGAAGTCCAAATTCTAACCAACAACTTGCAAATTATGATCTCAACAAGTTGGGGTACCTAATTCACATGTTTTTTGAAAAAAATGGTCTTGTTGGTTATTTATTGTAACGAATTATTCATTTAAAACTCAAAAGTCTATGGTGACTATTAGTATCCTTGGTAATTGTATATATATCTTTTTTGTTTGAAAAAAAGGTTTTTTTTTAGAGGAAACCATCTCCTTTCATGAGATTTTCAATTTATCTATTCATATTCTAACAATACTATAGATTTATCACACCACTTGTATTGTTATGTGAATTCTCAACATAATTGAAATGAGGAATTAAAATTGAGTGTGCTTGGACCATGACACCTTCTAGATTAGGATTTTTTTTATGAGACCATGGATAACTTGTATTATAGTCCAGTGAGAGATTTGGTAGTGATGTTTATTCATCAACTAGTGATAGATGATCTTCTACAATGGTTGTGTGGCATGATCAAGCTCTTGGATTATGATTAATATGGAGTATGAAGTCTTTTACATTTTGAGTTCTATAGTTAGGAGATCGCTATCTTCATGTGTTTGGAGATGTTGATCCTTGGTTTAGAGGTGTTTGGTGTTTTGTCTTGGTTTACTTTAGACACTATCTTGATTATTGGCATGATATAGATTTTTTGAGACCAAGATGCATGCATTGGTGTCTATGATATCCTACAAGGATATTTTAGATATGTTATTTCATGATGTGTTCCTATTTCTATAATTAGAGTTTTAGCATTGATCTAGATGGTTCTCTTGGTATTGAGTGCATTAGTCATTTTCTTGGGATCTTCATGATAGTTTTGCATTCTATTTCGAGCTTATCATGCAATGATTGGTTTCAAGTGCTCATGGATTCTTGGAGACTTGGGTGAGGCTATAATTATCTTAGGATTAGAGGCATTTTTGAAATGATTACTCATCAGAGATTTCAACAAGAAATCTAAGGACTTTTCACCTAGATATGAAGGTGAGTTCATGATAGACTCGAGAGAATATTTTTCTTGGACTGAATCATGATGCCTCATTTATCTTCGAGGAGCTTTCTCATTCCCCATTCTTGGTCTACTTAATAGTTTACCCTATAAGAGTTATTCTCACATTCTTAGTTTTAGATACATTATGTTTTACTATTTTTCTTCTCATGGATATATATTGAGCTATGAATAGTCAGTTCTAGATGGTTTATTTGAGGGGTTTTTAGCAAGGTTATCTCCTTGTGCATATGAGTCATTCTATGATGAAATTTATGAGGATCATAGGATATGTTTATTAGGTTGATTTATTGGTTTTTTGAAGGGATAATTTGAGTTTTATCTTCTTTGGTTAAGAGAGGTTTACATCCATTTTGGTTTTACATAATACATATGTTTCATTTCATCTATGAAATTCAATGGTTGGGTGTTGTTGAGGATTTTCATTTGGGCTTGTGAATGAGATCTTACTTGAAACAACTTAGCACTTTGAGGTGTTGGTAGAAGGGCACGATATGATTTATAGGTTTTCTCTTTTATTTCTATGGATACTTCATGTAGGTTCATGTTTTAACATGATTTTGGAGAGTTATAGCGACATATTTCAAGAGAGTATGTAACTATTTTTGTTGCATGTGGATCATTGTGATTTTTCTTGATACCACATGGTTTTATTATTTTTTAAACCTTTAGTTTGAGTTTTAATTGGTATAATTTATATGCCTTCATCTATTTTTAGTTTTGGTATTATACATTTTCTAAGAGTTCCTGGATATGTCTATTCTTACTTGATAGGTTTTATATAGGGAGCTTGTGATTGAAATTTATGGGTCTAATATACATTATGTTATCTTGTAGTATATCTTGTGTTATCATGTGGCTTGTATATTTTATCTCTCTATTATATAACTATTTTGTAACCTTTCATGCATTATTTTCTCTCATGGTGTTAGGTAGGAAAGAGAATAAATAATTTGGGTATTATGCAATTAATTTCTTAGCAAATCTATGTTTAATTTCTTTTAATTTTATCCTTTACATAATAATTTTTTTGTTGTATGGTATAAACACCACTTTTTTCAAATTTAATGCATTAAATGTAAAAAAATAGTTATTAAAAGTTATGTTAAAAAACTAACAAATTATTTATTAAAATTTTAAATAGTATATTCAAAATATATACATGAAATCTCAAAAAAAAATAGTTCACATTGTTTTTTTTTTTAAGAACCAATCTTATTCTCATTCCTTAATAATGAATTTTCCAAAACTCAATTATTAGCAAGGTTGAGAATTGGCCAACACCTAAGTGAAGCATTTAAAACCCCACTTCTTCTTTTCAGGCTCTGTGAGACCCAAGAGGGTAATATCATTCATTCCCATAATATCCCTACATGATCAAGAGCATCTACAATCATAGATGTATTCCCTAGGAAATGCAAATAAACAAATATCAATAAAGGTTTGATAGACCTCTTACAAAATTGCTACTTATTATATGGAATACGTTACTATAGAAGGTTTGAACGGTGTAATTAAAAGAATGTTATGAGTTCATTCCCATTCTAAGTCTCTGGCTAGATTCATCACTAGCTCAATAAAACAAAAAATAAACTAATGGAAAGACTAGTGCCTAATATGAGGTAACAATGGAGTCATATTTTGCAATCAATCAATAATACAACTATAGTTTAACATCAGTAATCAAGGGACTATTAGCATGCTACTTTGTGGAATCCAACTCTCTATGTTTTAAAATATTTCTTCCTTAACAAATATTGTATCCTTTTCCCACAAGCTAATGGCCTCATTTTAGCATTAAATCAACTCATTGAATTAAAGCACAAAAAAACCCATTCATTCAATGCAAATGGAAGAAGACAACTGAAATTATAATTAACAATTTTAGTTATGATTTTTAGGAAAATACACAAGAGACCACATATTTTAGAACTAATATTTTCTTTCATTACTAATATTCCTTTGTAAAACTATTTTTAAGATCATTATATAGTATGAATTATTCCCTAGAATAACTCCTAATATATTCACTAACTTATCTATTTACATTCTATTTCTCTCTGAGCATAGCTTTCACCTAGACCTTTCTTCGAGTAAAAATTTTTTCAACTCCTTTCTTCAGTAATGAAATCCCCTTTATAAACAGGGGAGCAACAACCATCCGGCTGAGTTACAATTTCATTTCACTTCATTTCAAAACCTAATTTCAACCAATTCTTGAGAAACTCCCTAGGTGGTTTTATGCAATCTTTTGAGAATAGGGGAAGACAAAAGACAAAACACATGTGCAGGGTACCATTAGTCATTGTCACCATGTCCACATTGAACAAAAATATTTTATATTATATTAGCCAAAGGACCTCCACATCAACATGCAAGAGTAAAAGACAAAACCACATGCATATTGAAAAGAACACCTCCTATGCAAAGACCATGGTTTCATCAAAAAAAAAAACAAGGAGAAAACTCTATTCTGAGTCGTTAGCATTAGAGAATGCTTGACCACTCCTTGTTCATGATGAAATTGGAGGAACCATTACCACATCATCATCAGAGCTCCCATATGGCACCAGAGAGAGAAGATAGTAGCTATATCTCATGTTAGTGTCACCTTCAGCATCTAAAGGACTATCAGATAGCACAATGGAAGAATTATGTTTTCCCATGTAGGCCATATGACTCCTTTTTTTTCTCTTGGCCTTATTCATAGGCTTAGTTGACTCCTTTGCCCTTAAACTTGACCAATTCTTTTGGAATGGTCCCATTTTTAAATTGTAAGTACTTTGAACAATTGATTTCTTCTTGTGACCTCAAGACCTCCTCTTACCCTTTGAAACCTTAGATGTTTCCTAGTTTTCTTACTCTATTACAAACGTATCTTCATAACACTCAAACACATTAAGCCAGCTAGACCTCCTAACTGGGTGAATTAGCACACCAGTCTTTCTCATCTCACAAAACTAGCTAGTCTCAAATGAGCAAAAATTGACAACTTAAAAGACTCTGAATCAAAGTTGTAGGGAAACACACCTATAAACCCTAAAAATTACAACCAGACCTAGAAAAAAGGAATTCCTAAAAGGACTAGAGTATGAATGATAGAGAGCCCAATTGAAGACTAACTCACCCAATACAAGAACGTTCACCTTTCAACTCAAGGAGAATTAAAATTTGCATACTTCTTCACTAACCTACACCTCACATTCACTGTAGACTAAAAGATGGTGAAAAAAACTAGGAAGCAATCTGCATTACATAGATAATTTGGAGCATGCAAAAATTAATGATTCAAGAACTCCACATGCGAGTGATTTGATAACTTAGCAGCCCAGCTTTGAACCTAGACCGTTGATCTTAAATCATTTAAAACTTCATCCATGGTGATCAAGAGCATCATTTTCTGACCTTTAGCAACTTGTTCCTAGAAAATAGCGATTCCAATTCAAATGTTGCCATGTTTTCCATTAATCTTGATTAATCATACATGATTTGATAATTAACATGCATCACCAACTCAATTAGTGCTCCTTCGTTAATATGGGCGTAGTACATAAAACTGGTGCTTTCAAGCGAACAAATCCTCATATATTTCATCACTCATCATGAGCCTCCCCCAAATTCTAGGGTACAATTAGTGATGAGAGTATTATCATTATGAAGCTTAGTCCTTTGGATCATCTTGTTTTAAAGCCACATCAATGGTTATCCATTCACCTCACTACTTTCTTTATTTCTTTATATGATGTCCTCAAGATTTTTGCATGTTACCTTTTCTAGTAATAGTTGTCACCTATCGTTGATACATCTCATCCTTCATCAACTCCATTAGCAATGCAAGCATCATGCAATAAAATATTAGCCCTTGGATCTATGGCCTATCCTCGATCACATTCATTATCCCATTGCCAATCGCTAATTTAACTTTGCACCTTAGATCCTATTTGTGACGGGAGATATAGTGAAGAGGCTAGGCTAAGACATGTACACCCGCATGAGAATCAATGATAAAAAATACATTGCACATAAGATTTATTCAGATTAGTGAAAGAGAACTCCATTGCTCATCGCTATTTTGAAACTTAAGATTTGGAAAAAATCCACAATGGGTGATAAAATACAAAAGCACTAGGCTATCTCTCATTGCTAATTCTCCTCATATAGTTTGCAAGCAATTTGTGATGAGATCCCTGGGTATGTGCAGGATCATCATGGAAAAAAAAATCCCTTAAGTGGCAAAAAATTCAAAAAAATTAGAGTTAGGGAACATGATGTAAAAATTTGAATAAGTTATCTATATTATTTCAAAAATATGTAAGAATAGAATCTATAGAAAATTGAATGTAGTTTCTAAAATACTAGGTTTATTTAAAAATAAAAAAAAATATGTTTAGTGAAAATTTGAAAGTTCAATGCAGTAGTACTTAACTTTCAAGGAAAAAATAAGAAGTAGGTGTTTGTCTGACCACCCTAACTATTGATGATATATACAACTTCTATCATTTCCTTCCAGCATATCAATTGTTCTTGGTTGATAAATTAAATGATAGCAAAGAGGCTATTTAATTTATATATGGCACGAGTTTTGAAGAATTGTATGAGGCTGACCTCATTCTACATTGACTACGATTTTCTCCTTTGGCCCGATCTCTTATATTACTTATTGGTAGCTGACTTTTTCTTGAGGATGAATTTCCTCTTATTGGTTGCATCTCTTTACATAATACATTCTCTTATCTCTAGCTGAATTGCATTTAATAAGGTGGCATTGCTTCATATTGTATTTATATGAGTTTACTCTCCCATTATCATCATCAAGTACGTTCAATATTATTTCTCTTATCAAGAGTGTTATTTCCTTAAAGAGCAGTTGGCGAATTCCTTCAAGTGCAGATTGTAATCAATGTGATTGCATCTAGAGCTGATGCTATTCTTGGTCCTTGAGTGTGGCCTCATTGTACAAGAGAGTGTTGTTCTTCAATAATATATATAAGAGAGTTTTTGTTGCTGGGTTTTTCTCCCTCAAGAGGAGGGTTTTCCTAGGGTATCTATTGTGTTATTGTGTCTGATTTGAATTAATTTTCTATGTATTAAATCCAATCATTAAAATTTACATGGTATCAAAGCGGTTTTGAGAGGATCGTGATCAGATTTATTCCTAATCAACAATATCCTATTCTCTCCTTCATACTTCTTTGTTCATTTTTCTACATTAGTCAAGATGGTGAACGGTTTGAATATTGAGGATAGACTTGAGGGATCATCTAACTTCACTTCATGGAGGTTTAGAATCATGCTCATATTGGAGGAGAATGATTTGGTTGAGTTTGTGGAGACCAAAGTTCCTAAACCTGCAAAAGAAGAAGAGAAGTTGCAATGGAGGAAGAAAGAAATCAAAGCCAAGAAGTTGTTGGTTGATTCCGTAAAAGCCCACATCACCCCTATTGTTTCCAAGTTTCAGACTGCAAGGGAGATGTTCAAGACATTAGAAGAGATGTATGAAATCAACAACACCAGTCGGGCTCTTGCACTAAAGCAACAACTTCACCATGTGAAGATGGCGAAAGGACAAAAAATGATTTCCTACTTCATGAGAATATCGGAGTTGAGAGATTAGCTCTCTAAAATTGGTCATGTGGTTGATGATAAAGATCTAATGATTCTTGCTCTCAATGGTTTTTCATTATCATGGGAGTCCTACACTCAAGGAATTAGTGCAAGATCCAAACTTCCTAAGTTTGATCAATTAAGGGTTGATTGTATTCAAGAAGAATCAAGGTTGGTGGTTGGAGGCGTTGGTCAAAGTTCTAAGAATGAAGATATTCATGTTCTCACCTCCCATGCTTCAAAGAAGAAAGGAAAAGATGGAAGGAAAGGATTCTTCAAGAGGAATCAAGACAAGGGAAATGATGATGCAACCCCCTCCAAGAATAAGAGAGACATGTACAAGATTTAATGCTTTAGGTGTGATAAGTTTGGGCACTTCACTAAGCATTGTCCAACTAGACCTAAGCAACAAGTCACCATTGTGGATGTTGATGATGCTTATCCGCAAAAGGATTCAAGTGAATATTTGTTCTACTCAGCATTATCAAGCAGTGTACCCACCAACACCAACACTTGGCTAATCGACAATGGTGCTTCACAACACATCACTGGTTTTAAGGAGCACTTATCAAGTGTGGTGGAGAAGGAGTCTTTTGAACAAGTCATCATTGGAGATGATGCTAGCTACTCTGTGAAAGGAATTGGGACCTCTACACTTCATTTGGATTTTGAAATCACACTTTAGTTGAGTAATGTTCTTTATGTTCCTGGAATCAAGTGCAATCTTATTTCTATTTCAGCCTTGGAAGATAAAGGATGATGAGAGCCAATTATGTCCTAATTTATACCATATTTTAGCTTATTTCATATACCTTCACACCCACTTCTGCATTCCATTTTCATTCTATATCATACTATTTCCCCATTTTATGTTGCATATGATTAAATATGTATAAGTTGTATTTAATAGAGTTTTGGATAAAATATGGAAATTAATGATTGGTTGTCTTTACTAATAAGCATTGTGGTTTTCAGACTTGACGAATACAACTTGCACCATGCTGATTAGAAGAACTTCCTGTCACCTTTTATGCAGAATGTCTTCTTGTCATTTTCTGGTCAGCAACTTCTGTGCATTACCTTCTAACCAACAATTTATTTCTGCCATCTTTTTAAAAGACGACATCATCATCCAAGGTGGCATTAGTTACCCTTTACTGCTAAATTTGAATAAGCACAGGAAATCATGGTTATTTCCAAATAGAGATGCAATCATTCAAGACTCCACATGTTTTATTCTTATGGAATAAAGGAGGAAACCCGTACTAGATATTTGTTGCTAGTTTTGCGTTGTAATTTTTGAGCAAATGAAGAAAAATATTTAAAATCTAAAACATGGGTTTTGTCCAGAATGAGCCCAATTAAGTTTCCATGTGACATAATCCTCAGAAAATGAAGGAGCGGAAAGATACAGGTGGTTTTGAAAGATGAGATTTTCTAATTTATTATTGAGACCAAAATTACATGTACACCATTCTTTTGTTGGCCACATGCCAAAATAAGTTATTTTGTTTACACTAATAGTTGTTGTAGCCATGGGCTATAAATACGTATGTAATACCAGCCCAAAGGAGATTAATATAGATATACTTTAATAGAATTTTATCAACACTCTTATAACAAATTTTCTGTATTATCAAGTTGTGAAATAAAATATTATTTTGTTGATCAGTCCAATGTAAAAAGGCATTTTATTTCCACTCACTGTGTGAACCAGAGGAAGGGCCCACTCTTGGAATGCACAGTGAGGTTGCTGTATGTTTGAAATAGTTAGAATTTATATTTCGTGTGATTTAATTTTCTGCATCACTTTATTTTTGTGTGATTTAATTTCTTGTGTTTTATTTACAAGCTAGTTTAAAACCAATCTTCATTGGATAATCATTTTAGCTACTGATATTCTGTTGATGTTGGTGTTTATCTGAAGTATAAAGTACAAGTTATATTTTTCTTTATTAAAGACTTTTCTGCTATCTATGATAGTTCCTATCACTGTTGCTCCCATCGTAGATTGTTAACAATTCCTGTTGCATTTTTGACAGAAAGATAGAATAGGAAAAATGAACCAGATCTGCATTTAGGAAATTTATGTGTGTTCTAGTTGCATCCATCCCCACTTGATTCGCTTCTTTCCTCCCTTAGGTATACTACCACAACACTTCTCACAAGCTATGAACCCTGGGTTGACACTCTTAGACCGAGCTAAAATCCTCCCTTATTCTTTACCCTAGTTTTGGCCTATCATTTTGGCGCTGTTTCTGGGGAGAGGTGTTAAAGGCCAGAAAACATAGTGAGTTAAGTTAGGACCAATGTGTTAAGATGAAAGCTCATGCAACTGCTAGCCTTGCTCGATGATTAGTCCTAATTTGCGTTGTTTAAATCATATAGATGCATCGTTAGAATTTGCAGGTACATTTTAGAAATTAAAACCATTTATGTATCAACATTAGTTGTTGTGAGTAAATTGATAGAAAGAAGCAATTTTGAAGAAACAACATAAAAACAATAAAAATGTTGCATTTTCAAAGCAGTTCAAACACATCACTTTTCAAGAAAAATTCTTCAAAAAAAGAAAAAAATGGTGGGGAAATCATGTTGACATAAGGTGATGTTTTTATATCCCCTTTACCTAAAGAATGCAACTTAGAATATATTGATCTTTCACCACCATTGTCACATGCATCTACAAATCTTATTCCTATAGATGAACATGAACATATCATTGAAGAAGTTTTAGGACAATGGATTTTTGAAAATGAATCATTTAATGAAGATTTGACCACTTTCTATTCTCTTTGTTGCAAGGAAGAAGATAAGTGCACATGCCAAGTTGACATGGTGAAGGAGGAAGACATTGTAAGTGAGCCTCAACAAAACAATGCACAAGTCTTCTTTGTAACTCAAGCACAACTTCATACATCAAGTACGAAAGATCAAGGTATGGTTAATGATTTTTAAATGTCTCATAATTATATTGTATTTGAAAGGAAATATGTTTCTTCACAAAATGTTTCCCTATCTAGTATGCGTGGTGAATGGAAACAATCACCATACTACCAAGATGGCATAATAAATGCTCACAACAACCATACCCATCCCACATAGTACCATCTCCACCATATCCATCTTATATATTACCATATTTATCATATACTCGATATATACCACACAACTTTTACCATTGTCATTATCCTACCCACCATCCACCCCTACATATCCACCAAGGGAAATTGCAATTCCTAATAAATTACTATTATCTAATAAGGTGGTTCAATCTGCATATAATAATGAGGTTTCATTGAACCCTTTACATTCCATTAATATGCATGAAATTGGTAAATCACAATTGCAATCTATTCACACAACTAAAGGATGTGGTTTTTGTTTAATTAAATTTGAAGAAAAAAATGGTCCACTAAAAGATAATCAAATTAGTTCTTGTTATCTACTTAATGAATCACAACTTTTATAATTAATTCACACACTTAAAGCAACAGTTCAATGTGATTTTAATTTTATGATAAATATGTGTGTTGAAATTAATCATGCAATACAAAATGGTGAACTATGTGCCTTAATGATTAAAGAGTTGTGTGAGATACATAATGACATTGTACAAGATCTATCATTTATAAATATTTTTATATTCAAACATCTAGATCTTGGGAGACCCGTGGTCAAAATACGTATTCCTCACACACTTATTGATCTAGGTCCAATAATTGATTTTATGCTTAAGAAGAACTAGAAGGGTTTGAATGCATTAATGACCATACAAAACATGCTACAAATGAATGATCATTCATTAAGGATCAATGTATTATTAAATATTCCATTATCTTCTTTGTTTTTTCCTAATACCCTCGTGATTTTACAATGTGAAATTAAGTTGGAAAGATCCATACAATTTTGGAAGTCAATGGTGATTGCTCATTAACAAGAATCAAGGTTTTAATATATACATATATTTGTCATTCTTGATTCTTTGGGTTATCTTGAAATGGCCATTCATTAGAAATGTTCAAGGTGTTATTTGATTTCTTGGATTATGCTAATCCCCTCATGATTTTATAGTACACAATTAAGTTGGGGGGGAAAATCCCTCGAATTTTTGACATCTTTAGTTGATTCTTGATCATGTCTTCATTAATTGTTTCATTGGTGCTTGTCCTAAAACCACATGTGAGCTTTGGACCAAACAAAGGTATGCATTCTTGTGTTGATTGGAATTTCATTTATATTATGTTTACAAAAGAATTGATTGATATTCATCCATTTTATTATTACCTATCTATTCATAGATATAACTTTATCATTCATTTTCTAATCAATAAATCGATTAAAATGGTGAAGTTATTAAATGGATGATATCATATTACTACTTGATATGCTTGGTCTTGAGAAATATGGTTGTAGGTTTATTATGGTGGTTACCCAACACTTTTGCACCAATACCAATTGATGATGCTTCTATGCATGAGCATTGAAAGACACACTTTGTTGGCTTGCTGGTCATGCTTGCTACATGAAGGACACCGGGTTTTCTTTCCACTTCACTATTGGATATCACAAAGAAGATCTTGAGAAAAGCACTCAAATTCATGAGGACACAAATTCTCTTTTTCACCATCCTTGATGCTAGACCATATGGAGGAAACTATGCAGCTTGGTGTAACCATGAATCTAGCAGTACCCTATTTTTGGTTAATTCTTCACAAGCCTCACATCCAAACACAACTTGAAGATATGTAGAGGATATATAAAAGAGTTTGAACATCATCTAATGCCGATCAATTCATTTCATCATGCAAATTAATTCTTCAGCTCATCTAAAGCTATATGGATACATTGAGAGACTCCATTGATCTTTCACTACAAGCCTTGTCTTTGGGGGATTGCAGTCATTCTAAGTAATTCCTTCAACCAAATGAGTGGGCATGGATTCCAAAGTCTATAGTCTAATTTTTGATATGGCAACCTGAGCTAAATGGATTGAGATTGTTTGTAGCAATTGTACTATAAACTATGCATGGTCAATCTTGATGAAGGTATCTTTCTTGTTGGTCAGTCATTTCAAAGTTCTACATACAACCTAGTTTCAATGGTGACTTTTGTGGGGTCATAGAGGGAACTCAAGTTTTTGCTGGTGTCACTTCAACATCCATATAAGGGGTTCCTTCTCTATAGTCATTATATGCAGGTTACCTGAAAAAGTGAAAAAAATGAAAAAAAAATGGAAAAAATGACAAAATGAAAAAAAGAAGAAAACAACAATAAAAGATCCAACAATGAAAACCTTCGAGCATTGTTGGCTAGTTAATATTTGAAAACTGGATTCTAGCGGATACTAACTGCAAAATGAACTTAGGGGTGAAAACTAATTTTTTGACGCCTCTAGGCGGTGGCAGGTTGAAAATTGGGATACCAACAATCTGTTGTCGTTATCAAAATTGAAAAAAAAGAAAAAAAAAGGAAAAAAAAGGGAAAAATTGCAATAATTTGTCTTCTTTCTATTGGCTAATCATTTTGTAGGTATGCTTTATTTGTTGTGGTCCACTTCACTTTGATCACTTGTCACGAGAGTTACATTTTTAGTTGAGGTGCTAGAGAAAATGAAAAGAGAATTCAGACTACCATCAATATGCTTCCTCAATACTTCAGTCTAATGGATATATTTCATGTGTGATGTGGCTATAGTCCTTGTCACAAATTTTTGTTCCTTCATTCTTGGTGATTCTTAGCTGTAGAGTTACATTGGCTACCAGACATTGGCATACATGGAAATGCGAGTTGGTAACACGATCAATTTTATTTTTCATTATTTTAACTCTTAATTTTATTAATATTTCTTATTATATTAATCATATATGTAGCATCCTTGCCTATCCTCTCCCTGTTTCCCGAGGATGGTCAACCCTTTAAGTTGGGGGGAGGTCTACCATCTTTTCACCTTTTACTTTCCATTATCCTTATAGTATCCATTATCTGACCTTGCAAAATCATTTCATATTACTTATCATTTCATCCTTCATTTCACTGTTCATTTTACCTATCATTTCATCCAATTCAGATAGCTCATAATTGTCAAGATAAATTTTCATGACCCTTTCAAAATGATGCTATGAGAAATGACAAGAAAAAAAAGAAAAAGAAAATTGAAAATTGAAGAAAAAACAAAACAATAAATCTTGTCATGAGAAGCTAAGAATAATAAATGCCATTGTGGTAATGCATGAGCTATAATAGTTAAGAGTGAAGAAGAAGGCCAAAGACACAAATTCGAAAGGCTACTAGTTCAAATCAAATACCTCTTGATCATATTGATTGCACAAGGATGTGCAATATGTTAAGTTGGGGGGAATGATGAGAGCCAATTATGTCCTATTTTATGACATATTTTAGCTAATTTCATATACCTTCACACCCACTTCCACATTCCATTTTCGTTCCATATCATACTATTTCCCCATTTTATGTTGCATATGATTAAATATGTATAAGTTGTATTTAATAGAGTTTTGGATAAAATATGGAAATTAATGATTGGTTGTCTTTACTAATAAGCCTTGTGGTTTTCACACTTGACGAATACAACTTGCAACATGCTGATTAGAAGAACTTCCTGTCACCTTTTATGCAGAATGTCTTCTTGTCATTTTCTAGTCAGCAACTTCTGTGTATTACCTTCTAACCAACAATTTATTTCTGTCATCTTTTTAAAAGATGACATCATCATCCAAGGTGGTGTTAGTTACCTTTTATTACTAAATTTGAATAAGCACAGGAAATCATGGTTATTTCCAAATAGAGATGCAATCGGTCAAGACTCCACATGTTTTATTCTTATGGAATAAAGGAGGAAACCCTGCAAGATATTTGTTTCTAGTTTTGCATTGTAATTTTCAAGAAAATGAAGAAAAATCTTGAAATTATAAAACATGGGTTTTGTCCAGAATGAGCCCAATTAAGTTTCCAAGTGACGGAATCCTCAGAAAGTGAAGGAGCGGAAAGATACAGGTGGTTTTTAAAGATGGCATTTTCTAATTTATTGTTGAGACCAAAATTACGTGTACACCATTCTTTTGTTGGCCACATGCCAAAATAAGTTTTTTTTTTACACTATTAGTTGTTGTAGCCATGGGCTATAAATACGTATGTAATATCACCCCAAAGGAGATTAATATAGATATACTTTAATAGAATTTTATCAACACTCTTATAGCAGATTTTCTGAATTATCAAGTTGTGAAATAAAATATTATTCTGTTGATGAGTCCAATGTAAAAAGGCATTTTATTTCCACTCACCATGTGAGCCAGAGGAAGGGCCCACTCTTGGAATGCTCAGTGAGGTTGCTGCATGTTTGAAATAGTTAGAATTTATATTTCATGTGATTTAATTTTCTGCAATACTTTATTTATGTGTGATTTAATTTCTTGTGTTTTATTTACAAGCTAGTTTAAAACTAATCTTCATTGGATAATCATTTCAGCTACTGATATTCTGTTGATGTTGGTGTTTATTTGAAGCATAAAGTGAAAATCATATTCTACTTTATTAAAGAGTATTTTGTTGTTTGTGATAGTTCCTATCACTGCTGCTCCCATCATAGATTGTTAACAGTTCCAGTCGCATTTTTGATAGAAAGATAGAATAGGAAAAATGAACTAGATCTACATTTAGGAAATTTATGTGTGTTCTAGTTGCATCCATCCCCACTTGATTCACTTCTTTTCTCCCTTAGGTATACTACCATAACACTTCTCACAAGCTACGAACCCCGGGTTGACACTCTTAGACCGAGCTAAAATCCTTCCTTATTCTTTACCCCAGTTTTTGCCTATCAAAGGATATCAAGTTACCTTCTCCAAAGGCAAGGTTCTAGTGTGGATGGAGAACTCTAGCTTCAAGGATGCTCAAGTAATTGGAGTTAGACATGAAAGCCTTTACTGGGTCTGCACTCGTCCTCTACAAGCTTTTGTTCATGATTCTTCAAGTCTATGTGATCTTTGGTATCAAAACTTGGCTCACCTACACTTCTGAGCCTTACGTATCATGGAGAAAATGGTGTTGGGCCTTCCCAAGTTCAACCAAGAGAATGAAGGTACTTGCAAGGGCTGCGCTTTGGTTAAGAATATAAAAGCCCCTTTTCATAGTAAAGAAAAAAGATCTAAGTGTATTTTAGACCTTATTCATTATGGTTTATGTGGTCCTATGTCTGTTATGTCTTCGAGTGGATTCTTGTATTATGTTATTTTTATTGATGACCACTCTAAGAAGAGTTGGATTTATTTTTTGAAAACTAAAGAGTCTAAGGAAGTGTTAGATAGATTTAAAGAATTTAAAGCCTTGGTAGAAAATCTCTCTGGTAAAAGAATTAAGGTCCTTAGATTTGATAATGGTGGAGAATACACCTGTGGTAGTTTTCAAAATTTTTGTATTGATGCAAGGATTAAGAGGGAGTTTTGTGTCCCTTATAATCCTCAATAGAATGGTGTTGTAGAAAGAAAGAATAGGATGATCATGGAAGTAGCGAAGGCCATGATCCATGATCAATATTTTCAAACCTTCTTATGGGCAGAATCTTCCAGGATGACTGTATATGTTCAAAATAGAAGCCCTCATAAGATCTTGGAAAATACAACTGTGGAGGAAGCCTTTATAGCGAAGAAGCTTGAAGTCATTCATTTGAGGATCTTTGGATGTCCTATCTATGTTCATGTTCCAAAGGAAAAGAGAACTAAGTTGGAGCTCCTTCTAGAAAGAAGGGAATATTTGTGGGCTACAATGAGACATCAAAAGCCTAAAAAATATACATTCCAGGACAAAAGTTGACTGAGAGTAGTAGGGATGTCACATTCAAGGAAGATGTTGCATTCAGGAGATCCAGGGGGATTCATATAGAGATCGATAATGAAGAGTCTCCTCAGGATATGGAAGTTGACCATACTCCTGAGATTCAGAGGGAGACTTCAGAACCAAAAAAAGATATTGTTCCTGCTAAACCCTTGGAACCTACTAATGGGCCTACTAACATTTTTGTTGGGAGAAAGAGACCTCTATGGGCCAGGCGTACTATGCAAGAGGCTAAAAGTTTTGCAGCTCCTAGAGGCACATTCAAAGAAAGTAAAAGGCCACATAAGTTGTCCAGTTATGTTGCCTTAATGAGTCAGATTATAGAATCCAAACCTACCTATTTTAAGGAAGCATCTAGTCATCAGGTTTAGAGAGATGCTATGATAGAGGAGTATCAATCAATTTTTGAGAATGATGTTTGGGACATTGTTCCTAGACCTGAGGGAAAGTCTGTGATATCTTCTAAATGGCTCTTCAAGATCAAGCATGCTGTAGACGTGAGCATTGAAAAGTACAAGACAAGATTTGTGGCTCGTAGGTTTTCTCAGAAAGAGGGAGTTGATTATGAAGAAACATTTTCTCCTATTGTTCACTATACTTCTGTCAAAACCATCATTGCTATTGCTACATCTAGAGGATGGAAGATTCACTAGATGGACGTGAAGAAAACCTTTCTCAATGGAGTGATTGAGGAAGAGGTTTATACAAAGCAACATGATGGATTTGAGGTTCATGGGAAGGAGTCACATGTTTGCAAGTTGAAGAAGGCCTTGTATGGCCTTAAGAAGGCTCTTTGTACTTGGTACAAAAGGATTGATCGTTACTTGTCAAGTTTGGGCTTCTTGAAGAATAATGCTGATTCAAATCTCTATTTCAAGATAATCAATGGTGATGCATTAATATTGGTATTATATGTTGATGATTTGACTCTTACTGGAGAAGATCACCTAGTTCTCGAGTGCAAGAAGGAGTTGACTTTAGAATTTGAGATGAAGGACCTTGGGCTCATGCATTAATTCCTTGGATTAGAAGTCTAGAAGAAACCAAATGAGATGATTCTAAGTCAAGGAAAGCACACCATTGATATACTTAAGAGATTTGGTATGATGGATTGCGAATCCATGTCCACACCTATGGAGACCAACCTACATAAATTGAAGGAGGCTGCAACTAGTTTAGACTTGGTAGATCCTACTTTGTATAGATAGCTGATTGGGTCCTTGATGTATCTAGTTAACACTAGACCTGATATTTGCTATGCAGTGAGTGCACTTAGCTAGTTTATGCGTGATCTGAGATAGATACATCTTTTTGCAGCTAAACATATCCTGAGATACTTGCGAGGCACAGTTGGATATGGGTTGAGGTATTCTTTAGTTGTAGACTTGGAGTTACATGGCTATACAGATTCTGATTGGGCAGGGTGTGTCACAGATCAGAAGAGCACCTCTGGTTGTTGCTTTAGTTTGGGTTCTACCATGATTTCCTAGTTCAATAGGAAGTAGTCATCTATAGCGTTGAGTACAATAGAGGTAGAATATATTGCAGCTTGTATGGAAACTCGAGAAGCAGTGTGGCTTTGTAAGCTCCTTTCAGGATTGTTTGGTTAATCAATGGAGCCTACTATCATTCATTGTGATAATCAGAGTTGTGTGAAGCTTTTTTTCAATCCTATGTTCCATGGTAGAACCAAGCACATTGAGATCAAGTACCACTATATTAGAGATATGGTACTGAGGAAGGCTATATAGTTGAGGTACATCAACACTGGCGAGCAGATGAAAGATATTCTTACCAAGCCTCTCTCTAAGAAAAAGTTTGTGTAATTTCGAGACAAGATTGGTATGGCGGAGAATCCAACCTTGACTGAGAAAGAGTCTTAGTATCAATGTGCCTATTTAATGAGTTCTTCTCTGTGAGATAATTTTGAGGTGAAATCCCTTGTTAATGTATTTTCCTTTGAGATGGAGGAATTTGAGGTGCAAGCACTTCTTAATGCGTTTCTCTTTGAGATTTGAGGTGAAAGCCCTTGTTTCCACCCTCTGAGCTAAGTCATGGTGGATGGCATGTGTGTGATTCCATGACACATCTTGTACTTGTCAATATCATGTTGAGGTGACAACATCATGTAAGTGATGAACACTTGTACACACCATAGTATTGTTGTAGTCATTATGGTTGATATCATGTTGAGGTGATAATTGATATCACAATGAGGTGATATTATTCTTTTCAAATTTGGTTGTAGCCAATGTGGTAGACATCACGTTGAGGTGATATGTCTTGTACAACTAGAAGTTCTCTCCCTAGCTGAGAGGGAGTGTTCATGATATATACAACTTCTATCATTTCCTTCTAGCATATCGATTGTTTTTGGTTGATAAATTAAATGATAGCAAAGAGGCTATTTAATTTATATATGGCACAAGTTTTGAAGAATCTTCATTTAGTGAAGAATCTTATGAGGCCGACCTCATTCTACATTGACTACGATCTTCTCTTTTGGTGCAATCTCTTATATTACTTATTGGTGGCCAAGTTTTTCTTGAGGATGACTTTCCTCTTATTGTTTGCATCTCTTTACACAATACATTCTCTTATCTCTAGCCAACTTTCATTTAATAAGGTGGCATCCCTTCATATTGTATTTATATGAGTTCGCTCTCTCATTATCATCATCAAGTAAGTTCGATATTCTTTCTCTTATCAAGAGTGCGATTTCCTTCAAGTGCAGATTGTAATGAGTGTGATTACATTTAGAGCTGATGCTATTCTTGACCCTTGAGTTTGGCCTCATTGTACAAGAGAGTTTTGTTCTTCAATAATATATATAAGAGAGTTTTTGTTGCTGGTTTTTTCTCCCTCAAGAGGAGGGTTTTCCCAAGGTATCTATTGTGTTATTGTGTCTAATTTGAATTAACTTTCTATGCATTAAATCTAATCATTAAAACTTACACTAACCACAATAAAATGATAATATTTTTTTATAATATTTTAGACATAAGTAGAGGACTCATGTCTGGATGTGATTCATATTTTTTTGTAATTTATTTCCAAGTAAATAATTAATTATGAATTTTTTATTACAACCTTTAAAAAATATAAAAATTTATATGTTTGACCACTTTAACTTGGTCAAAACTTCATGAAATTCAATTTTTCTTTTTTTAATCCTATAGTATACGAAACATAGAATGTGATGCATGTTTTGGATTAAAAAAATGTGACACTATTTGAAAGCTATAGATGTTTTTCAATAAACCTATCAATCAACACTTTAGTTGTAATTAAAATAGAAAATGAATAATAATAATTTATTAAATTCAAAGTAAAGCATAATTTATATTGGTGGAAAGTTGAAATTCTCCTTTAAAAACCCTTTTCATTTCATCAATTTTGGGTAAAAAAAAGTCGTTAGCCACATACCCTACAAATACTCATCATATTGCCACTTTTTGGCCCATCATGATCCTACACATACCCACCTACACAATGACATTGAATACTTGTATTGCATATCACTAATATAAAACTTAGCACTCAAAACTCATCTGCAATATGTGAAGCATAGGTGATCCATCATATTGCTCATTGCTATTTGAAAACTTACCATTTCATAACCATCTGCAGTGAACAATAAAATGAAGAACTTAAGATCGGAGACCATTACTTATCACTATTACAATACTCAAGGCTCAAAAGTCATTAGCAATAGGTGAATCTTCAACGATACAAGGAGAAGCAAGGAGTATCACTCATCATACATTGATATCAAGAGCTCTAGAATCCATCTACGATGAGAGAAAACAAAGCAATATCGCTCATTGCTTATCACCTGTAGACACGTCAAATTGACATAATGCATTCAAATAGGTCATATTCATCCATTCAGAAATTAAATCAAGTTTATTTATCAATCTCCTAAAGTCATCAGCTTAAATCAAATAAATCAAACTTATCATCAACCTTTTTAATCAAATAAATCAAACATCCATCATAATGGATATTCCATCCTTCTTGATTTAAATAAATCAAATATCTAAGTCAAAGAGGTCAAAATCATCCTAATCATCATCCTAGCTAATTAATCCTGATCTAATGCTAATCTCACCCACTTGCATTCTCTAGATTTAGCCACGTGCACATATAAATCAATTTATTGATTTATTAAATCCAAGATTGTCTATCAACATGGCATTTATGGGGAATATTCCCTCAACTTTGAATTCAAAGGCAAGTTGATTTTCTCCTCCAACATTGCATTTATTGCTCATTTTCTTATCCCCCACTCAACATTTACTCTCAAATTTGAATTCAAATTTTCCCTCTCATGGGCACTCTTCCCAAATCTTGCACAACCATTGGCCTATCACCACTTGACAAGTGGCCTTATCTTATTGGCTTGATCTTTGTCCCACATTGGTCCATTTTCAACACTCTTAGCATTTGAAAATCTATAAAATAGAGGCTCCATCTCTTATCAAACCCTTCACCATCTCTCCACAATCTCTTGCAAGGTCACTCTCTTCATTTGAGAATTGATCTTGTCCATTTCACTTCACAACTCCATCATCTACAGAACTTGATGCAAGGTCATTCTCTTTGAGAACTCATCTTGCTCATCATCTCCATTTGTATTTCATCATTTTGGCTTATTAGCAAGGGTTGGGAAAGGGTCACTAGCACATGTGACACCAATCCAATATGGAATAGGTGATTATCTTGCTTTTGAAATGTCTTCTTGATGATTTTTTGTTACTTGTGGAATTTCCTTAGCATAGGTATTTTATTTCATAGAGGTATTTACTGATTTATATGTTTAGACTAACCCTTCTAATGAGTATTTGAAGTTGGTCTTACATGCAGATTTAGGGTACTTCATAACCATCTATTTGAAAACTTACCATTTCATAACCATCTACTGTGAACAATAAAATGAATAACTTAAGATCGGAGGCCATTACTTATCACTATTACAATACTCAAGGCTCAAAAGTCATTAGCAATAGGTGAATCTTCAATGATACAAGGAGAAGCAAGGAGTATCACTCATCATACATTGATATCAAGAGATCTAGAATCCATCTGCAATGAGAGAAAACAAAGCAATATCGCTCATCGCTTATCACCAATTCAAAAAATACACTCCAAAAGTAATTTGCGATGAGTGATAAAGAGAGATGGTCGACATGAATTAAGTGAAAACTTTTAAATACATGCTCATAAGTTTTTCTAATGAAGGGGACCCTCTAGGATGACATGAGAAAGGGATCAAAAAGCTTCTAAGTCAAAATGCAAATGATGTAAAGGCCAAAAGGGCTCTTTACTTAACCTTATAAAAATAAGAAACTTAGACCTAAGCTTGAGGAACCAGTTACTTGACGAATATGAATGGCATAAAACGTTGAAAATGTGACTAGAAACAAGCAACAGGAAGTCACCAATGAAATAGAACCCTACAATAGTGATGAGAAAATAAACCCTAAGCCTTCAATATTTTAGCCCAAAAATGTGAAAATATTTTGAGATGGAACATTAGAAATTTTGTAGGTTCCATCAGGGGCTCCGGTTGGGGACGTCTGCTTCTCTAGAATAGAGCAAGAATCTAGAATCTCAGGTGAAGCAAACCAAGAATAGAAGAAAAAAAACCAAGGGCATAGAACGATAACCAAAACCAAACCAAACATGTGTACAGTATTTACATAAGTTATAGGGCCAGACCAGGCTTAAAACTAGTGTTTACCTCTATCAAAAACCCTTTTTTCCACCATTTGCACCATGCCCAAGCTAAAAACATTATCATGAAAGGTCCACTAGCTGATCATGTTGCAACTAATGTGTTCAACCAATATAGACATGTTCCTGATCTTGCACTTATTCCTCTCATTCATGTCCCTTTGTTTGTTGTAATTAATTGTTAATTGGAATATGTGATTAGTGTTGTACTCCACCTAACTCAACTTATCATTATATTTCACCAAATGCCCACTTAATTGGCCTGAGAAAGTGAAACATTTGTTGTCCATTTTACTGATATTAGATTAATTAGGACAAACATCATACCCATCTTGTAAAATAAACAAGAAACACTAATAGATAGGTTCCTTTTCAATTTGGTGTTCATATTCATCAGAACAATATGAATCAATTATGCTACCCAATGCTTCATTTTCTTGAAAAGTTAATTTCTCATAATCTAGGGCACTTTCACTTTTACTTATAGAAAAATACTTATTACAAAGGACATCATTCATATCATTCCATTTATCAGAATTTTTTTTTGTTTCAGAACCAATACCATAATTTTATTCTTCTTCTTAGCCATCATCTTGCAACTAGAAACATTTTTTTTCAAAATATGGATCAACTAGCTTAGAATTGATATTATCAGAAGAAGGCTTTTCAACTATATTTTGAAATGATATGTCTACTAAGTTCTCATAGGAATGATGAAAAATTGAACACAACTTCTAATCTTCTAAGTAGACTTTTTCATTTCCTTCCTCAAAACTTTGGTCAAGAACAACCATGTCTATCTCTGTCTCAATATCTGCACATCCTGCTTCTGCTTCATGTAAACATTCAAAAAACCAACCTTGCTGACTGCCAGTATGAATCCTATCATTTGAATCAAGTTCCAGAGCTCGAATATAGGCACTCTTGTCTTCAAATTTAACACCAATTAGATCATCAGTATGTTCTACTTTTGAAGTAGTTAGAGTACTTTGCAAGATTTTATCACATGCAACATGTTTATCTATTGGTAAAGGTAGAATTACATGAGTATTGACATAGTCAAATTCCCTGAGTATTAAAGGTTCCTTCAAGTTCTCCTCACATAGAGGTTTGTATTCCTTATGAGAGTAATTAAAATTTTCACCTTTATTACCTTGGTTATCAACCTTTAATAATACACCAATAGTATTTGCAAGTATGACAACATCATCATTCGTAATGTTATGCATACATTCACCTTTAGACACATCCTTATCCATCCTTTGAGTGAACTCTTGATCTTTGTTACTAAGGTTAACATTGATTCCCTTTTGAAACCTCATTGTTTGTTCATAGTAATGATTTTCTTCCTCAACAATTTTGATCCAATCAATTATTTGATCAAAATATTGAGGCTTTAATTCCTTAGGAAAGGTACATAGCCCTGGCTCATAGATGTCACAAAATAATTCTATGCAAACTAAATCCTTAGGTCTTAACCTCTTAGGGATTTCTAATAAGGAATCCAAAAACCTTGCTAATAATTTGTATGGTGATTCCTCTTTATACCTCTTCAAGCTAGATAATTTTAGAATGATCAATTCCCGATTATTATTATTTGAACACTATTGAAAATTTTCCTGACTTTTCTCAAGATCAATATGTTGCGAGAACAAAAAATATGAGACAAAAAATTCCATCACATTGATCATCCTTTTCTTCCTTATTTATTTCATCTTTATGATGTGTATCTAAAGAACAAACACTTGTAGCCATATACCCCTTCATCAATGAGTATTTAATAGTATTTTCAATGTCCATAGAAATATAATACTCCTAATATAATGTTGTAGGTTCCTTGTCCCTTATCAAATAACTCATGTTATTGTCAAAAATGCTTAGATATGTAATTAAACACTTTGCATCACTAGGTCTCAAATACTCAGGAATATCATTTACTGCTCTCATGAATATGAGATTAAAAGAAGAAACTAACTCTAATTCATCTCGCTAGATTTCATTTAATCTTCTTCTTATCTCATTTGGACTAATCCTTTCACCAAATTGTTCTACAAATGCTATCATAAAAGTATCCCATGAAAATATAGAACATTTTGGTAGATATGAGCACCAATCTCGGACATCCTCTTTTAATGACTGAGCAAACAACTTCATGACATCATCCTCATGATTTATTTCAAAATCACCTATCAGATCTATGAATGCATTAAGTGTTTGGAAGCTGATTTAGATGTTTCCCCTATAAATTTTGGTAAATGTTTTCTAATATCGTCAGGAATCTTGTTAGGGAACCCTCTAATACCTCCAAAACTTGAAGACTTATATCTCTCAATAAAGAATTTTATTTGAGGGTATTTTGGGAATTGTATGCCCAACATACTTGTATTTGATGTTTTACTAGAAAATAAAGGGGAATGGTATATTTCTCTTGTATCTTTCTTGGGTATATGCAGGATCATGATGGGCCAAAAACTGGCAATATGATGGGTATTTGTAGGGTATGTGGCTGACAACTTTTTTCTTACCCAAAATTGATGAAATGAAAAGGGTTTTTAAAGGATATTCTCAGCTTTCCAACAATATAAATTATGCTTTACTTTAAATTTAATAAATAATTATTATTCATTTTCTACTTGAATTATGACTAAAGTGTTGATTGATAGGTTGATTGAAAAACATCTACAAATTTCAAATCGTATCACATTTTTTGAATCCAAAACATGAATCAAATTATATGCTTTGCATACTATAGAATTTAAAAAAAAAAAATTAATTTCATGAAGTTTTGACCATGTTAAGGTGGTCAAACATATGAGTTTTTATATTTTTTAAAAGTTGTAATAATTTTTTTTTTATTTAATTATTTACTTGGAAAAAATTTATAAAAACATATGCATCACATCCGGACATGAGTCCTCTACTTATTTATAAAATATTATAAAAAAATTATCATTTTATTGTTGTCAGGGTGGTCAGACAGACACCTACTTCTTATTTTTTCCCTGAAATTTAACTACTACTGCATTGAAATTTCAAATTTTCACCAAATAGATTTAAAAAAAAAAAGATAAACCTAGTATTTTAGAAACTACATTCAATTTTCTACAAATTCTATTCTTACATTTTTTTGAAGTAATATAGATAACTTATTCAAATTTTTACGTCAAGTTGCCTAACTCTGATTTTTCTGATTTTTTTGCCACTTAAGGGCCTATTTTTTCCATGATGATCTTGCACATACTCTCTTCATTCTTAAAATATTAACCCTATGGTAAATACCCAACTCAAATGTATTTTATGTCCTAATAGATTTAAAAAGGAAAATTATAGAAATAAGCATACTTCTTCCATTCCATTTAGATATTACAAATTTCAACTCAGATGTATGCAAAATAATCATCACTATTCCCTTCCTTAGTGATTTAACTCACCTAATTAGGAATAAATTATTTCTACCATATCTCTAAAATTAATTTCATACACAATTATTTCTTCTTTGAAGTTAAAACAAGGGAAAATACCTAGATATATTAGCAAATATCACACTTTATCAAGCTCTTTGTATAGAGTCACCACCTCCTTTGTAGAGGATCAAACTTCAACCATATGAACATGCTTCCATGAATTAATTTCACTTTAAGATTCTTTTTCTTTCAATATTTTCACTGGTATAGAGTCCTTTGGAGTCGCCACTCACTTTCAATGAGAATTGTGTATTAAGAACCTTGACATGAATCTATCAATGCAAACTAATGTACTACATATATTTTTCCCAAATAACTCCCTAGTAGATTCACCATTTTTGTTGGTTATTGTTTTAGAACCAAAATTAATCTCATTCCTTACCTATGAATCTTCTAGAACTCAATTATTAGCAAGGTTAAGGATTGGCCAACACCTAAGTGAATCATTTAAAACCCCACTTCTTCTCTTCAGGCTCTGTGAGACCTAGGATGGTAATCCCATTCATGCTCATAATATCCCTACTTGATCAAGATCATCTCCAATCAAAGATGTATTCCCTAGGAAGTGAAAATAAACAAATATCATTAAAGTTTGGCATACCTCTTACAAAATTGCTACTTATTGCAAGGAATACATTACTATAGAAGGTAATTTGTACAGTGTAATTTAAAGTATGTTATGAATTCCTTCCCATTCTAATTCTCTGTCCAGGTTCATCACAAGCTCAATCAACCACAAAATAAACTAACGGAAAGACTAGTGCCTAGTCTGAGGGAACAATGGAGTCATATTTTGCAATCAATTAGTAATACAACTATAATTTAACTTTAGTAATTAGGGGACTATTAGCATGCTACTTTGTGGCATCCAACTCTCTATGTTTTGAAATATTGATTCCTTACCAAATTTTGTATCCTTTTCCCAAAAACTAATGGCCTCATTTTAGCATTAAATCAACTTATTGAATTGAAGCACAAAAAAATCCATTCATTCAGTGCAAATGGAAAAAGACAAATGAAATTATAATTAATAATTTCATTCATGATTTGCAAGAAAATACACAAGAGAGAACATATTTTAGAAAAATATTTTCTTTCATTACTAATATTGCTTTGTAAAACTATTTTTAAGATCATCATAAAGTATGAATTATGGCCTAGACTAGCTCTTCATATATTCAATAAATTATCTATTTACATTCTATTGCTCTTTGAGCATAGCTTTCACCTAGGCCTTTCTTCGACTCAAAATTTTCTGAACTCCTTTCTTTAGCCATGAAATCGCCTTTATAAACAGGGGAGCAACAAGCATTTGGTTGAGTTACAATTTCATTTCACTTCATTTAAAAACCTAATTTCAACCTCAATTCTTGAGAAACTCCCCAAGTGGTTTTATGCAATGATTTGAGAATAGGGGAAAACAAAAGACAAAACACATGCATAGGGTACCATTAGTCATTGTCACCACATGCACGTTGAACAAAAATATTGTGTATCATATTAGTTAGAGGATCTCCACATTATCATGGAAGATTAAAAGACAAAATCACTGACATATTGAAAAGAACACCTCCTATGCAAAGACCATGGTTTCATCAAAAACAAAAACAAGGAAAAAACTCTATTCCAAGTCGTCAACATTAGAGATTACTTGACAACTCCTTGTTCACAAAAAAATTGGAGGAACCATTATCACATCATCATAAAAGCTCCCATATGGCACCAGAGAGAGAAGATAATAGCCATATCCCATGTCATTGTCACCTTCAACATCCAAAGGACTATCAAAGATCATAATGGGAGAATTATGTTTTCCTAGGCAGGCTCTATAAATCTTGTCTTTTCTCTTAGCCTTCTTCATAGGCTTAGTTGACTCCTTACCCTTAAACTTGACCAATTCTTCTAGAATGGTCATTTTTCTTAAATTGTAAGTACTCTGAACAATGGCTTTCTTCTTATGACCTGGAAACCTTCTCTTACCCTTTGAAATTTTAGAGTCTTCCTGGTTTTCTTGCTTACTTACAAACATATCCTCATAACACTTAAACACATTAAGCTGGCTAGCCTTCCTAACTGGATGAATTGGCACACCATTCTTTCCCATCTCATAAAACTAGCTAGTCTCAAATGAGAGGAAATTAACAACTTAAAAGACTCTAAATTAAAGTTATAGGTAAACACACCTACAAACCCCAACAACTACAACTAGTCCCAGAAAAGGAATTCCTAAAAGGAATAGAGTATGAATGATACAAATCCTAATTGAAGACTAGCTCACCTAGGACAAGAACATTCGCCTTTCAACTTAGGGAGAATTAACACTCACAAACTTCTTCACTAACCTACAACTTACATTCACTACAAATTGAAAGATGGTGAAAACAACCAACAAACAATCTATATTAAATAGATAATTCGGAGCATGTAGAAATTAATGATTTAAGAACTCCTCGCACGAGCAAGATGATTACTTAGCAGCTCATTTTTGAACCTAGGCTATAATCTTAAAGCATTTGAAACTTCATCCATGGTGATCATGAGCACCATTTTTTGGCCTTTAGCAACTTGTTCCTAGAAAACAATAATGCCACCTCAAATGCTGCCATATTTTCCCTTAATCTTGATTAATCATACACGATCTGACAATTAACATGTATCACCAACTCAATATGTGCTCCTTCATTAATATCGACAAAGTACATAAAACTAGAATTTTGAATAGAACAACTCCTCATATACTTCATCACTCATCATGGGCTTCCCCCAAGTTCTAGGGTGCAATCGATGATGAGATTATTATCTTGATGAAGTTCAGCCCTTTGGATCATCTTTTTTTAAAGACACATCAACAGTTCGCCATTCGCCTTAGTACTTTCCTTTTTTCTTTATACAATGTCCTTAAGATTTCACCATGTTTCCTTTTCTAGCAATAGTTGCCACCTATCACTGATACATCTCATCCTTCATTGGCTCCATAAGTAATGCAAGCATCCATGCAATGAAATCTTAGCCCTTGGATCTATGGCCTATCTTTGATCACGTTCATTTTCCCATCACACATCGCTAATTTAACTTCACACCTTGGATCCTATTAGCGACGAGAGATATAGCGAAGAGGCCAGGTTAAGACACATACACCTGCATGAGAATCAATGATAGAAAAGACATTGAACATAAGATTTATTTAGATTAGTGAAAGAGAACTCCATCACTCATCACTATTTTGAAACTTAAGCTTTGGAACAAATCCATGATGAGCGATAAAATACAAAAGCACTAGACTATCACTCATCACTAATTCTCCTCATACAGTTTGCAAGCAATTAGCGATGACAGATCTACATAATGACATTGAATACTTGTATCGTGTATCGCTAATATATAACTTAGCACTCAAAACTCACATGTGATACATGAAGTAGTGGAAATCCATAATATCACTCATCACTACTTGAAAACTTACCATTTCATAACCATTCATGATGAGTGATGAAATGAAGAACATAAGATCAGAGGCCATAACTTATCACTATTACAATACTCAAGGCTCAAAAGTAATTAGCAATAGTTGATCCTTCAATGATACAAGGAGAAGCAAGGATTATCGCTCATCGTGCATTGATATCATGAGCTCTAGAAGCTATCCACGATGAGCAAAAACAAAGATATAGTGCTCATCGCTTATTGCCAATTCCAAATATACACTCCAGAAGTAATCTGCGATGAGCGATAAAGAGAGATGGCCGATGCGACTTAAGTGAAAACTTTTAAACACATGCTCATAAGTTATTCTAATGAAGGGGACCCTCTAGGATGACATGAGAAAGGGTTCAAAAGGCTTCTAAGTCAAAATGAAAAGGATGTAAAGGCCAAAAAGGATCTTTACTTAACCTTATAAAAATAAGAAACACAAACCTAAGTTTGGGGAAATAGTTACTCAATGACTCTGAATGGCATAAAATGTTTAAAATGTGAATGACAATTGACAACAAAAAGTCACCAATGAAATAGAACCCTACAAAAGTGATCAGAAAATAAACCCTAGTTAAGCCTTTAGGATTTTAGCCCAAAAATGTGACAAAATTTTGAGATGGAACTTAAGAAATTTTGTAGGTTCTATCACACATCATCTTCAAATTCTTAATTTTATAGTTGCTATAGGTATTAGAAAGCATGAGATTTTGGTTAAAAATATTGATTCTAATGTCCCACTTTGGCCAAAAAGTGCAAAAAACTATTGTGGGATCACCCTACATTCATAGAGCACTTAGGATTTGTAAATTGGACTCAATGATGATTTATGAAATACTCTATAAAATAGAAGAGGTTTAATAAAGCTACTTTCTATTCTATGATGTTTGATCATTTCTTAAAGATGTTGGTTCTTGCTAATAATTGATTTGGGCACCTAGTTTTTGGCTCATAGTTTTGACTTTAGTTAAATGGATGCCACTTGGTTTTTTCTAGTTTCTAAGTGTTATATGTAATGGAGGTATGGTATATTAATCTCATATCTCAAGCCATAACTACTATTATCTTACCATACATTACTATCAAACTAGAGGGATAAAATGAACTAGTTTAATATACTCATTTTATTGATTTTAATACAAGTTTTGTGTCTATTTGGTAGTGGAGTTTTCTAAAAAGTATTCTCCAAATAATTATCTTCTATTATTATGTGTTTAATTTTATATGAATATTTATTATAATTTTTAGTTTAATAGTTTAATACATATATTAATTAGATTTATATATTATTATTTTTAGTATTGTTATTGCACCATTTACCCCATTTTCAAAAACAATCATATTAAGTTAAGCTTCTCATATACATCTCAAGATATGTATCCTCATTGTATCGAATATTATCATAATTAGATAGGGGAATTGATATATTAAAAAGAGGCTCATTTAGAAATGAAGTATCATCTAGATCTCCATACATCTCTCATATTTTAATTCAACAAGGAATAGGGGAATCAAAATCTAATAGGATCATTTGTGTGTAGGTGTGAACATGAACACACATAGTTTCACAAATATGTCATGTCTTGAGATACCAGTCTATGTTATCCCAATCCTTTGGTAGTTGAGGAATCACTTTATAGAAGTAGGTAAAGAGGTTAAGAAATTTGAAATGATTCATCATCACATCTTGCCAAGCCTTATAGTTTCCTTTATTTAAATCAATAATTGAAGGATGATATGATATCCTCATGATATTATATTCAAAGTAGATTATTCGAACAAAAGGAAATGTAGAACAATGAAAACACCCCACCCTTAAATCACTCAATCAAAGAACCCCTCAAAGAAAAATAATTTGGCACTTTATACTTAGTGTAGCTACACTTTCCACTTGCAATAAAAATATAAATGGATTTTTTATTGCAATGCTTCAAGAAAATACAAGATCTATGCTCAAGATATCCAAAAACATTAACAAAATAAACTCAAGTTTCTCTAATTCCATGTAAGATTTGGCTATGGAGATATCCACCTAAAATATAAAGACCTATGAAAAGAACAAGATAAATTGAAGATCAATATGACACTAATAAATTGTATTCCTATCAAATAATACAAATAGAATGAATTTACAATGTGTGAGAGACCCTTGGACATATAGGCCAAGGTGAGACATAAGATTAGACAATATCATGACAAGTTTCTTAATCTTATGTCATGAGACAACTAATATTAAATGACCTAAGACACAAGAATTAAATGAAAAAAGAAAACATAATATTATGGAAAATGTCTTAATATTATGATATGAGACATAAAGTGATAAGATCCTATGTGTATAATAAATAAAACTAAGCGATAAGATGTGAAAAAGACCTAATAGTGGAACTAGTTTGGTAATACCTCTATTCACACCAACACTTATTATTCATGATCTTTCTTATGACCATACCATTCATTGAGAATTATATATCTTTATTATCACATTAGGGGAGTTATAGTTTTCCCATTCATTTTTTTTCTTGTGCATTTGGAGTCACATTGGGTACACCATTCTTTTCTTATCATTAACGATTAGATGAAATACTTGATATGCCATGCACATAGAACTTTGTTACCACTAGGTATTCCATACCTCACATGTATGAATTTAAGCTCATACTCTTGGAGCTGCATTTGACCCTTCTGAATTTTCTGACTTGTTATACATACTTACACAAGAGAGATTTACCTTTAAGGAGACCTCACTAGATTCTCATTTACCTATATTAGGGAAAATTCATGTATCTTTACAAGTGTTCCTAGTCTATTACCATGTATATCAATCAAGATGTTTTAATTATTTATCACATGATGTAAATTCCTAAAATTTACTTTAGATCATACATGTTTATTCTTATATTACATTTACTTGAATCATGATTTTTTTCCTTTCCTCCAAATCCTTACATTTGATGTATGCAACCAATTGAAGGATGTGTATTTTTTTATTAACACTCTTAAGTCAATATTGTAAATTGTTGTAGGTTGTTGCACAAATACTCATCACTACATCTAGATGGGTCTTTATCACATGACATGGAGAGACCTAATATGCTAATACCACTTTCTATATAGGTAATATTTTCTACCATACTCCTACCCTACCTCAATTTTTGAAGACAATAAATCATCTTCTAGTTATTCTTATTTTTACTTCCATAACATAATCCACTCATTATAAAATTTTTATCTATTATGTAGGGTCTCTATGAGCATGCATGCCAAGGATGGAAGAACATGTGAAGATATCCAATATCTATTTGGATCCATTTACTTTGAAATACATGTTTATTTTGGATTCAAGTACATTTCAAGGTGGCCCAAGTAAACTATTATGATGAAATATTCATACCCATGTTATTTCTTATTTATATTTAGGTCTACTTTGATGAATTGTTTAACACAATTATATTTTGATAAATCAAAAACTCTTGTTCAAGGTTGTGATCACTTCTTAAATCTTTCACCATCCCCATTTACACATACTTATACACACCTCACCTTAGCCTATCTATATATACACTTATTTCTATGCATCCATCATTTATTACCCCTATTGTTGTGCCTATTCCTATAAATTCAATTGGATTGACCTTAGGAGAACATTACCCTTTTAAATTGGAAATTTTCCCATTATTTTAAAATATTATCAATCTTTAATAGTTAGTAAAGGGAGAACATTAAAATGAATTAGATAGAAAAAATATGCATTATGTTAGATTAGGAGTATGTATCAAATAAATAGATCCATGTAAAGTGAAATTGATTTATAGTCATAGAATCCAACTAGAGTCATTTACAATTATACATATATACATATAAATAATAAGTTATTTTTTTATACCTATACAAATTGAATCTATATGATATGAAATTAGTGCTTAGAATTTTCTTATTACACCTTGAATCGGATTTATAACAAGATATTTTACAGACGTGTTTGCATGTGAATTAGTAAAACCAATAAACATGTAAAACACATGAAAATTAGAGAAGCTAAAAAAACCATAAGACAAGAGAGAGATTTGATAATGGAGGTCACTAGACTTTGGCTATGTCTCTAGATCCGTTTGAACACAAATTGTTTTATTCCATCTTATGCAAGATGTTGGGACCTTCTCACAAGTGTTTCCATAAATAACTACCTTCTCCTTAAACAAGGATTCTAGAAGGCATTTCACACTAATGACCTTACACCAAACATCAAAAGGATGAACTCCTTACAATGAAAGCTTTACATAGCTCTCTCAAAACTCCTACAAATACTCAAGACTTGAACTAAGCCTATAATTCTTCTCCCAAGTTTTCCTGCAAAAATCCCATACTTGAAAGGCCAATCTCACCTCCTTTTTATACATGAATTTTACTTAATTTGGCTTAAAACCAAATGATTTATAAAATCACCCATATCTCCTAGTTTTACAATAAAATATACATAATATCCCCTTAATAATCCTTTAAAAATTATCTCAACCCCTCTAATTATTATTTTTTAAGTATTATTAAGCCCCTTTAGCATCTCATGAATTTAGGCGAATGTTATTTTAGGGATTAAATATTTAATTAAGGGGTTAATCTTTTAAATTAAGAGGGAAATCAACTTTTACTCCATTTTAAATAACACCAACCCCCACTTAATATGCACCACCACCCATGGCATGGTTGTGAGGAGGTAAAGTAGGCACGCAGGGGTTGGGGGTTCAAACCTTTCCACCTCCATTTTTATCCCACAATCTTCAATCTAATGATAACAAAACAAACCCAAATCCCGTATTGGGTAAGTGGGCGTTGTGGGGCTGAACGGTGGAGAACAATGCTTGCAATTGAGATGTCACGGGTTCAATTTCCAATGCTAATTTTTTTGACAAATTATTTTTTTTCCAAACCAACCATCAGGGAGATAGGTGGTCCACATGCGTCAATGAAATGGTGCCACATGGAAAAATGTAATTTGATGTTGATGCTCAGCCAATGGAGACATCGCTACACAATCAACCTACCGCATCAACAACACAGTGTCCTACCATGTCAGTGACATGTCACCTTGCCACATCATCTATTGTACTGACACGTTTCCACATTGGAGGCTACCATGTCACTGATACCTATCCTACCAAGTCACTATTGAAGTCCTATGTTTCCAAGTCATTGCACTAATGCCATGTGTCACATTCTAATTGGTCCACACCTTCTAACCCTACTAACATCACCTTGCCATGTGTCATGCCCCATTTATGTCATGTCAACATGCTGACATCAGCAATGGTACCCTGGTCAACTTAGTCAACTACAAACTTTGACTAACCATATCTTTTGTGTATTTGCTTCGTTTTTAAAAAAATGAGTAGTGTCAAGATTGTCACGACAAGATCTTCATCATGACATTAATTACAATGAATTCTAAGACACATTTTTTTCACCTTTCTAACTAGCCCCTATACTCGGTTTGACCCCAACTTTAACTGGCCATAACTTGAGCATACAAGGTCCTTTTTCACCTGTTCAAGTTGCATTGGGTTTCATTTTCTAATATCTTTGACAAGGTGTAGAGTTTTGGAGCATATGGGACACTTCAATTTTTTATGACAAGTATCCACCTGGATCGCAATATTCCAACAAATTTTATCTTCATTATTGCATCACAAAATAATTATTTATATCCCTTACACTCTTCATTATATCAAAATTTAATATTATAATATATCTACCAAATTAATTAAATATTTATCAATAATATTAATTATTTAAATTAAATAATTTTAATGAAAAAATCCTTTACAATAATTATTGAATGATGTAATGCTTCTAGCATTTGCATTAGATTATTTTTTTGACTATAGATTTGTTGAATAGGACAACTGAGAGGGGTGAATTAGTTGTCATATAATTAAACCTTTAATTCAATCACTAAAACTGATTATTAATACTACTTGAATGATTAATCATCAAATTCCAATGTAGAAACTTAAATCCAACACATAAATACAATAACACTAGATTTACGTGGAAAAGCCAATAAGGGAAAAACCACAACGAGGATTAACTCACACTATAAAGAACATCAAAACCAATTACAAAAAAGGATCACTGCCTGAAATAAGGACTCGTCCAAAACAAGGACTCACTATCCAATAAAGCTAACAACCTGGAGGGCTCACTACCATAGAGATACAAAAAAAAGAAGACTTGTTACAAAGAGACTACAATACCAATGCAACAAAGGATTCCACCACAATTACTCACACACATGCATGAATGATAGAGTTCAAATTTTTCTCACTGCATCTAGAAACTCAACATTATGCTTTGCATTGATCTTCCACACTCTCAACACACACAATCACTGACTACAATCAATGTTGCATCAAAATACACTTTCTCTTTTCTCTTATCATTCTTCTTCTTCACTCTTGTATCATTTTTCACCATTAACTCATCTTTCATTTATACCATCTTCAACTTTGAAACATATCCAAAGTCGACCATCAAAATTTAGATTCAAATTAGGTCAACACCAAAAATCCTAGGGTGGAATTCGAATGAAGGTTACCCAAACAAACACTTCAAGGGATCCAAAAATTCCAACATGCTTCATCATCCAAAAAATTAGTATTTCACACAAGGTTAGCCAAACTAGTGTAAAGCACATAGAACCATTAAGCAAAAATTTTCCCAACGCCTAAACTATCTTCAATAGAATCAATGCAACACAAATCTAGAGCCACAAGTAATAAGACTTCATCAAAGATAAATCCGTACTAACAATATTTCTCCCAAACTTGAACTAGAAGCACAAAAAACTATAGTTCACAACTGGTGAACACAACTTGCACTATACAACGAATCAACAACCAAAAATTTGGATATAACATCTGCTTACAATCATATACAACATATCTAAACCACACAACCATAGGAGAAAATCCAGACCAAAAATTGAAGCAACCACTAAACACCTGCAACATATCTTGATTACAATTTTCTTAATATCCTCGACATATACAACCAATAGCAACTAGTAGATAACTAGTTGACTAGTTGAAATCAATGACAACACCTTCAATCTTTTGAAAATACTTTCAGTCTATTCATTCTTGAAACAATTTCCCCCTTTGTCATTGATGGAAATACGTGATGTGAAAAACCATTAAAGACAACATACTAGCTCTGAATACATTTTTCTATTTCTCCCCCTTAGAAGATAATCTCTTATATGCTTCTTTTCTCATTTTCTTTCTTCACATGATTCTTTCTCTCCCTCTTTGACATCAATGGAAAAGGAAAAGAAATATTTTCCATTGATCTCTCCTTTTACATGAAAAATAGAATACTCACAATGACAACACATGATACTACATGATCCCCATGAGAGGTAGCTACCAAAACATCAGTCTAGAAGAAATATAGATCCGTAGATCCATCAAATTGATCCATCTACATATGCATCTAGTTCAAGCAAGGAGGGGAAATAATGGGTGTGTAGGATCATCATGGAAAAAGTAGGCCCTTAAGTGGCAAAAAATTCAAAAAAATTAGAATTAGGCAATTTGATGTAAAAATTTGAATAAGTTATCTATATTATTTCAAAAATATGTAAGAATGGAATTTGTAGAAAATTGAATGTAGTTTCTAAACTACTAGGTTTATTTTTTTGTAAAAAAAAATCTATATGGTGAAAATTTGAAATTTTAATGCAGTAGTACTTAAATTTCAAGGAAAAAATAAGAAGTACGTGTCTATCTGACCACCCTAACCACAATAAAATGATAATTTTTGTTACAATATTTTATACATAAGTAGAGGACTCATGTTCGGATGTGATGTATATTTTTTTGTAATTTTTTTCTAAGTAAATAATTAATTATGAATTTTTTATCGTAACTTTTAAAAAATATAAAAACTCATGTGTATGACCACCTTAACTTGGTCAAAACTTCATGAAATTCAATTTTTCTTTTTTTAATCTTATAGTATGTGAAGTATAGAATGTGATGCATGTTTTGGATTCCAAAAATGTGACACTGTTTGAAAGTTATAGATGTTTTTCAATCAGCCTATCAATCCAGACTTTAGTCATAATTCAAATAGAAAATAAATAATAATTATTTATTAAATTCATAGTAAAGCATAATTTATATTGGTGGAAAGCTAAGAATCTCCTTTAAAAACCCTTTTCATTTCATCAATTTTGAGTTTAAAAAAAGTCATCAGCCACATACCCTACAAATACCCATCATATTGCCACTTTTTGGCCCATCATGATCTTGCACATACCCTAACCCCTAACTTCTCTTGAAGATACTCAAAGTATCTTTACAACGAACGTTTGTGAAAATATCAACAATCTGATCCTTCATCAGAACATACTAAAGCTTGAATTCCTTCTCCATGATCTTTTGTCTCAAGAAATGATACCTGATAGATATATGCTCATCCTTGAGTGCACCACATGATTCTTAGAAATGTTAATCATACTTGTATTATCACAAAAAATAGAATGGGGTCATCATATAGCACTGTGATATCTTTCAAAGTTTGTTTAATCCATAAAACTTGTGTACAATAGCAATATACTTAGCTTCAACAGTAGACAAAGAGACAAAATCTTTCTTTTTACTCAACCATTCCACCAATCTACATCCAAGAAAGAATGCACCACCACTTGTACTCTTTCTATCATCTAAAAATCCAACCCAATTTCCATTTGTATAGGCACTAAGTGTAAAGTCAATATATTTAGGATACCACAATTCATAATCTAGAGTGTCATTCAAATATCTTAATATTATTTTAACATGTGTTTCCTTAGGATATTCTTGAAATCTATCCAAATGACAGATATCATGCATGATATCCAGTAAACCAACCTCAATAATCATTGACCTAGTAGCTTCTTAAACTGTTTAAACTATTTTACTTTTCCTTTCAAAAACTCTATTCTGCTTAGGAGTTCTTAGAGTAGATAACTGTCTCTTTATTCCATTCACTTCACAAAACATATTAAACTCATGGGAGGTGAATTCTCCACCTCTATTATATCTTAAGCATTTTATCTTCAAATTCACTTCATTTTCAACTATTGCTTTGAATGTCTTGAATCTTTCTAACACATCTAATTTTTCTCTAAGAAATGTAACCCATGTATATCTATAATAATCATCAATTAAAAGCATAAAGTACCTTTCACCAAGCAGACTTCTCACTCTTTTAGTACCATAGAGATCTATATGAACTAAATCTAGTAGTCCGGTAGTAGACTGTTCCTTTGATCTGTAATGATTTATTGCTTATGTTCCAAATTGACAATTCCTGCAAATAACATTAATAGGCTTTGTAATTCTTGATAAATCTCTCATGGACTGAAGAACACTAATTCTTCCAAAGTTATCAAAATTTATGTGACGCATTCTCCTATGCCATAACCAATTTTCATTAATCAGCATTATAAAGCATCATCCATCAACACCATAAAGTTGATAGATATTCCCTTCATATTTCTTTCCTATAACAATTGGAATCGATCAATATGGGGAATAATAATGATTAAGTGATATCACACCCACTTTCAGAGATATTCAATTCAAGGATAACCCTTGAGATCTCAATACACAAGAGAAAGAGATTTGACAATAAGGTATCCTAGGATATGATTAGATCACAAGAGGGGTTCACCACCAAGTTTAAGCTTGTAAAAGATAATGGAATGCAAGATGAAATGAAAAACCCTAATTTATTATGCAAAATTGACCTAAATGTTCTAGAAAAGTATGTAAAACCAAAACAGAAAGTGTGCACCTCAAAACTTGTAGAGACTTGAATGGAGACTAAAAATGTTGTTGATCCTAAAATTTTGGCCTACTGGGACTCATTCACCATTATAGGAAAATCAGTCCTAGTTTTGAAAAAAACCTATAGTGGGACTCATTTTCCACTTGTGGTGAATGATTCTAGTTTGGATTTTCTAGAAATTCAAAGTTTGAATCTACTCTTCTCAATCGGGTCAATTTGCTCCTCTAGGTTTCTAGATCTGAAACTTTGATTTTTGGGGTTGTAAATGACTTTTTGTGAAGATTATTACCTTGAAAATGGGAGACAACTCCAACAAGATTCTAACCTAATCTTCAATGATCTTCAAGTCCTCAAAGCACCTAGATTTGCAATCACATAAAGAGAGAAACTTGTTGATTGTTAGGGAATAGGGGTTTGCCTTGGTAAAACCCCTTTTAGGTGATTAAAAAAAATGATGAAACAATGAAACAAGGATATGAAACATGAACAATGATACCTTAAATAATTATGTCTTGTAAATCTATAACTCAACATGAAATGGCCATGAAAGATGTAGATCTTGATCTTGGATCTTTAATGCTACATCACAACACTAGCTCAATAACATTTTTGGTGCTTTATATGCTTGACATGATGATGTATCTTGATTTTTTGCAACAATTGATGATGAATTATGCCCTTGAATGCCTTAGAAATGATCTTGAAAGCTATCTAGATGACCTTGTAAATACTTGGAATACTTAACTCTTGCTTTCTTGACTTAATATATCATGAATGCTTATCTTTCTTGGTGAAGTAATTATTTGCAAGCTTGTTTATATAGGAAACCCAATGATCGTTAATTTGATCCCCAAGGCAAATATATGATAAATTTGAACTTAAAACCCAGTTTTCCTCACTCAAACCTTGAAAATAGCTCAAATGGGACTCATTTTCCATGTTGGGTGAATGAGTCCCACCTAGATGGAACTCATTCTCACAAAGTGATGACTAGGTACCATAGGGTGTTGGATGTTTTGGTTGTGTTGCTGATATGTCATTATCATTGATGTCAATTCTATTAGCATTAGTGCATTCAAAGTTGTATATGTCGAGGATATTGAGAAAATTGTAATGGAATGAGTTGTAGGTTATTACTGGTGAAGTGATGTTCTATCTATTGGTGAGATCCGTACACTATTAATCAGAGTTTGTGGACTAAATGGTTTGTTTTTTATTATATCTAGTTTATCCACATCGAGTTTTAGATATCTACATGAAGATTTAATCAAGTTATGAAGATTTGTATTTTGATTGTTTTTTTGTTACTTTAGTATGTGTTCCTAAATAAAGACTATATGATTCCAGTTAGTTTAGTTGCTACAGATGCTTCTCTTGTTATTCATTATCCTTTTTTATGTTTATAGATCATGCTTTATCTATGTTTCACATTTCCATTGAATGTTGTGCTCACGATCCTAGAATTTCTCTTGAGTGTTCATTTTTTTCATGTTCTTGGTCAACGAGGTGTTGAAGCATGTTGTGGATCTTCGAGGAGAAATTAATTGAAGTGTTTTTGTGTTGGAGATGTTGATTTGGGTCTTCACTATGTTTTGTCTGACCTCGGTTGATTCACATTGAAAATTATCTATTATTTTGAGCTGACAGTTTGTATTCATTTTATTATTTCTTTGTGGCCGACTTATAGTGATGTAATTTCATGTTGTGGATATATAAGAGGGATTGATTATTCAAATTTTAGTTTACAAGAGGGTGTTCCTAAAGGTATGAGATGTGTGAATAATGCCCTTATCATTCGAAGGAAGAGTAGAGTGTGAAGAAGAGTGAAGAAGTGTTCATGTGCTTAACTAGAACTGTAATTAGGAATTAGTAGATTCTATTTTCTCAATTCAAAATCTAGATGGTTGTAATCAAAATCTCTTTAAAAGACAGTGTGTATTCCTTTGTAATTGAGTAGTGAGCTCTAGGCAATGTGCCTAAAGGAATGTGCATTCCCCATTTATTCTTCTTATACTTTTAATAGTGGGGTATGTGTAGGATCATGATGGTCCAAAAAGTGGCATTATGTAAGTGATATGATGGCCCATGTGGCTAACAACTTTTTTTTACCCAAAATTGATGAAATGAAAAGGGTTTTTAAAGGATATTCTGAACTTTCTACAAATATAAATTATGCTTTACTTTGAATTTAATAAATAATTATTATTCATTTTCAATTTGAATTACAACTTAAGTCCTGATTGATATGCTAATTGAAAAGCATCTATAGCTTTCAAATGGTATGCAATTTTTTGAATCTAAAGCATGCATCACATTCTATGCTTTGCACACTATAGGATTTAAAAAAGAAAATTTGAATTTCATGAAGTTTTGACCAAGTTAAGGTGGTTAGACATACGAGTTTTTTACATTTTTTAAAAGTTGTAATAAAAAAATCATAATTAATTATTTACTTGGAAAAAAATTACACAAAAAAAATCCATCACATTAGGACATGAGTCCTTTGCTTATATCTAAAATCTTATAAAAAAATATTATCATTTTATTGTGGTTAGGGTGGTCAGACAAACACCTACTTCTTATTTTTCCCCGGAAATTTAAGTACTATTGCATTGAAATTTCAAAATTTCACCAAATAGATTTTTTTTATAAAAAATAAACCTAGTAGTTTAGAAACTCCATTCAATTTTTTACAAATTGTATTCTTACATATTTTTGAAATACTATAGATAAATTATTCAAATTTTTACGTCAAGTTGCCTAACTCTATTTTTTTGGAATTTTTTGCCACTTAAGGGCTTGCCTTTTCCATGATGATCCTGCACATACCCAGTGTATAAGGGTGTGTAGTATGAACATGGAAAAAATAGGCCCTTAAGTGGCAAAATAATTAGAAAAATAAAAGGTAGGAAATTTGATGTAAAAATTTGAATAAGTTATCTATACTATTTCAAAAATATGTAAAAATAGAATATGTAGCAAATTAAATGTAGTTTCTAAACTACTAGGTTTGTTTAAAGAAAAAAAAAACTATTTGGTGAAAATTTGAAACTTCAATGTAGTAAAATTTAAATTTCAGGGAAAAAATAAGTAGGTGTCTATCTAACCACCCTAACCACAATAAAATGATAATATTTTTTTATAAGAATTTAGATATAAGTAGAGGATTCATCGTCTTGATGTGATGCATATTTTTTGGTAATTTGTTTGCTAGTAAATAATTAATTATGAATTTTTTCTTACAACTTTTAAAAAATATAAAAAACCCGTATGTCTGACCACCTTAACTTGGTCAAAACTTCATGAAATTCATTTTTTCTTAATTATAAATTAAGTCCCATAGGGATATCTTTGCAGGAGTATTCTTAATTTTTTCAACAAAAGCATACTCCTTTCCACTACTTGAATGCAAATGAGGAGTGTTAGGAAAGATGGGGTTAGCTAAAGGTAAAGATATTGTAGTTGGTTGTTTTGGTTTTGGATTGTTTCTAGTGTTATATGTATGAGAAATGGTATTATAACTTGATTGCTGCAAAACATCATTCTTAGATCATTCAAGGGTGAAAATAGGTTTCTTTTGAGTGTGAGGTTTTGTGAAGGTGGGTAAACGATAAGTTGAGCTTGAATCACATTAACTTCTCTTATTTTTGGTTTGTTGTAACAAGCCTTATTGGATGAACCTTGTGAGATGAAATCCTTAAGGGCTTCATCTAACATGTCAAAGTCATCACTACTAAAAGGCTTGAGGGTTAGGTTAACTTGGAAAAAGAGATTTGACATACTCAAATAACTATACTTTCTCTAAGTGTCTCATCAGTTTCTAGGTTTTTGCATTTTGTTTTGTAGTGAATGCCAAACGTAATCTAGTATAACTAAACTATGAACTAATGCTAAAAATGAAAAGGGTATGTGCAGGTTCATGATGGAAAAAACAAACCCATAAGTGGCAAAAAAATTCAAAAATATCAGAGTTAGGCACCTTGACATAAAAATTTGAATAAGTTATCTATATCATTTCAAAAATATGTAATAATAGAATCTATAGCAAATTGAACGTAGTTTCTAAACTACTAGGTTTGTTTAAAAAAGAAAAAAAATCTATTTGGTGAAAATTTGAAATTTCAATGCAATAGTACTTAAATTTTAGCGAAAAACTAAGAAGTAGGTGTCTGTCTGACCACCCTAACTTGGTCAAAACCTCATGAAATTCAATTTTTTTTTTTTTAATCTAATAGAATGTGACACATGTTTTGGATTCAAAGAATGTTATACCATTTGAAAGCTATATATTTTTTTCAATCAACCTATCAATTAGAACTATAGACCTAATTAAAATATAAAATGACTAAAGAATAATTTATATTGGTGGAAAGTTGAGAATCTCCTTTAAAAACCCTTCTCGTTTCATCAATTTTGGATTTAAAAAAGGTCATCAGCCACATACCCTACATGTACCCATTATATCACCATTTTTTGGCACATCATGATCCTGCACATAACAAAAAGTAGAGTAATCTAATTTTATCCACAATTGAAATGAATGCAAACTAAGCTAGATCTAATAAAATAAATATAATAGAAATTTTGCAAACTGAAATAGATGACTAATAGTAGTAATTAGAAACATGGAAACACAAATTTAATGCTAGAAAATGTAGTCTAAAATATGAAATGGGGCTAAATCACCCAGGGGAGTGTATTAGTCCCAAATAGGGTTTTTAGGGGATTAAATGAAAAATAACAATCACTACAAGATACCAGAAATCAGGAAAAATCTCCTCTACTAGGACTAAATCACCCAGAGGGGCATATGAGTCCTAGTTTAGGATTTTTGCAAAGATTTCAAAAAAATCTAAGTGAAATTTGTGCTTTCTATTTTTTATGATGTATAAACTAAGTGCAAATGAGGATTTTAACTCAATTTTAGTGATGCAAGAGACAAAAATGCAACCTATACGCACTTTCACTAATGTAATATTTTGAAATCCTAGATGCCAATTAACTAATGCAAACCCTAATGCAATGTTAATGCAAGCTAGATCTAGGATGATAATGTACTCCAAATTAGAATAAAAATGTTCTAAATGCAAGATCACTAAAATGTAACAACAAAAATAGGGGACCTTCTATCTTTGAGGAGATAGGGTTCTTACTTCACACTCTTTTTCACTCAAGGAAACCCTAGAGATATCAATCCAAGGATGGAATGAATGAAAGAGATTTGATAAAGGTTGTCCTAGGGTACAATTAATGACTAAAGAGGGGTTCACTACCAAGCTAGGGCTTGGAAAGACAAATGGCATGCAAGAACTAATTTTGAAATTTAATGATATGCAATACTATAATAAATGACCTATAAATGTATGAAAAATAGAACAAGAAAATAAGAAGTCAGAAAAGTGCACCTGGAAACTTGAATATGCTCAAAATAAGCTCTAAAACTGTAAAAATATACACTTTAGGACACACTAGGACTCATATGCCAGGCTGGGTGTTTTAGTCACAGTCTAAGTTTTCTAAGTTGAAATAGGAATCTAGCACTGTACACTCAGGATCTTCAAAAATCTAGAAAATTTCTTATACAGGGACTCATATGCCACTTGTGGTGTATCAGTCTTGTTCAGCTTTAGGGTATCTGTAGGATCATCATGGGAAAAATAGGCCCTTCAGTGGAAAAAATTCAGAAAAATTAGACGTAGGCAACTTGACGTAAATTTTTTAATAAATTATCTATATTATTTCAAAAATATGTAAGAATAGAATCTATAGTAAATTGAATGTAGTTTCTAAACTACTAGGTTTGTTTTAAAAATATATATATATTTGGTGAAAATTTGAAATTTCAATGCAATGGTACTTAAATTTAAGAGAAAAAATAAGTAGGTGTCTATTTGACCACCCTAACCACAATAAAATGATATTTTTTCTATAAGATTTTAGATATAAGTAGAGGACACATGCCTTGATGTGATGCATATTTTTTTTGTAATTTTTTTCCAAGTAAATAATTAATTATGAATTTTTTCTTGGAACTTTTTAAAAAATATAAAAACTCATATGTGTATCCACCTTAACTTAGTCAAAACTTTATGAAATTCAAATTTTCTTTTTTTAATCCTATAGTATACGAAGCATAGAATGTGATGCATGTTTTAGATTCAAAAAATGTGATACCATTTGAAAGCTATAGATGTTTTCAATCAACCTATCAATCATTACTTTAGTCATAATTTGAATAGAAAATGAATAATAATTACTTATTAATTTCAAAGTAAAGCATAATTTATATCGGTGGAAAGTTGAGAATCTCCTTTAAAAACCTTTTTCATTTCATCAATTTTGGTTAAACAAATAGTCATCAGCCACATACCCATCATATTGCCACTTTTTGGCCCATCATGATCCTACACATACCCTTTATTAGAAAGTGAAAGGCCAAATCTGCTCTCCAATCTTTTCTCTTCCTTCCCAACCTAATTTCTAGATTTGAACCTATTAAAAGGACCTACAAAATATACTATTGTGTTGATTTGCTTATGGGGGATTTGCCTTGGTCAATCACCTAGTTCGGTAGTTAAACCTTCATAGAAACAATTTATCTTGAATGTAAATGTGAACATGAACCCTAAACTTAAGTGTATCTAAGAATAGGAGATTTAAAATGCAATGCAACCCTATCCTAATGTGCTATAATAAGATGCATGAATAGAATATGAAGATAGTGACTCACATAGGGTGATCTCTAATCACCCTAATAAGTCCTAATAATTCATGTACCTTTCTTAGGCTGAAAGTAGAGTGATAATGGAGGATGGAATCACTTAGTAAACAAGTCATTAGGCTTGGCTTCATGGCTAGTTGCATCTTCCCAACCTATAATCCATCATGATTCACCATAGGAAACCATAATAAATCCTCGACAATGTTAGATCTTGAATGAAAGTGAGCTTGAAGACCTACAAAAACACTATAATGTTGCTCCAAGACTTCAACTTTGCTTGCTACTTGCTTTTGAATCCTCTTGTGAAAGAATATTTGAATATTTGTGAATGATTAGATCCTGAAGCGCTTTCTCTAGATGAAAATAATGACTTAGAAACTTGTTTATATACTAGATAGACCTAATTTACCATTATTTAGATCTCAAAAGTCGACATCAACCAAAATTTTGAATTAAAAACTTGAATTTCCCACTTGAACCCTAAAAATAGGCCACACATGATTCATATGCCACTAGTGGCATATGGGTCCACCTAGGGGGACTCATATGCCGAAGGTGGCTTATGAGTCCCACCATAGTTTTTTAAGGTGGGCCAATGATGGGTTGTTAGATAATTTAAATTTTTTGTTGATTTTGTTTGAATTTTAGTTGAAATAAGCCTTGAGATCCAAAATAAAGGGTCTTATGGGCCTAATAATTATGGTTTAAAGTGTCATGAATGCAAGGGTACTAAAATAGGTCCAAATTAAGCAAATAATTATACTATCTCCAAGAATGGAGTACAATTTTTGTTTCCAAAATATCCACAAACATAAAGTGTCTCTATTTTCAAATCCAATTGCGAGAGTATCACATGCATCATGAAACATATAATAAAAATTAATATTCCAATAGAAATTTTTTTCGAGAACAACTTGATGGAGATTGTAATAAGGTCAAACAATCATCATGACTAAATCTTGTTGCAAGAATGAAGAAACTAAAAGTATTGGGGAAATATTGAAGGTGTTTTCAATTATGTCAACCGGTCAACTAGTTATCTACTAGTTGTTGGCTATATATGTCGACAATATTGAGAAAATTGTAATGAAGATATGTTGCAGGTATTCAGTGGTTGCTCTAGGTTTTGGTTTGGATTTTCTACTATGGTTGTGTGATTTAGATATGTTGTTCATGATTGTTAGTAGATGTTATATCCATATTTTTGGTTGTTGAACAGTGCAAGTTGTGTTAACCAGTTGTAAACTATGTTTTTGTGTGGTTCTAGTTGAGGTCTATGAGAAATGTTGTTGGTCTAGATTTCTCTTTGGTGAAGTATTATGACTTGTGGTTCTAGAGTTGTGTTCCTTTGATTCTATTGAAGATAGTTTTGTCATTTGGAAGATTCGTGCTTAATAGTTCTATGTGTTTTACACTGGTTTGCTCGATCTTTTGTGAAATACTACTTTCAAGGATGATGAAGCATGTTGGATCTTTTTGGGTCCATTGAAGCATTTTTTTAGGTCACTATCATTCTAACTCCACCCTAGGGTGTTTGGCATCGACCTAATTTGAATTTGAAAATTTTGGATGGTCGACTTTGGATACGTTTCAAAGTTGAAGATGGTATAAATGCAAGATGAGTTAATGGTGAAACATGATAAAAGAGAGAAGAAGAAGAGGGATAAGAGAAAAGAGAAAGTGTAGTTTAATGTCAAATTGATTCTATTTAGTGAGTGTGTGTGTTGAGAGTGTGGTAGATCAGTTTGAAGCTTAATGTTGAGTTTTTGGATGTAGTGAGCAGAAGGTGAACTCTATCATTCATGCAAGTGTGTGAGTAATTGTGGTGGAATCCTTTGTTGCATTGGGATTGTAGTCTCTCTATAAAAAGTATTCTTTTTACCTCCATGATAGTGAATACTTCGGGTTGTTAGCCTTGTTAGAAAGTGAGTCCTTGTTCTGAACATTGAGTCCTTATTTCAAGAAGTGAGCCTTTTTGTAATTGGTTTTGATATTATCTATAGTGTGAGTTAATCCTCACTATAGTTTTTCCCTTATTGGGTTTTCCATGTAAATATGGTTTTATTGTGTTTATGTGTTTGATTTAAGTTTCTACATTGGCATTTGATGATTAATCATTTAAGTAGTATTAAGAATTAGTTTTGGTGATTGAATTAAAGGTTTTATTTTGTGACAATTGATTCACCCCCTCTCTCAATTGTCCTATTCAAAAATTGGTATCAGAGCTTGGTCCTTGGTGAAGAGCTTAATTGCTTGAGGAAGGTCTAGGATGGTTGGAAAAATGGTTAATGATTATCTGAGGTTTGATGGAACTTATTATGGTATCTGGAAAGTATTGATGGAAGAATATCTAGAGTATTCTAGATATGATGTGGAGAAAGATTACAAGAATCCTTACACTCCTCCTACTAATGGTTTGATTACACCTAAAGAGATCAAAGCACATAAAGTGAACAATAAGGTGAAATACATCTTGAAGAATATTCTGGTACATTTTGTGTTGATTAAGGTTCATAATTTGAAGACAGCTAAAGAATTCTGAGATGCTTTACAAGGAGTGCATAATGGTGATGAAAGAGTTCAAGAAGAAGAAAAATATAGAATTTGGAGATAAATTTTGACCTTCTACATATGTCTGAAGATGAGAATGTTAAATCTTATGTACAAAGATTGGATGAGGTAGTGGCTGGAATGCGAGGACTTGGTGCTACTATAGATGAAACTGGGATTGAAAAGAAGATTCTCAAAACTCTTCATGATGCTTATAGTGAGAAGGTGTGTGCTATAGAGAAAAATATATACTATAAGACATGTACTAAGGATCTAGTATTAGGATTTTTGACATCTTATGAGATGAGGAAGCCAAGTCTAAGGAATGGAAGCAAATAAGAGACTACTTTTAAAGCTAATTTTTTTTCAGATCTAGATGAAGAAAACTTTGATGAAATATAATATAACTTTTTAAGAAGGATGAGGAAAGACTCTAGTAAGTATGAAGGTAAGTTTCCCTTTAAATCTTTAGTTGTGGAGAAATATCTTATTATGTCGCAGTGTTTGAAAAGAGATAAAAGGAAAGCCCTTCGAAGAAGGAGAAAAATGAAGGTATGATTATCTCTTCCCTACATGCTAAACAACAAAAAATTATTGGGTAGTTGATAGTGGTTGTTCACATCACAAGACTAGTGATAAAATTAAGTTTTTTAAGCTTGAGAAATATTATGGAGGCTTGGTTATGTTTAGATATGATACTGGTGCTAAAATATGTGGGATAGGTTCAGTAAGTTTTGATGGCAAGCATCATACGGATGATGTTTACTATGTTAAGGCTTTAATGCATAATCTATTCAGCATTGGTCAGATGTGCAAAAAAGGATACAATCTTTTGTTTAAGGATGAGAAATTTGACATTCGAAAAAGGACCTGAAATATTGATTGTTGGAACATGGAAAAATGTTTCCTTTTTTTTGGTTGATTTGAGGATAATTAATGATAAAATTGACTTGATGTCTCCTTGATCTAGTGTTGTGAGGTGTTTTTCATATCCACATTAGGTCTTCGACCCTTTTTAAGCTAAAGTAACTAAACATTTTCTTAATTTAGTGTTGTAAAGCACATTTTTCTACACTTTCACATTAAATTTAAGAGGCTTGTAAACTAAAGTAGACCTAATCTAGTGTTGTAATGTTTTCTACACATTCACATGAGATTTAGGGCCCTTCTAAGCTAAATAAACTAGATTTTTCCTTAATTTAGTGTTGTAAAGTGTATTTATTTATACGTTCACATTGGATTTAGGTCCTTGCATTTATAACCTTTATATCATCATTAATAAGTTCCTATGACCCCATATTGTGTATCTCAAAGCATATTTTAATCAGAAACCTGACAAGCTCAATATATAAACTTAATTTCTTCACTCCCTAACAGTTCAATTGGAAAAATAGCCCTTGTGGGACCCATTCGCCACTTTGGGAAAATGAGTCCCATTTGAGCTATTTTCATTGTTTGAGCGGGAAAAACTAGGTTTTAAGTTCAAATTTCTCCTATGTCAGCCAAGGGGATCAAATTAATAGTCATTTGAGTGGATTTCCTATATAAAAAATCTTGCAAATATTTATTTAACCAAGTAAGATAAGAATTCATGATATCAAGTCAAGCAAGCAAGAGTTAAGCATTCCATGTCTTTACAAGGTCATCAAGATAGCTTTCAAAATAATTTCTAAGGTATTCAAGGGAATAATTCCATGTCAATTCTTGTACCAATTGAAGATCCATCATCATGTTAAGCATATCAAGCACTGAACATTTTATTGAGCTAGTGTTCTGATGTAGCATTGAAGATTCAAGATAAAGCATTTTTCTACACCTATTTTCAAGATCAAGATCTACATCCTTCATGGCCATTTCATGTTGAGTTGTAGATTTACAAGACATCATCATTTAGGGTATCATTGTTCATGTTTCATAGCCTATGCTTCATGTTCCATGTCCTTGTTTGATTGTTTCATCATTTGGTTTAATTAACTAAAAGGGGGTTGACCAAGGAAAACCCCTATTCCCTAACAATCAACAAGTTTCTCTCTTTGTATGATTGTAGATCTAGTAGGGCTAGTTGTTGGGTAAATCATGGCTAAGGAGGAAAGGGATAAAGAAGCTTGTTCAATTGTTGATGAACAACATTAAGATTATACTTAACCTTTCACATTCAATTCAACATGATTATCTATGGATGTAGTGCTTGAACATCTTATTATTGAACCTATCAATCCTTAGATATTTGAGCCATCCTTTCAAAGATTTTTCCATAAGTTGGATGATGATTTGAAGATTGAAATTGAATATATTAATGATCCTATTCTTTAATGCATGGGATATTATAAGTAATGGGGTTTGTGGTAATGACCCTAATCTAAATGAGAGAAAAGCTGGTATGGGTTCTGATGAATCAACTTTCTAGGGAATTAGAGCATATGGTTTACACTACTTTGATGAGTGTGACCACCAACTTGAGATTATGCTTGAGTATGAATATTTTTTTTCCACTACATAAGATGATTATGTGTCTGGTGTGGGATAGAAAATAAATGATGATTCTAGGGCTTTATATAAACCTTAAAATGATAATTATGAGATAGCACAAGTGGAATTGAAATATCACTCCAAAGGGTTAGGATATTTATCCTTGAATGGGAATTTTAAAAGAAGTATGTATGAGGGTTTTTAGTTTAATGTTCAAACTGAATTTGATACTAACCCTTATAATGTTAGTGGTCAAATATATTTTGAATGTTTTCAGTTTCTAGTCCACCTGGAGGAATATCTGGTGGAAAGTGATGGTAAAATGAATATGGTAGAATATCAAAATGATTATGGATTTTAGCTGATGTCTGATTACAATTTTCACTAGGAAAAAGTTAATAATTAAAATGGCAAGAACAAACACAAGGAACTTATGGTTAATTACAATAGCCTCAGTAGGGCTAGTTGTTGGGTAAATCATGGCAATATTTTTAGCCTTGGTATGATGCAGGTAGTGGAAAATAAAGTTTTTGACAGAGGTAAAGAATGGCTCTAAGTGTTTGGGGGCCTAGGGCCACCAATTAATACTAAATCGTATTGCATTACAAGATGTAGGCTAAAGGATTGCACATCAAAAGGGGCTTATTTGAAAATTTGAAGTTTTCAAGTATTGTACAATCATGTATATTATGTTGGTTTGCTTTGGTCTAGTCTTTTCTTGCCTTGTATAGGTAAGTCTTGGTTTTGGTCTTTTGTGCCTAGTCTACTTCACCTAAGATTCTAGAATCTCACAATAGACATCGCCAATAAGAGCCACTAATGGAACCCTAAAATGCTTCATATTCCATCTCAAAATGCTACCAAATTTTGGTTAAATCCATCTCTCTAGGCTTAGGGTTTTTTCACTATCATTGTTTTAGGGTTTATGTTGCTCAAACCCTTCATAAGTAATCCTTAAGACCACATGCTTGCAAATGTTCTAATTCACCATTGACTTCTTACTAATGGTTCCTAGTCATTTAAGTCATGACTTGTGCCTTATGCTTCATTAATAAACTGGGCCCTTGACCCTAGTTGTCCCAATTGTTGCCTACCATATTTTACAACATTGCTCTATATTAATATGGGTTGAAAATTGTCTTAAATTAAGTCAGTTCTTAAGGTCTAGCTTAAATTTTCCTCTTTTACCTAAGGCTTCATTTTAATCCCTTATGTCCATCCATCGTGTACCTAGTCAAGCCCCTCTTTTAAAACTAACAAATTTAGCATGTGCAGATCTTAGGTTTTATGATGACTATTTGATTATCATGGGTGAATCACAACCATTTCTTGTGCCCCCACTTTGATTTATTTTTCATTTAATTATTCTAGAGGGTGGGAAAGTGAACGCTAAGTACCCTCCTCAATGGCGAGCCCAACACTTTTGAACTTTCAGAACGGTGGTTGTCTAATGATGTGGCTTCATCAAGACCGCTCCCTACTACCCCATTTGATTTTATTGTCATAAAATAATGTCACAAACTAGTAGGCTATGGAAATTTGTTCCTTCATGGGGGGGCCTACTTGATTTTAAATGCAAAAAATATTTTATTGAGTAGGGATCGATGGTTGATAGTGGGCGACGTGGGTCAATCTTGACCACTCCTTGCCATCCTAGGCGGGAGCCACTTGTATCTCTTATATCTCAGTGGGGAAGTGGGTAACCACAACATGGAGTAATTTAACAGGTTGAAGAGATATTAGTAGAGTTAAAGTATTAATAAATTTTTTTGTGAAGATAGGAAGGCTAAATGGTACAAAATAAGAGTTGATTTCTTCTTCATGTGTTTGAGATATGGTGGGTATTTTTGATCTTGACCATCATTTCTATTAGAAGTTTGTACACAAAAATAGGTGGTTTGTGTTAAGGGAAACTACGGTTAGTGGATTAAAATCAAACCTTTAATACTCTTTGTCATATTATTGATCAAATGTAAAAGTTGGTTAATTCTCACGAGTGAGTGAGAGATATTGACTAGACATACTTTCTTTAATGCTAAGTGAATGATTAAGTGTGTAGAAAGAGTGGATGCATATCCATATGGGATTTTCTGATTAAAAAAAGGAAGCAAACACATGTAATCGACTACCACATAATTAATTACCTTGATTTTAATTATCAGTTGATAAATCTTGAGTATGATCAATGGTTGAGATTCAAAATTTGGCAGTAGATTGTAGCTCACTCATGCAATCCTTCCTTGAGCATTAATGGTTGAAACACTCAAATTTCTTAATATAATGAGATTCAACAACCATATTTTTCTTCACAATTGCAAGTTAGGGTCTGAGAACTTAAGATTAGAGTAAAAAAAAGGATGACATCAAGAAATTTGGCATGAAATTGCAGAGACATTGTGCATAGTTTCTCCTAGGTAAGTTAGTATCAGTATTTTTATATGTCAACTAAGTATCATTTGGCTCATCTTAAGATTCTATTATGGGATTTGTAGATTTTAGTTACTTGGGATTTGTAGGGGCTGATTGTTTGATGAATTAACATTCGTTGATAGAATTTATACATAGTTGTGAAGTGTCTTTATCCTGTAAATTTGTAGGGTCTCTCTATACTTGGGAATTCATAAGTTGTTACTATGAAAATGGGTAATCTTGGCGAGTTTTTCCAACTAGTCAGAAGGTCTAGGAGACTTAGTGTGCTTAAATCCTAGGATGATGCACCTGAAACATAACTTGGCACACCAGGAGGTTTTGCAACACCAAAGGGCAGGAGGAGTGGCTTTAATAAAACTAAGAAGAGTACTATTAGGATTAATTATGACTTGAGGAACATAGTTATTTGTTGTGACCATGGTGAGTCTGGTAGAAAGTTAGCTAAGTCTTGAGGGAAGAGGAAGAATAAGTACCACATGACATATGATTCTTATATGGGAAGGAACAACTCTCCCATGGAGGATTCACTCGTCCTTTGAGAGATGAAGGATATATTGGGGTGCTGTCATAATAGTGGTTTACAATTCCTGAGAGGAATGAATTTTAGCTGAAATCATATATTTTAAGAAAATATAATGATTTAAGCCTTAAAAAGTTCCATTTTAAGGATTACAATTGAAGAGGGTTTGATCAAATCACCTTAGATCAAACCCCCTTGGACAGAACCTCACTAGTTTTAAACCATACCTATAAATGCGTCTCCTTTACACCTATCAAAATGCTGATAAAAAATCACTTTTGATTTAGATTTTGGGGGATCAAATGAATTAATTTAAAATTTATTTTAAATGATTATGGTATTCCTCAAAACAAGCTATCCAATGAATATAATTTTAATATGTTTTGGTTTTGTTATGTATTTGTTTTTTAAGTTTTATTAAACATAGGTTTTTCATCGAAAATGAATTTCTTTGTTCTTCACATGTGGAAAAATAGAAGATTATCAAAAAAAATTTGAAAAATATGAGTGCACCGATATTGAAGTCCTTGATCCAACAAAAATAAAATAAAAAATTTGACATATACAAAAAAATTTACTCGTTATACAATCAATGGTCTCGAATTGTAATTTGTTTGACTTTGAAACTTGATTAAGGAAAAATATTCATTAAAAACTATCTAACCAAGTGGAAGCACTAGATATCAGAGTTACAAATCTAAATTTGAAAGAATTAGAATTTATCCTTCATGGAAAAAAAGTTATATGTTATACGGTGTGCGTCACTTTTTAAAAATGTTGTTTTATGAAATAAATCTATTTTCGTGGGAGATGGAAAAAGAAGTGCAATTTGATTCCAAAAATTTTGAAAAAAATATTTTTAGAATCTACATACAAAGTTTGATGAGACTCTAGTTTGCACCATCTTCAAATTCCTCACAGTTTAGCTGCTATAGGTGCCCGAATGTGAAGATTTAGTTAAAAATAATAATTTCAGTGTCCAGTTTGGCCAAAAATTGTAAACCATTATTATGGGATCACCCATTGGTCTAGAGTATGTCCAGTACCTTGTCACTCCGGTTGCACAAGAGGATTCTAATGATGGATGGTTAGTGGCTTCTCTAGTTTCATCAAGAACATGGAGCAAGCATGTTGATTCTAACTCTAAAGAGTTAGAGTGGCACCTAAGTTCTATTTTTTTTCTTGATGACACCACCACCATAGTGGAAAACTTGTCTTGTTTAGCAAACATGCAATTTTTTGTTTTAGGTGATGAATTGGAGAATCTTCTTTAGTCAATGTAGATGGGTGCTTTTGGCACTACTACAACAATGAATGATGCCTTTTGGGGCGTTGGTTGATCCTCTCCAATGATTGATATGGAGTTTTGTCTTTTTCTTTCCCCCATTTTGTAATGAGTAAATGTAACTATCCAGGGAATATTTTGAAACTAGAATGAAATTAAGTGTCAAATGTAATCTCATTCACTAACTCATTTGACTACAAAATCTGATGAAAAAGTCCAACGAAATATGTATAATTTGATGTATCATCAGGTGCTTGTAAAATTTGATGTGTAATTTTCATTTTTTTGAAAGTTTATCCCCGACATTCATCAAAATTTTGACAAACCTGGGTTTTTTCAAAATGTCAACTATCAGTTTCCTCAAAATTTGACAAACATGAAAAATAGAAAAAAATTGAATTGTGGCCGACATAAAGAAAGTGAGTTCGCTGATTCATTGCCATAGTTTTTTTCTCTACTTGAGACAGTTTGTGGAGAACTAAGGATGATTTTCTTGGAAAAAATCAGAAAAAATTCAGGAAGATATTGCCAAGTTGAGGGTAGTCATTGTCTTTTTGCATAATTCAGTTGTGAAGTTAGATTTGTAGTTCTAGGTTTGAAAATAATATTTTAAAGCAACATCTCATCAGATTTCATTTTTAGAGGTTTAGGGTTTTGAGAATTTCATGTCCAGATTTTGTTGTGTGGAATCACCATAAGATCACAACCAAGGAATAGATTCTTGTGACTCTAATTATGTGATTGATAACTCTATTGGTCATGTGGCACAGTTGTGCTATAACAAATACATGATGCATTCATGTGTGAACCAAGTTTAATGTGGCTATATTGTGATAGAAATGGAGGAACTCATATAATGTAGTTAATTCAGGTTGTATAATGTAGGTGTCAATCATCATTGGGTGCATTTAGGTTGTCTCAAGTTTAACAGGTTAGGATGTAATTATAGCATGATCAAAGAGTGATTACCTCTTGCTGCAATAAAGAGCCTATAACTCTTGGTTGATATGTAGAGTGGTTGTGTTATATCAATTATGTAGTGCATTCAAGCACAACCCATGTTTAATGGGCTATTCTAGAGAGTGATCAAAATTTTCTAAACCTTATGAATGTTACTTAAAAGTGTATAGCTTAAACTACAAACCAAGTTTGTTACATACTTGAATGCAATCTTGGGTTACCAAAAACTATAATAATGTGATTTGCTAATAACCATTATAGAAAGTATTAAATCAAGCCCCATGATATATAGGATACATTTCCTTGACCAGGTTTACATACCTTAATGATCAAACAAAGCTTCCCACACACTCTAGGATACAATCCAAGATCATACCACAACTTTGTCAAGACAACTAATTTTCTAACCCAAGATTTAAGGTTGTTTTTTAATATCAACAGAAGCATTGGTAAGAGCATGATTAGGGTACAAACCCTCAGCCTCTGTAGAAATATATAAACAATAACTATAGTGGATTAGTGAGGTTGCAATACCAGAAAGATTGAGACATTGTAGGTAATAAAAAAATCTTGCAATCTAAAGATTGTAGCCAATAACAAGCACACTATGTAGCTTAGTGACATTTGTAAATGCAATCTATGGTAAGAAGAATGAAAACCACTTGAGATGTGATAGTCAAAAAGAGACTGAGCAGTGACAAGATAATAAAGCTCAAACCTTGCATAGTAAAGTGGAGATTTTAATAGTGAGTTTCCTTACCCCCTTATTGATATTAAGGTTTTTTCAAATGCTTTTGGTAGTGTTAGACAAGGTAAATGCAATTAAGGAATGCCTTTCCAAATAAAGTAATAGTGGTAATCATAGGTTCAATATTTCTTCTTAGCCATTAATTTATAATGGAGGTAGTGGATTGCATGTTTGAGCAGTGTTTTGAGACTCATCAAAGATGGGAGAATAGTGAATAATACCTTGTGGACTGTGAAGTAGTGTCAATAAGGTTGAAGGATCTTAAGAAATACAATACCATGAAACAATGAGTCCCCTATAGTAAGTAGGTAGTCTATAGGGCATAGTTTGATTTTATGGAAGGATGCTCATAAAAAGAATTTTCAAGTGATAGTGAGTGAGCTGTTTGAGATTGCAGTTGAGGGTGCAATACCCTGTCTTAAAGGAAGTTAGAAAAGCAGTAAATGTGCAAGAAAATCAAATCGTACACAACAAACAATTCACAATGTTATCTTGCATAATGCCTTGAGTTTGAAGAAAAAAATCTCATTGTATCTTCTTGATGAAAGTGGTGACCTTAATGGTCAATCACTAGCAACCATGATTTTAAAACATGTTATTGTGCTTATGGAGGCAACATTTTAAGTAAGGTAGTGACTGGTGGTTTGGAAAAATGGTAGGTATGAAGGACTTGCTTTATATGCATGCTATGTAGTCTAGCTTAAGACACTATTCTTATAAGAGATTGAAGGTGGATTATGGAACTCAAGGGTTACCATGAAAAGGATTAAAGAAAAGACTGAGATCTATTTAAAAGCCACAGTCATGAAGATATTAAATATGTCACATGCAAAAATCTAGTAGTTGGAGTAATGAATATAGTGCCAAAGAGGGTAGTGTGCTGGGGAAGATTTAGGAGATCTCCATATTATCTAATTATAGGGAAATACATCATTTATTTATTTTTTTAATTAAAAGAAATAATTCTAAACCCTATATAGGATACATTGATACTTCAAAATCCTCTGAAGGAATTTGAGATTATGCAAATATATGTCAAGTAAATACCTAGATTACAAAAAGTAGTGGGAACAATGTAAGATTTGTTGAGCAGAGCAGGAATGAGATAAGCAGCAGTGAATCCTATGCCTCCTTTCACGCACATCTCCTCACCATCCTCTATCATTCTTTACGGAAACACTTCTCCATTTTAGCGGTCTATGCTTGAAAATATTGTTTTGATGAAGGTTTTAAAATATGTTTATTAAAATGAAAACTCCATTCTGCTGGGCTATGCCTGAAAATAAGATTTTGATAAAAGTTTTAGGGTATGTTTATTAAAGTTTTAGAGTATTTTGGCGGGCTATATTCTTGATTCCTTAAATAATTTATTCAAATGGATTGTGACTAAATAAATGACTAACTATTTAGTAATCTTTATTTGTGTGAATAAATATTTTTTAATCAACGACCAAACTAGTAATTTATTTACTCATTTGTAGCCGAGTTGCATAAAATGAGCAGAATTTAGTCATTTTTAGTTGTTGTGACTAAAAGTTTGTCACCTAATCATTTATTTTCCAAATTCTACTAGAGTGTGCTTCCTTGTGCGATTAGGGCTCTCTCAATGTTGAGGGCCCTGGGGTAAGCTCATCATAAGAAGTGACACATTCAATCTTTAACTAAAAGGATAAATCTGTATTGACATTAGCAATGATGATTCTAACTTGTAGCTCCTTAGGAATGGGTCACTTGCTCTTAATAGCTTGCTACCTCCATTATTGTAGGAAGTTTGCAATCAAGTTCAATATTCTAATTTTAGGAGTCTTAATAGTTGGAAATCATAGTAAAATCAAAATTTAATAAGTTTTGGAATTAGCATTTTAAAGTTTTTTTTGGGGTCATTAACTTCAGACTATCTTCTCTTTTGCAGGGGTGGTTGCATGCCAATTTTTTTTGGTGTAAAATATTAGAATTATTAGATTTTGTTACCTATCTATGAATAAAAATAATTGGAGTGTGAGTTTGATACTTTTTGAAGATCTAAATAGTCAAGCTTGGTAAAGAGAAATCATGTCAGATAATATTAGTTTAGAACAAAATGAAAAGACACTTGATAGATTGTGGGCTAGATTGAAAAGAACTTAGGGTGATGGGAAATGTTATTGTCCTTGAAATAATTTCAAGGGCATAAAGATGAGATGAATTTTAATCACAACAACTGAGAAACATTGTTGGCAGCATGGTCATGTTGAAGGGGGGCATGATTATCCTCCATTGGTAAGTTGTTTATTATATGTGTTTATATTGATTGAATTTGTAAATGTTGATATCATTTTAACATTATATATATATATATATATATATCTATATATAATCACTTGATCATGATCATGGTTTATTTGTGTATATCATTATTGTAAAGGTGGGGTGATGTAGGGTAGATGATAGGGATTATCATGGCCTGAACAATGTGGTTTTGCAAGCGGACGAACATGAAGCTGTGAATATCGAAGATAAAGTTAATGATCCTATGGAAGAAGATGATCATGTGCCAAAAAACACAGTTGAAGATGATGGTACAAATACATTGATCCATGATACATTTAGTGGTAGACCTGGTCATGATGATCAAGATGACTTTGATGATGTTCATGATTTACCTGTACTTGAGAAGGCATACGAGCCCCTTTATGAAGGCTCCCAAACAACACTTCTCTCTACTATATTGTTGGTATTGAACTTGAAGGTTATGAATGGTTTATCAAACATAGCAATCTCACAGATGTTAAGGTATGCCATTTATGCCATCTTTTTTCATCTATTGTAATTGTTGTTAGTTCATCAATAGTAAATAAAGGATGGAATATGTACCATTAATATTCTTAATATTAACAAATTTTTTTTTTTTGTAGATTGATTGGTGAATTTTTGTTATCACCATCAAATATTTTACCTCCCTCACACCGAAATTTATCTACCATTATGAAAGATATTGGAATGGAGTATCAAGCAATAGATACATGTCCCAATGATCATATTATATATCATAAACAACATGAATTTGCAACAGAATGCCTAGAATGTCATATCAGTAGATATTGAATAGATCAAGTAACAAAAAGGGTGTCTCACAAGGTTCTTTATTATATTCCCATTATTCCATGTACACAATGATTATTTAGGTAAGAAAGCTTAGCACAATTTATGGATTACCATGCATGGAATAGAAGTGGAGATGACATTCTTCGAATGCCTGCGGATGGTTTTTCATTTAGGGACATGGAGGAAAAATGGACACACTTTAAAGAAGAACCTCATAATCCCAGGCTTTCATTTGGAGCAGACGATGTCAATCCATTTGGAGAGTTGAGATCTATTTACTCGATATGGCCTATTTTTGTTATCAACAATAATATTGCTCCATGGATGTTAATAAAGGGGAAGCGTATAATGCTATCAATGATTGTTCCAAATATTTGTTTACATGAATTTTCTTTAACATAGTAGCATCTCATTTGTCTTATTTGTTGCATAATGACATATTTTATTCATTAAAAATTCATGTAAATTAATTTATATATATTGCAGTAAAATGGTTATAATAATTATGTAAGGCTTATGTTCATTCAACTAGGTAAGTACCAAGTTAAAGATATGAATGTATATATTGAGCCTCTTATCAATGAGTTACTAAAGTTATGGAATGGCATCACTATGTATGACATCTCTAGACCAATAAGACAATGACAATTTCAATTCCATGCAATGCTTATATGGACAATTCATGATGCCCTAGGGCTAACACATTTTTGTGGTATGTTATAACGTTCAAATGCACTTTAACAATATTTAATTTGATAAAGTAGATATCATGCATGTTTTTAAAATAATCTATTCATTATATATAATTATAAAAATTGACATAGTTAATACAATTATATATATGATCTTGTAGGTCTTCAAACAAAGGGAAAATTTGCATGTCCAATTTGTGGTCCCAAGATGAAATCTCGTCGTTCAACAAGTTTAGGAAAGTAGGTGTTTGATGAGTATAGGAACTTCCTCCATAGAAATCATAAATATCGAACTACTGGAAAACACATTTTCAATGGGAAAGAGGAGACTAAATAAAAACCACAAAGAATGACACCTCACCTATGGAGGTTGGAATATAATAGAATTAATTGTCAAGGTTATACATCAGATCAAATTGTTTATCTATCATATATGATATGTTTTGAATTTATATTGTTATATTGTCTTATGTTTAATCATGTTGTAATTGACAATGATTGTCATTGTTAATTTATTTAACTTATATGCTTCATGAAGGTCATCAAGGCATTAATGGCTGGCTTCCACAGGGATTGAAAAGTTATCCCAGACAATTTAGTAGGTTTCCCTACTATGAGTAGCTACAAATTTTGCATTTGTTTGATACAATGCATATCCGAAAGAATATAATAGAAATGTTATGGAAAATATTAGATGGAAGACATGACAAAGAAAAAAATGTCAAAATTTGTAGTGACATTCAGGAAGCCAATCATGCAATGAAAAATGTCATTCAATTAAATAGCAATGAAGACCAAACAAATATAAGTTCCCTTCCTTGGTTATTAATAGAGTAGCAAAGCAATTCTATAAAAGAAGTCATATAGAAAATTTGATTTCCCATAAGATTTGTTGAGAACATAAACAATATAATAACAAAGAAAGGTGAATTTGAGTCAAGGATGAAAATGCATGATTGGCATACCTTCATTAAGGTAATTATTTTGGTATATTATATACACTTGTATAATGCATGTACTTTTCAGTGTATTGTGTTTAATACTTTTGGAAAAATAATGAAAAGATCATTTTATAATTGTTGCAGTACATTCTACTTCTATCTCTCCCAGACAACTTTGACAACAATGTCAAACAAGTTATATATGATCTTGGAAAATACATGAGGTAAGTAGCGATATTTTTTCAATTCATTCTATACATCTTATAACTGCCATTTGTTTAACTTGTTATGTAATATACTATATATTTTTGTTAAATCTCTTTAATATATTTGCACTTTGAATCACTTGTAAATGGTTGTCATCTAAAGAAATCCATAAAGAAGATATAAATTATTGGAAGAAAAATATTCCTTATCTAATGTGTGAAATGGAAAAGTGTCTACCTTCGACATTTTTCAATGCAAAAGAACACTACCTCATACACCAAGTTGAGGCGATTGAATTGTGTGGACTTGTACACACAAGGTTAATGTGGATGGTTGAGATGCACTTGAAATTTTTGAAGGCTTTGGTTAGACAAAGAGCACATCCTGAGGGTTCTATGGTGGAGGGATATATGGTATACCAGACCATGGTATACATTAGTAAATATCCTCCTAAGTTTGTAGCAAAGATCCATGTAGATCGCATTTGGGATCCCAACTCCATTAACAAATTCGAAGGGGAGTACCTAATGGGGAAAGGTAGATTGAGGAAAGTGAGAGGTAATTATAAGATGGTCATGTATATCAATTGGAATACATTTTACATATAGTTTTTATGTATATTGTACTTATTTAATTTTTAATCTTCAATATACATTAATTATAAATTAAGGTCATATATTGTGGTATTTAACTAATTATATACCATTTGCTAATTTAAATTTTTTTTGATACAGTTGGTCAAGAGTGGGATGCACTACATTGTACGTCACCAACAATCTTGATTGGGTGATGGTATGGATTGAACGATGTCAACAATTTGGTTGCGCATTAACATGAGAAGGTGTGGCTTCATTGGTTAAAAAATCTCATCGTAATGAAGATTCCAATGTTACACAAAGGGAAAATGATTTAGCATAAACATGTATGTATAAATATATTAATATTATTTAATTATTTTCAATTATATTGATGTATATATATGTTAAGATTGTTTTCTTTGCATATATTTGACCAATAATAAATATGTTTATCAACTGATGATATTGCAATAATTTTTACATGTTTGACATATTACAGGTGAAACACCACAAGGCTATGTGGTGTAATGGTCATAAATTTTGAATCAAAATGTTGGATGACATGAAGGAAACTTGTGATTTTGGTATAACTACAGTCTTTTAGGTGACTGTTGTTTCATCTAGAAGAGACATACATCCAGAAGTCTCAGAAAATTGATACTATGGGATTTTGGATGATATACTAGAGTGTGACTTTAAGTCCTTCAGATTAATTTTGTTCATCGTCCTATGGTACAAGCTATGATTGAATGAAAATGATCCTAATAGAAATATTATTGAACATGATAATGGATTTACCATCGTTAATACAAGGTTGATCAAGCAGGTTGGAAATGAGCCCTATGTTCTTCCAAGCCAATGTGAGTAGGTATTTTACTCAGAGGTTCTAGGCAAACGAGGTTGGTCATTTGTTGTTAGACATGATCCAAGAGGAAAGCCAGTAAAGTATAATGTGGTGGAAGAAGAAGATACCGAAGAACTAGAAGATGATGTATATGATGATCAAGATGAACAGTTAGTTGATGATGTCCCTAACGAAGATGTTGAAGAGGAGGAAATAGATCATGATGATGTAGGAGTTAATGTTCATGAAAATGATATCCATGTGGATGATGACATTATCAAAACTGATATTGATGATGACAATGATATGACCAATCTTTACAATGTCGAATTTGGATCGGATGATACAGACAAAGAGTTGGATGAAGAAGAAAATCAATGACATTGAAATGTATGAGCTATGCAATTATATTATCTATTTGATATTAATTTCTCGATAGAATTATATTTGACCTATGTGGTTACATAATTAATTCATGATGTTTTAAATTTTTATGCCATTACATAATTAATTTAATGATGTATTTTTTAATGTTTGAAAGGTAACAAAAATAAAACATTTCAATAGTGATGTTAACAACCTTGAAATTAGTGTGTTTTATTTTTCATGTGATCATAAAAGATTAAAAAGTTAGTTGTAGAGGTGGTTGTTTAGTGTTTGATGTGTAAAGACCTTTAAAAGTCATAAAGTGATCATTGTAATGGTTGTTGATGGTTGAGGATTTAAAATACAAGCTCTTGACATTCAAAAATCTGTGTTTTTCTTCAAACTTTCTATATTTTTCCTATTATGTAGCACTATATATAGTCAATTGTGGCCATATTTTGATGTGAAATCAATTCCAGGTCATGAAGATATGTGTTAGCTTTTATTTGAATCTAATTTGAGGGCTTAAGGCATTGATTTGAGTTATAAAGCTTCATTTTTTTGCATACAGCCTGGTTACCCTATTTTTGAGGGTTTTGTAGTTGAAACATGATATAAAGGGGCTCTTACACTTTTTATCATTACTATAGCTTGTGTAAGAGGCCCCATGGATACTATTGTAATTGTAGGATGCATGAATAGGTCATAGGATGACAAATAAAGAAGGCATATTTGTTGTCCTCAATAGTTTTGTGAAGGAAAGCATGTGAAATGAGATGTTCAAGCTTAGGTTTCAACAAAACATGTATGAGAGATATGATTTTATGATTTTTTATCCATGCGCAGACCTAATGGGTTGTTTCTAAACACTTAATATAAATGATATACATACACACACAAACACATATATATGTATGTATGTATGTATGTATAAATGCATATGTATTTTTAAATCTAAATGTAAATGCAATTATTGGATGCTCTCCTAGAACAATAAATGCAACATATCACTAAAGAAATCTATATCTATGTATATAAATGAGTATTTCTAAATGCAAGTGTAAATGCAAAGAGCATATGGTTTTGTAGTGTTATAGATACAACATATCCATAAATTAATGTAATTGAAATTCTAAAGTATTCAACACATATTATATGAAATCAATCAAACTATTAAACTACATGAGAAATAAATGAAAACATTAAATGCATATGTATGTGTATTTGTAAATGTAAGTGTAATATAAATAAGAATAATGAAAATTATAAAAGAAAACAAGGAAAGGTTTATAGTTTAGAGTGGGAGAGAGATAAAGGGTAGAGGGTTTAAGGGTTTAGACTTTAAGGGTTAATGGTTTAGGTTTTAGGGTTAAATTTAGAGGGTGTTGGTTTGTTTTTTACACTGTAACTAGGTTAGTCTTCTAATCTACCTATTGCCAATTCCAATCAAGGGTAGCTCAAAGGACTTGGACCAATTGATCAGGAATTTAAAAATCCTCCTACACTTTGGGCCTTGCAAGACCTGGGAGGGTGATCCCTTAATGTGTTTACAACCTCTCCACCAATATCATAAACAACATTAACACATAATAGATAATCCCATCGAATAGCTTAGCATAATTGGATAATATTTAATAAAATTAGTTGTTCACCGATAATATCAACTATGTGAGCATGAGATAACTACAACACAATCCATGGTAAAATATAGTCATTAATTTGAAATTTGTAGCAAGCTCTAGGAAAAGACAAACAATTATTGAACTACATAAATAAGTACAACTTAGATCAGTGCCATATATCCATTGTAGGAGTCAAATTCATAAGCATATAAAGGTTTATGAAAAATTTAATACATAACATATAACTTATAAGATCCCTGAAAATATTGCATTACAATTTCATCAATATGCATTATCACCCAATACTACTTATCAAATCCTTATATAGAACATATCTACCTATAATCCCATTCAAGCATTTTAATTAATTCCTTGAATTAAAGCTAAAATAAGGATTATATACATGACAACAGTGAGACAAATGAAACAACCCTTAGTCATCTTATTCAAAATTCGGATATGCATGTACAGTGGAGAGACATGACTTTGAATTTATCATTTCAACTCAAATGCTAGTACTTTAATACAACATTAAATCCCCATAAATTCAAAACCAATTACAAAATAACTTAAAACCTAAATTGTATTTCTCTCTAAAACCATCGGACTTTACAACTTTCTCTGCAAATTCACTTAGACTCGACCAAAAATTATCTAACTTGCTAACCCATACTTTAGGCCTTGAAATCCATCTTATAGAAAATGAAGGAGAAAAAAAGAATCGGGCTAGAAAGTACATGTCACTAGCCAAATGAAGCATCTGGTGATATTCCAAAAGTTGTTACAACAACCATCACCCTGGAGAATATTCTGTTCATCATGTCAACTGAGGAAAATTGAGGCAACAACAAAAAACCACAAGAAACCCATGCCAAGAATGCCATCAAAGAAAAACTGAAGGTTGTTGTAACCACAACATCTAATTTAGCACCCGTTAGTAATTCATTTTTTTATTCCTCCCCAGTCAAATATTTACTTACCCACCTCTGATATTCTTAATCAGTCAGCCAGTCAAAATTAATTACCTCATTCACCTTGGCATTATAAGGTGTGTATTTTACTGCTACCTTATTTGCATCCCTTTCAAAAGATTCCAAAAAATGAGATGGTACTAATGATTTTATCCATACAACTCACCAAAAAGTCATAATCTAAGTCATCAAAAATTAATTTAATTTGATCATTGTTGACCTCACCTACCTGACCCTGCCACTGCGGGAATGACCTAATTTTCCCCTGCTCATCAATTATATCAGGTAACAATGTGCTATCCCAATCATTGAAATTCTTCACCAACTCCCTAATATTCCTACTCAAGTCATCTGGTAAGGTCTGAAAGCCTTGCAATGGGTTTAGTAACACATGAGTAGGCTTTAATGATTGGGGCCTATTTTTGTATCAAACCTTGAGGCCTTATATATGAAATCCAAATCACTGGCCCTAGGGATCCAATTTTCAATCAATGGTATCACTACCTCTTGATCCCTATCAATATTCTTTATTGTATCTAATAGAAAAGACTATAAATAATGTATAGATAGCAAGTTATTATCAACCTTTTCATTCAAATGCCTTAAAATAGTAGTAACAATCTCTTTTTTGTTTGAAAGAGATCCCTCCACACTTAACCTCAAAGATGCTTGTAACTCATCAATTCTTTGCAAGAGCTGCTTCTTTGTAGGATCAATAGAGCACTTTGTTTCTTCATTAATGTCCTCTAAAGAAGGGGTGATGGTAGGATTTTGATTGGGAGACCCTGGTGTGGAAACAATTGGAGAAGCAAGAGGAATTGACCCTGCTATGGAAGGTAATGTACTGGTCCCTAGAGCACTTGATGTCTCCCCAATTTGTCTATACCTAAACCTTTCCACGTCAGTTTGCAACTTAGCATTCCTCTATTGCATCTTGTGTATTCTTCAATCAAAAGGCTATACTTCTCCATTAGGCTTTTCTTTTTCAGCCTCCTCCCTTTCAGTAGTCTTTTGGGCCAATTTGGCCACATTCACAGTTAAAATAGTGGCCTCAGTGGTTGAGGTCTCTGAAGCTCTCTTTATTATTAATCCCTCCCTGAAATTTGGATTAATGTCTGTAATATTTCACTTTCTCCCTTGTGGGGCCAATACCCAAATTACCAAGGTTTCATACTCATCATTGAAAGTAGAATCTTGAAGTGTTGCCTTGACTTCTTCTTTAGATTCTTGCAAGGGATGCTCAGACTTCATTATAGCATTAAAGGCCACTGCATATGCAATAACCCATTCAGGTAGAATCAATACACTAACCTAACTCACCAATTTTCTACCTTCCTTAGGAGTGATGTTATTAAATTCTTCAATTAATTCAACTTTCACTTTCTCATCATTCTCTTGGTTTGACCTGTCAGTTCTTAGTTCTCTTCTCTCCTTACATTTATTTTGATAGTCTTCAAAATTCATCCTCCATATCAATTGTAAGAATACAAGAGTCTTTAAAAAATGCATTTTCATCTTGAAACTCCTTACATGCTTCCATTCTTGCATCTTGCAGAATTTTTCCTTTCATATCTAAATCAGATAAAACCAATTCAACTGGCCTAGGAGGGGAAGGCATACCAACCTACATGTCCTGATTAGTAGCAATAATTTCATCCATCAAACTCTCCCATGGTTGATCAGTTCTTTTCCTTTTAGGGATTGGCTTAGATGGTGGTGATGGGGGACTATATTCTAGTGATGACTCTAAATAAATGATCTTAATTACCCTAGGAACTTTGAATTTTGGACCTAGTTGCAAAGGAAACTTCATAATTTTCTTCCCCTTTCTATCCACTTCTTCCTCATCATTCCTGCTATCTTTTTTTCTCCTATAAATGGGCCACTTTTCTGTAGGCTGGTATGTTGGCCTTGTTTCAAATGGCTTGGAACCTTGTTCTTGTACACCTAAATTTAGCTCTAAGTTTACTTTTTTGGTTCTCAAAGTTCCCATAATCTCTTTGAAGTTCTCCATCAAAAAATCAATTTTCTTATGGTGGGGATTGAACTCCAATAGTGGATCATATTTCAGATCCATTCTGTGCACAATATCTAATAGCTTATCATAAGCTATCCATTTCTCCTTATTCAACTCCTGCTTATTTAGGTCGAACTCATTTCTGATCAGGTCCTTAGGAAAGTTGAACTCCTGCACAAACTTGCCAACCTTTATTCTTTGTCTAAAAAGTGTAAAGAAACCCTCAAGATCATGTTGCCACTTTCGACCACATCTCAAATGATAATCCTCAAAGAATTTCTCAAAGTGCACCTAGCCTCCTTTTGAAAAAGAAAAATTAGATACCAATATATAATCAGGGAAAAATGTTCCCTTACCCCTCCCTATGAGGTTTTCCTCATGGATGCAACCTATCTACCACATAACTTTTGCAAACCCCACTCTTGGTGGCACATTGTATGGAAGTATATGAGGGGCTTCTTGAAAATCATATAACCTCAAAACACTACTTACTGGGTATGGGATAATGTCACCTCAGTTATGGCTAACTTTTAATTTTGGCTTCCTCCCCTTTGGCCTCAAGAAATCATGTAATTCCTTAGGAATCCTAGGTACATTCACCATCAAACTAGCCCTCAATTTGGAATCAAAGCAATTATCAAATTGAACATAACTAGTGCTTTCCTTATTACAAGATAAATCTGCAACCCATATCTGTATTGGAAATCTTTCTCCATCAACTAATTACCTTAATTTCATCTTCTCAAAGAAGAAGTTAGCATTCTTGAATAAAAACATATGCATCAACATAGAATACCAAAAGAATTGAGTGCCAGTATCTTTTTTCTATAGCTTTGACAACCCCTCATGTATCCTCTCAGCCAAGAAAGAAGTAAAGTCATATGTGACATAGAAGTTAGGGTGTTGTATTTTCACCCCCATGAACATGTATGCAATGGGCATCACTGCACTAGGACTGAAACCCAAAATCTGACACAATGAATAAAAAGTGGCTAGGAAATGATTTTCAAAACAATTTAATTTGAAAGGTTCCTTGTCATTGGGGCTAATATGAAATCTTGAACCTCCTACCCTAGCCAGATGAGGTGGAAGCAATTTAGATTTGAAAAGAGACTTCAATTTTGCATATTCCTGCTTCATTTCCTCAAGGTTGATAGGCACCAAGTCCTCACTCAGTTCACTCAAGTCAAATATCTATTGAATATCATCTCTATTAATGCTTAACAAAACCTTTCCATCATTATCCCTAATTACCCATGTGATAGGGTCATATCTTGCAGCTACTACCCTAAGTAGGTCTACATTAGGGAAAAAATTTGGTACCACCAGCTTCCCCATATCATACATCCATCCATTTGAAAAAGGGTGAGGAAAAATCCTCTGTCCATACCACAATTTGAACATTTCCAAACCCATGAGAGGAACCCTAGCATCAGCTATGTTGGAACAATTGTATACTAACCCCTCCCCCAGGATTTTCCCTTGCATCAGAACCAATCCCTTCTTTGTATCATTTGTTGACAAGGGCAATTGATCTAGGAAATCATCATACATGTTTCTTTTTAAATAGTCAATCTAGCTAGAATGTTGCTTGGGTGGTGCCATCTCAGACAAAATAGGGCTTTTTATAACTTCACACTTCAAATAGCTATGACTAACAAGAGATATGAAATTACAGAACAAAATATTGCAATTTCTCACAATTTAAATAAACTATAGCCCTAAAATGTTTATCAACAAGCCCTATGATAAGTACAACAAATATTTTCCTTAATTCAAGCATAGAGTGACTGGGAAACACAAAAATTAACTCAATGCTCTTTTCACAGAAATCCCAAATTCTGGCTGTTAGGGTTCACAACCTTGCTCTCGGCTTTGAAACTTGTTTGCAAAATACCTAAATGCTTTGTGACACACATAAATCAGGAGAATTGATTTTATTTTGATCAAATTGTGCAAGTAAATGTCTCATCTACCATTAAATCTCACACGCACACTACACAAATGACTCCAACCATATTTGATGTAGATTTAAATTTGAGTCGTCAATCCTTCATTTTGACCAAATCATTGATGACTACCTTCAAAATAGGTTGACACAATCTCCAACATGGCCATAAGGGGCCCACCATACAATATGCAGCGAAGGAAGTCCATGTGGTGGTTTCCCGTGATATTGCAACTAGTAAAAATATTGCAACTTGGGATCACACGATGGAGGGAAACCATAGATCTTGAGCATCAATGATCTCATTTCTTCAATATAGTCATCGGCCCTATCATTAACCCTTGAGTAGTTTTTCCATCAAGATTATAACACATCCGTTGATTTGAATCACGTGCATCTTAAGAGCACTTTAGTAACCCGCCCTTTAATGTATTTAAGGCCAAATTAATGTTCCACGGTATTTCCTTTATTCTTTCGACTTTACCAGATGATACATGTGGTGAGGACCTATGATATTGCGATCGACCAAAGCACTATGGTGGGGCCATTGTGGGATGGCGGGGAATGAATGAGATCAAACTGCAGTTGATCAATGGTAGCACAATTTCATCCCCTAGAGGGACACATGGCGCCTGCCCATGATATCGTAATCGGAAAAAATCTTGTAGCTTCTGATCATGTAATGGAAGGAAACTATTTATATCTAAAGGAGAATTTGATCAACAGTAGCACAAATTCAATCCCTTTTGCAAAATAAAAAACTCATTAAAAAGGATGAGGGGACATCACTAGGCCAACGGTAAACAATGACATAAGTTGTTTTTTAAAAGATGAAACACAAGGCCAACCAAGACTTAGGAAATAAAACCCTGGGGAGGAAATAAAGTATTAAAATCAAAGGGACTCAGCCTAGACGAATTGATATGACATAAGTTGTTTTAAAACCCCATCAAAAGTAACAACGAAATAGAACCTAGCAAAAGAATGAAATAAACATTAGGGTTTTAGATGAAGACAAAGATAAAACCCGAACCCTTAGAAAACTCGAACACCATGAAATACTAGAGATATAAGGCAAGGCATGAGTGAAAAACAAGGAGAAAAATATTGAAGTTATATCAGTAGCTCCAGTTGGGGGTGTTCATTCCATTGGAATGAAGTGAGAATCCAAAATCTTAGGTAGAGCAGACCAAGATGTAGTGACGACCAAAAAGGGACTATTCGGACAAAACAACCCCAACTATGTACAAAATATATACAAAATATACAAACCTAAACTTATGTTCATGGAAAATAATACTTCAAGTGAAGTATAACATCAAGAATTATCCATGAACTGGTAGTTCCAGAAGATCTCCTATCATATCTTGGAGGAAGTACGAATCTTCACCCCACTTACCATTAATAAAAAATGGAACCAACCAGATTGCATCAAATTTCCCATGTTTCCCTTTATCTTCTAGTCTGGCATTCCACATTAAAACCAAATCTCGATCTTTGAAACTCCTTGCAATTGCCCTCTTGTCATACAAATTCTTTACTTGCAACTGCAACTTTGCATTTCTCTTTTGGGCTTCCCTCCTGGTTTCATCTAATTCTATAAGAGCTTCCACTCTCAATTGCATCTCATTATTAATTTCATTATCATACATTTGGAAAAACTTATACATTTCCATTAATTTATTTTGGGGCAACCTGGCATTTATCCCATAAACCAAGTCAAATGGGGTACAACCTATTACCTTCTTCATAGTTACCCTATCTACCCAGATTGCTAATCTCATCTTAGAATCCCAAGCCCTTTTATTCTGATCCAGGATTCTTTTAATAATCTTCATCAAGCTTTTATTGCTTGAATCTACTTGTCCATTTCCCTATGGGTGGTATGGTGATGAATAAGATATTTGGATGCCATGCTTCTCATAAAACTCTATGTATTCCTTAGATCTAAAACACATTGCATTAGTTGAAACAATCCTTTATGGACATCCAAATCTAGTCAATATGTTTCTCATCAGATCCCTTAATGTGTTTACAATCTCTGCACCAATATCATAAACAACATTAACAATAACAGATAATCTCATTTAATAGCTCAACATAATATGATAATATTGAATAGAATTGGCTATTCATCAACATTATCAACTATTTGGAGCATGAGATAACTACAACACTATCCCAAGAAAAAATAGGTTATTGATTTGCAATTTTTAGTAAGCTCTAGGTAAAGATGAACAAATACTGAATCATATAACTTAGATCAGTGCCATATATCCATTGTGGGAGTAAAATTCATAAGTATTCAAGGGTTTATAATAGATTTCACAAATAACATATACGATCCCTAATAACATTGCATTGCAATCTCATCAATATGTATTCTAACCCAATACTACTTATCAAATCCTTATACAGAACATATCCACCTATAATCCCATTTAAGCATTTTAATTAATTTCCCTTGTCAACAAATGATATGAAGAAGGGATTGGTTTTGATGTGAGGAAACACCCTAGGGGAGGGATTAGTGTATAATTGTTCCAACATAGCCTAATAGAGCATTGGATCTTTTCTCATGCTTGGGAAACCTTTCACCAAAAGATGCCATGAATGCACCTTACCTAGAGTATGCTTTAGGACCTCCATGCATACAAACACAAGGATTGTCATTTATCATCTTGCAGTAGTGGTACCTAAGATGATGGTAATACCCCTCCCTTCCAAGGACATTGCTCTCTTCTTATAATTGGATACATCAGTCCTCCTTTTGATTTTTTCAAAAACATATGAAATGATTTCTAAGCAATGCCTTATTGGGTCAATGAGATCACCAAAAGTCTAGGACTTGTCAAATGAAGGTATATTATTGACACATATCCCTTTGCTATTCACTTTTTAGGACTTAGTAATGACTATCCAAAGAGAAAATGAGATAGTGGCAACAACCGTTTATATTATTTATCTCACTGCAATCCATTTCATGGTTATAGTCATGTTGTCACCTAGTGTAGATTTATTTTTTCAAATTAATAGATAACATGAAGACAAACTTGTAGCCTTTAATGGCACTACTCTTATTCATGACTATGCTCTGTTCCCTTGAAGCACCATGATTTATGATGGTTTTTATGTTGAATATCTTCATTAAAACACCCTTGTGCAAGTATATGCCTTCACTATTATAGCCTATTGTTGGAATGGATGATCAATGGTATGAAAAGGTAAAAATACAACTATGCTTTGCTTCCTTCACTACTTGTTGCTGATTGTTGATTGTTGTTCATATGCACTTGTACCATTGTAATACTTGATGCCCTACATGAACCTCCATGGATGTCTTGTAGCATAGCCTCATAGTTGTTATTCACATACACTTGTACAATGGCCTTGGCTTCCAAAATGATACCTCTCCTGAATCATGACTTCTTAATTGTCATTTGTAACATTTTGTTTCTTGTATGCAATCATGATCCATGTTGGATCAATCATGATGACCAAAACCCCTACATGAAAGGTTATGAGCACAACAATTGTATCTCGATCACATGATATGAGGGTTCCATTCCTATCATAAACCTCTTGTAATGACATGTTTTCAATAGGCATATTATTTGTGTCAACTAGAGTTGATGTTTCTTGAAATTTTTTTCCTTTTATGCCTTTCCTTAAAACATCATGCATTGAATGTTATCTGGCAACTTGTTCCCATAATGTTCTATTTTGAAGGCCTTGAATAAAGCCTTATGCAACTTTAGATTTTTTTTTGTTGTTATCCTTCATGAGACCATAGTAGCATGCATTGTTGGTTGTCCTTATCAATGACAATGACCTTTACCTATTGTATTCACTTTCACCAGTACACCCATGAATGAATAATATCAATCCCCTTTGCCTCTTTTAGCTCTTGCAAAGGTATTTTCCTTGTACTTGTATCATGACCTTAATTCAACCATTGCTCTTCTTTTGTTATGTGTAATAAATACAGATAGTCTCCTCATTTTATCTTTATTGGATAGCCACCTGTCACATATGTGGGTGACCTAACAACTCACCTTCCTATGTGATGTGTGAATTTACAATAGGGTTATGGTGAGAGGGGCTTGACAACAACTTGAAATGTTTCCTCATTTTTTAAAAGATGCATAATTGAACTTGATGCATCTATGAAGTCACTTCCCTTATAAACAGGTCATGGATCTTCTTAAGAAAATTGAAGGACATATCAACACAGTGTGTTGCAACTTTTGAATTTTTCCTTTCCTATCCTATCTTATGTTGCTTTCCTATCCTATCTTATGTTAGTAGTCTTTTATGGCATTGGGAAAATCCTAAGGTTGGGGTTTTGTCTTTGACTGAATCCCTCTATCTCTCTCCCCTCTACCCATAACCCTAAACCCTAAACCCTCTACCCTCTCTCCCTCTCAAGTCTCTCCCTCCTATCCCCTCTCCCTCTCTTAGGTCTTTATCTATCTCTCACTCACTCCCTTTATGTGTCTCCCCTCTTCCCTTAAACCCTAAACCCTTAACCGTAAACCTTAAACCCTTAGAATAGACTAAAGTTTTGTGTTTAATTATGATATCTAGAATTTAGTATAATTTTAGAAAATGAAATGATTTGGACACAAAGAAAAAAAATAGAAAAGTTTATTTTATATAGATATTATTTCTTAATTTATTCTAAAATTCTAATTAATAATTGTTTAATTAATTTAAAATGAATATTTAATTTAAATTAATTGTATTAGATAATTAGTAAAACTAAATAGATAATAAATATTTTATGGATTTTAAAAATTAGAATTTAGTTTAATTTTATTTGTAATGTCAAATATTAAACTTT
>VDFB02270651.1:483691573-483744304 GCA_007258455.2 Sequoia sempervirens | reverse complement strand
CAAGTATCTTCAATATCCTACCCCCTCTCCCTCTCTTAGGTCTCTGTCTCACTCACTCACTCCCTTTATCTCTCTCCCCTCTACCCTTAACCCTAAACCCTTAACCCTAAACCATTAAACCCTCTACCCTCTACCCTTAACCTTGTCTCCCTCCATCTCTCTCCCACTACCTCCCTCTCTCTCTATCAAGTCTCTCCCTCCTTGCACCACTCCCTCTCTCAGGTCTCTCTCTCTCTCTCACACTCACTGAGTCACTCTATCTCAAGTCTCTCCCTCCTACCCCTTCTCCCTCTCTTGGGTATTTCTCCCACCCACTCACTCCTTCTATCTCTCTCCCCTCCACCCTTAAACCATCTACCCTCTACCCTTAACCCTCCCTCCCTCTGTCTCTCTCACACTCCCCCCCTCTCTCTCTCAAGTAACTTCAATATTCTACCCCCTCTCCCTCTCTTAGGTGTCTCTCTCACTCACTCCTCTCCTCTATCTCTCTCCCATTAACCCTAAACCATTAACCCTAAACCATATACCCTCTAAATTTTTAACCCTCCTTTCATTTATCTCTCTCTCCTCTCATTCCCTCCCCCCTCTCTAAGTCTCTCCCTCCTACCCTCAACTATGAACTCCTTAAACCTTCTATCCTCTAAATTCTCAACACCTTCCCTCTCCCTTCCTCCTAATTCTCTCTCTCTCTACCCCTTCCCTCCTAATTATTTTCTCTTTATATATATATATATATATATATATATATATATCTCTCTATTTTCACATTCCCTTTCCTCTCTCTCTCTCTCTCTCTCTCTCTCTCTCTCTCCCTTCCCCCTCCTAATTCTCTTTCTCCCCCTCTCTTTGTCTCTCACTCTCTCTCACTCTCTCTCTCTCTCTCCCTTTCCCTATCTCTTCCTATCTCTCTCTCTCTTTCCCACCCTCCACCTCCTAATTACTCTTGGGTATATGTGTGGAAAAATTGGATATACGATTTATAACACCAAAATATTACATTTTAAAATATTTTTCAAATTAGATATTAGAAACAAATTGGATATCCAGAACAAATCAGATATCCGATTTGTAGTACTTTGGCTTGGGCATTGCTATGGATCAATTTATTGACACCCAACCCAAAAAAAATGTCAACTCGGGATTTTTCACATTTTTTGGCGAGTTCAAAGCGCTACTTTTTTCATGTTGCCACTTTTTGGCCCATCATGATCTTGCACATACCCAAGTCTAAATTAGGTAGTTGTTATTGCTAAGGTGGATCACTCCTTTCTTCGAAGGCCATACACTTATGATTGGGTCAAGTGTTCTTTTCTTTAGAAAATTCCTATTTCCTTTTTGATATGTTAATTATGATTTGATTAGATGGGTTATGAAGCACTTATTTCAAACAAATATATTTATGAAAGAAGTATATTGGCATGAAATTAAATATGATTTGTATTCCACTATAAAAACTACAAATAATGTGAACAATTCTTTCAACACATAAACTATTATGTAGTAGTCAATTAAAATAAAAAAGCTTACTCTATATTAGTTAGGATACACAACTAATAAAATGATCTAAAGTGACTTATTTATCCTAGAGGAACTAAGTATACAGTATACAAAGAAAACCAACGAACCCACAACTACCCATATTTTGAAGAAGTTTAGTTTTCTCCCCTTCCTAATCTCGCTAATATTGTCTAATTATTTTAAAGAGATGAAGGTTCATAAAAAAACTTTATTCAACCCAGTAAATAGCTTGGTTATAGAAGTTCACAAAAGCAGCAAAACAATTGCTACATTTGGCATTTCATGTTGAATGAAGAGTGGTGACAATAATCTACTTATAGTTTAATAAAACACTATTTTTATAAGAAAGCTTGACAATAGAAAGATAGGTGTTACTTATAGTTTAATAAAACACTATTATAGTTTTACCAACATATACTATTGTATACTTGCATGGATTCTTAGTTAATATATGGGGAGATAGAGATAGATGGGGAGAGAAAGAGAGAGAGATAGAGATATATGGGAAGAGAAAGAGAGATGGAGATATATAGGAAGAGAAAGGAAGATAGGTGGAGATAGAGAGTCAATGGATAGGGGGGATAGGGAGGGAGAGATGTGAGAGATAGAGAGGGGGAGGGAGAGAAAGGGATATAGATAGAAAGAGATAGAGAGAGTTAGAGGGAGATAAAAAGACAAATAGAGATAGAGATATAGAGTAGGAGAGATGGAGAGAGAGATTGAGTGAATGGGAGAGAACAGGGGGAAAGGGAGAGATAGCTCAATAGACAGAGGGGGAAGAGGGAGTGACATAGATAGTGGGAGATATCAAGATATAGGGAGCAACAGGGAGAGATATATCAATCACCCTCCATATATCTCTATCTATTCATCCTTATCTCTTTTTCTCTCTACCCCTCTCTATCTTTTTGTCTCCCTTTCTATTTGTATGTTTGTCATTATATCCCTTTCTCTTTATATTTTCTTCCCTATATTTATCTTTGTCTCCTTAAGTGTGCAATGGGTACATTGAAGAGGTCTTAAAGGAGAATTATCATATCTTTAATCAAATGTCATGCTACCTTGAGCATAAATCCCCAAGGACACATGCCATCCTTAGATTTTTGACATGAAACAACCAATCAAAATTTAGTTTCTCTCTCTCATAATATTATATATTACTATTATATTAAATATATACTATATTACTTATATAATTTGTATTATATAAAAATATACTTATTATTAATTATTAATTATAATAATTTTAGACGTATTTAATAATTTTGTTATAGAATATAATATATAATTATAATAAGTTGAATAATTATATTATTTATTATGTAAAGTATAGCTAATATATACTTAACTATATTGTAGAGTATTAAAACCTATCTAAATGGCACCAAAATTTTGAACTTAATTAACATATTGTAAAACCTAATGAAACCAAGTTGTAGCTCATCAAATTAGAGAAGTGAAAGGTCAATACCAGCACCAAGGAAGACTTTGGAGTAGTGAAAACAAGGTCAATGCCAACACCGAGGAAGAGTTTGGAGTAGTGAAAAAAAGGTCAATGCCAACATCGAGGAAGAGTTTGGAGTAGTGAAAACAAGGTCAATGCCAATGTCGAGGAAGAGTTTGGAGTTAAAAAAAGGTCAATACCAATGCCGATGAAGAGTTTGGAGGAGTGAAAACAAGGTCAATATCAATGCCGAGGAAGAGTTTGGAGGAGTCAAAACAAGATCAATACCAACACTAAGGATGAGGTTGAAGGCACTCAGGAAAAATCAACGACCAATGGGCAATTAGTACTGTAAGTTTGGCACCCCCATTCTCTTTAACCTTTAATTTTCATGCCTAGTTTCCAAACATCTTCTCGTACATTGGAAACCCCATTCTCGTAAAATGGTATAAGATAAGACAAGAAATAAAATAGCTTAGTCTTTCATATTTTTATCGACCAACCTTAGGTCTTGGAAAAACTCCCATAATCTACCCACATCTTGGTTGAGGTCTAGGATTTCATCACACATAGCCTTCATTGCATGAGTCTGAAGCAATTATAGACTTAGCCCAAGTATATGCTAGGCTAAGGTAGATCTAATGAATAGAAATAGAGGCATACAATTATTCTTTAATAGCTCCACCACAAACATATGCAAGGTTTTAGTTGTTTTTACAGTAAGCACGTTGATCTTCTAATCTACCTATGGAATTTCCAATTCCAATAAAAGGCAACTGGAAGGACCTGGACCAACTGACAAGGATTTAAAAGACCTCCTACACTTTGGGCTCTGCAAGACCTAGGAGGGTGATCCCTTAATGCATTTACAACCTCTACACCATCATCTTTAACAAAATTAACAACAACAGATAATATCATTTAATAGCTCAACATAATAGGATAATATTGAATAGAATTGGTTGTTTATCAATAATATCAACTATTTGGAGCATGAGATAACTACAACAACAATTCACAGTATAAGATAGTCATTGATTTAAAATTTGTAGCAAGCTCTAGGTAAAGGAAAATAATTACTAAACCATACAAATAATTACAACTTAGATCAATGCCGTATATCCATTGGAGGAGTCAAATTTATAAGCATCTAAGGATTTATGACAGATTTAACACATAACATATAAGATCCTTGATAACATTGCTTTACAATCTCATCAATATGTATTCTAACCCAATATTAGTTATCAAATCCTTATACAGAACATATCCACCTACAGTCCCATTCAAGTAGTTTAATTAATTCCTTGAATTAAACCTAAAACAAGAATTATACACACCACAATAGTGAGATGAATGAAACAACCCTTGATCATTTTATTCAAAATTCAGATATGCTTGTACAATGGAGATACATGAGTTCGAATTAATCATATCAATTCAAATGCCAATACTTTCATAAAACATAAAATCCCCATGAATTCAAAACCTACTATAGGATGACTCAAAACCTAAATTGTGTTTTCCCTAAAACCATTGAAGACTTTACAATTTTCTCTGCAACGTCATCTAGACTCGACCAAAAATATCTAACTTACTAAATCATACTTTTTTCCTTGAAATCCTTCTTATAGAAAAAGGAGCAAACACGCATTGGGCTAGAAAGCACACGTGTCACCAACCTATTGGACTGCCTTGTGATATTCCAAATTTTTTTTACAACAACAATCTCCCTAGAGAATCTTCTTGTTCATCATGCCTACTGAGAATGGTTGATGCAACGACAAAAAACTTCAAGAATTCCATGCCTAGACTATCACTAAAAAACAAAATTGGAATATGTTGTAACTTTAATAGCTGATTTGTCAACCATTAGTGGCCTACTCCTTTTCACTCCTCCTCAATTAAATATACATTTACCTATTTCTGGTACTCTTCATCAGTTTTCCAATCGAAATTGATCACCTCATTCACCTTGAAACTATAAGGTTTGTACTTAACTGCCACCTGATTCGCTTCTCTTTCAAAAGACTCCAAGAATGAGCTGGTGCTAATGATTTTTTCCATACAGCTCACCAACAAATCATAATTTGAGTTACCCTATTTTTGATGGTTTTGTAGTTGAAACATGATATAAAGGGCCTCTCACACTTTTTGTGATTACTATAGCTTGTGTAAGAGGCCCCATGGATACTGTTGAAATTGTAGGATGCATGAATAGGGCGTAGGATGAGAAATAAAGAAGGTATAGTTGTTTTCCTCAATACTTTTGTGAATAAAAGCATGTGAAATGAGAGGTTCAAGCCTAGGTTTCAACAAAACATGTATGGGAGATATGATTTTATGAATTTTTATCCATGTGCAGACCTAATGGGTTGTTTTTGAACATCGAATATATATGATATACATACACACAGACACACGCACACACACACAAAACACACACACACACACACACACACACACACACACACACACATATATATATGTATGTATGAATGTATATTTATTTTTAAATGTAAATGTAAATTCAATTATTGGATGCTCTCCTAGAAAAATAAATGCAAAATATCATTAAAGAAATCTATATCTATGTATATAAATGTGTATTTCTAAATGCAAGTGTAAATGCAAAGAGAATATGGTCTTGTAGTGTTATAGATGCAACATATCCATAAATTAATTTAATTGAAATTATAAAGTCTTCTTCACATATAATATGAAATCAATCAAACTATTAAACTACATAAGAAATAAATGAAAATAGTAAATGCATATATATGTGTATTTGTAAATGCAAGTGTAAAATAAATAAGAATAATGAAAATTATCAAAATAATACAAGGAAAGGTCTCCTCCCTTCTTGGTAGTGATAACCTCCTCCACACACAACCCTTAAAAACTATGAATAGAGGAATATAATCTTTGAAGAACTCAAAGTTGATTCTCTCCTACCTGAAGCAATTAGTCATTTTATCCTTACAAACATTTATAGTGATTACTAGAGACACATAGACCAATTCTTCATAATAGAAGAGTTAGATCATACTTTTCTAATGATGGCATTATGAGAAATCCTTAGGTTAAATGAATAATTCCTATCTAAGCTCTTTAAATCATGTCCAACTGTATAAGAGAAGACCACTGCTATGTGTACCTGGATACCGTGGAGAAAGGCTCTTTGGGATCTTTCATCAATCATCCTACCTTAAAACATACCAAAAGTATCCTAGCAATTAGACATATGAAGATTTAAGATGACTTAAGAAAGAATTATTGCCAAAGCATAAACTTATGATGACTTAACTAGGCCTAGTACACACACCCTCCCCATTAACCACTTAGACATATGGAAATTAAATGTAAATTTATTGCTATTTTTAGTCATGTAGGTGTCCAATAAACCACTTGGTGGTGTTTCCCTTCAAGTTTATCTACTTGAATGAAGAGAAAAAGTGCTTTGATTACAATTAGAGAATACATTTGAGGCCTTGGTTGTGTAACCAGTGGACCATAGTCACATTTAACACTTGTTAAAAAGCTTGGGAGTTAAACTGTTAAGTAGATTTGATTTGTGATGGACACATTTGGATGGTAGTAACAATAACTTGCAATCTATAAAGACTTGATTACCTTATAACTTGTGAAATTCTAGCGATGAAATAATAGATTAATCATAATGTCACCTTGGGATCACATCACCATGAAACAACTTCATCCAACATCCTTATGAGTGCAAGTACCACCAAATAGGTATTTGTCAGATCTATCTTCCTCAAGCAAGGGAAATTTAGGAAGAGAAGAGGAAAGCGAGACATGTAGTATGTCTAAAAGAGGGAGACCAACTAGAAGTCAAAAGATTAGAAGGAAATTATGTAAACGCATGGAAATTTTTCTTGCTGAAGGGGTGTCATGTTCTTATGATGATGAGAGCATAGGCGACGTTGAGGTGCCTTTGAGGTACAAACATCTACAGAAACAATGGGTACCTAAGGAACTTCCTCCAATAAACACTAATTTTTGTGTCAACGAGAGGATATATCGCATAACACCATCGTCATTACATGGTTTGGGCCTATTTTGCATGGAAAACATAAAGGCCTGTTACGAAAAAGTTACTAAATTGATGGAGTATGTCAAATCCTATTATAGTTACAAAGATTGGATGCAACTGGTTTGATATACACAAAGTATGCGTAGGTATGCACTGTCAGAAAATTATATACAACTAAAAGATAAGGATAAAAATAAAGGAGTGGCTATGTATATTGATGGAAGGCAAAAAAAATCAGGGAATATTGCAGGGTTTATAAATAGTACATGACCTGGGTCAACAAATAAGCAAACCAATTGCATATTCGATGCACATGAGGGAAACCGTGTATTTGTATATGCGATAAAATCAATAACTACAAGGGAAGAGTTACTAATCGATTACAATTTGAATCACTTAGTTACAAAAATAGTTACTATGGGGGTGGTACGTACTATGTACCATTTTACCCAACCTCCAATTAATGACTCCAATGTACCATTTTATTCTTAGGTTTTTTTCGTAAGTCTATTGGTTTCATTTCGGTAATTTTTTTTATATTTAATCTTTGTCACAGTGGGACATTGATCGTATTGAGAAGGCTCTGGTCCAGAGCACAAATTGCAATGTATCTTTAGGCACTTCTACCTGATAGGTTTACCTCATTGTAATTGTACAAATTAGATACAAGAATTTTTTTTATTATTATGTTTTTTTCATAAGTTTATTGGGTTAATTTTGATAATGTTTTTAATATTCTTGTTGTAGTCAATTGATCGGGAAAGGCACTAGTAGTAGAGGAGAGCATCCATAGTGAGGTGCAATCAATATTTTGTGATTATGACATTTCTTATTCAACAAACCCTCTCAATATGATAAAGAAGATCCAAAAAAAATGCAATGAAGAAATCACTAAGTTGATATTCATAGTGCCTCAAACAGATGAGATAAGAGAGAGGGTTAAAATATTGACTAAGAGATTACAAAACTTGCAAGTAAGCTGTCATGAGGTCTTTAATTATAACATAAATTCATTCATGGTTTTATATTTTGTACTCTTTTATGTCATGAACTAAAATATGTGTTGTTTTTACAGGGTTATTTTCCTCCTCATGATGCTCCTGGCCATGATCAGGGTACTGCAAGTGTTGCTTGAGCAATATGGGTTGGTACAAGTGTCCATCCTAATCTTCCTGTGCATACATCACATCATCTTTTCCCATCATCCGTACCTATATTATCGTTTGAAATGTCAGCAACACATACCATGTAGACATTTGTTAATGCACCCTCTAGTAGCGAACACATTCTAGAACATGCTTTAGGACATGTACCTAGGGATGTAGAGGCCACTAGTACTAGTATTTTTTTAGCAGCATTTCCTAGATCCTCCCATATTACTAGTACGGGAACATTGCTGGTCACACTTGTGGTGACCAAATATTTCGTTCCCATAAAGATAGAGAAGGTCCCAGGTGCTTTAAAATGTTTTAATTATTATTATATATAATCCAATTGTAATTTAGTTATTGATCGCTCTTTTTAGACTATTGATCCCATGATCATTTTGTAGGAAATGATGTTTTTTATAAACATCTAAGTGATATTACATTGGAGCTCTTCGGGCCCACCATACGTACATGGTGGAATGCCCAAAATCAAGATTTAAAAGATGAGCTCATTAACCATTTAGTTGTGTTGTTTGGTGATAAAACATTCAACTGAACCAAGGTCCTTAAGAAAGTTGGTACCTATCTAAAGTATGTGAGGGACCAATATAGGGCACATTTAGAGAAGAACAAAAAGTACGAGTGTCCCCCCATGATTCTAGAGAGGGAGTGGAAGGACCTGATGTTGGATGGAAAGGAGAAGGCTGAAAAGAAAAAAGGAAAGACACCACCAGGCCAAGGAAGGTATGTGATACTATCAAAAATTTAATTATATACTGGTTACTCTTTCTTTTTACATAATATAATGTATTTCAAAATTTTCATAGACTGCCCAACACATCAAAGGCAAAAAAGGAAAGACTAGAAAAACACGGGCATCAAAAACTTGGCTTTGGTGGTTATATGAAATTAGCCACATGAATTGTAAGTATCAATAAATGAAATATAGTATCCAAATAATAAATTGGAAACAATTTTGGTTTTATCACACCATAGAAGAAAAATTCATGAGCTTATGCAAAAATGTAAGGCTCTGAATTCAACAAAGTTCCCATAGAAGATGGTCTGAAGATTTCCTTCTAGCAAGTCTATGGAGCCATGGCTGAACGCCTAAGAGTCTTAACTAGGAAAACACAACCTTCCACTACATCTGACACATAGGTAAATAAACTCAATAAAGATTATTTAAAATTGAATACTTGTGCAATCTATTCAATATTAATTTCCACCATAAAGTAATTACATGCCTATTTGTTTTAAACATTCAAGCAATGATAATACTGCACATGACATTGGAATGCAGCCTGGTGAGGGTGGAGCACAACTTGTAGATGAAGGTCATGGTGTGCATCCTAGTACTTTAGAGCATGTAGAGCATGATCAACATGTTAAGCATGATCAGGCTATAGAAGATCAGCAACATGATTTGGCCCCATCATGTAAAGAGGACCACTCTAAAGTTCTTTTAAACATACTTAATTGCAAATGGTGTATTAATTAATGTAACCTTTCATGTTTCAACTTTAGAGCATGTAGAGCATGATCAACATGTTCAACATGATTAGGAACATGATGTGGCCCCATCAGGTAAAGAGGACCACTCTCATGTTCTTTTAAACATATTTAATTTTAGTTGGTGTATTAATTAATGTAACCTTTCGTGTTTCAACTATAAATCAGGATTTAGAGGGTGTTCAACATGTTGAGCATGAGTCTATAACAAAAGTTTAGGAACATGATGTGGAATTCAGGTAAAGAGAACCACTCTAATGTTCTTTTAATTAATGAAATACTTGTAACAATAATAATAAAACATATCAGTTTAACATTTCTTTATTATTGCAACATACCCCCCTTGCAACGATGCCCATGTCATGAGCAGATGACTAGGCATACATTAAGATCACAAGTAGATGGCAGAACAACTAAAGGGGGGACAAATGATTTAGAAAATGATACTCCACTTCAAATTTTTTTAGCTTTAAAAAAGAAAAAAGAAAAAAAGTGATTGTAATCATATCATGATAACCATATTTTTGATAATATGTAAAAACTGAAACAATGAATATTATATGTCAATGAATGAATGTGAATATGTTAATTAATGAATGTTATATATTAATGAATGGATGTTATATGTTATTAATGGATGAATGAATGATTAATGTTATATGATTGGGTATGGGGAATTGAGAGTGATGTGAGGGGGGGGGGAGGGGCCAAATGAGCTTCCACCATCACGTGGTTGGCCCTGTTAAGTAGAGAATATTAAAATATTCTCGTAACAAAGAGAAGCTCGATAAAGTAATGAAATTTTCAATATAATAAACACATCATTTGAAGCATCAAACCAATATTCAAAGATGAAAGAAAGTGCTAACTTTTCACTATGGTGGCAGAAAAATGATTCTTTATACCCTAAATCCATTCTCTGCATCATAATTTGAAGTTGTTTCCATTCCAATTTTCTAAGTTTAGTTTGTTGTATGGATTTGTATGAATACCACATTGTTTTGTGTGTGGATTTGGTTTCAAAGCTCTATTTCTTTTGTTTTTAGTGGTGACATAACTCTAAAATTTAACTTTTGCATATAACAGGTTAGTGGAAAAATTGACAGCTCTGAAGGGTTTAGAGGCTCAATTGAGATAGATACACTGATATTTGGATCTTGTTGTTGATGGGTCCCGACTTTGACTTAACCATGAAATTTTGTACCATCTACAGGTATGCTAATGTTTTTCTACTTACATTCATTCTTCATCATAAGTGTTGTAAATGATATTAATGCTTCAAACTTAAGATTCATTTCATTGTTATAATGATCAAAATGTTATACTTTGCTATGCATTCAAGCATTCTCTTGCCCCCTACCTTTACTCTCTCCCCCCTCCTTTTAATAATTTTCTTTGTCATAAAAGATTCACATTTCTATCTCATTTACACAAATTTATCTGAAGTGCTAAGAGTGAATAAAGATATGTAAAAGATGATGGATTATGTCTAAACAACAACTTTCCATCTTATAGCTAATTAAATCCTTAATATTTGAATAGTTTAGAGCTCGAATAATGCTTGCATATGCATGTGTAGCAATAAGGGAGCCTATGTGAAGATTGAAATTTAAAACATCACTTTGGCATTTTTCCTTAGGCAGTGAAATGATATTTTGAGTAATACAAACCTACACACACATTGATATTTTTTAGCATTGCATTGAAGAATTTTTTTTCTCTTATACCTACCCTCGGCTAGACATGGACGTGTATAATATTGGTTTATGGGTTTATTTTGTAAGTAGTTAATTTCATAGAGGAAGACTAAAATCTTCTTATTGTTCTATGTCAGGTGTGAAAACATATGAATCACTTGCTGAAGGCACCATTTTGTATTCATCCAAAAACCAGTTTGTTCTTTTTTTTATGTTTCTTGCATGTGTTTTTCTTAGGCCCTAGAGATGTAGCTTGACTCTTTCCTTCGCACTTTTCATCTATTTTGATGATTATAGTAGATTGTCCTCATAATTTTTCATGTAGATCTATTTGTAACCTTATTTTCTACCAATCAATTTGCAAACCACTCACATATTAAGGACCATTTCACTAACTTGTAGTCATCCATTACTTCATATGTTTTAGGTTGTGTTTGTGTGTGTATAAATCCTGATGATTGTGAGAACTTTTATCCTACAAGTGTACCCTATTTTTCTCAAGTAACAGTCTTACCTTATTTTATAGTACTTTAAATGAAGGTGCTTCTTTAGATCTGAGATAGTTGAACCCTAGATTAAAATATGGTATTAGATGGGTAGTATAATGATAAAACTGAGGTCCATTGAACAAAAATTACGAACATAATTTACTCGACTATGAATAGTGTTACAATTATAATTATTTCTCATTTACCTACCTTTGCATTAATGAAAAAGATAGATCCCTATAAATCTAACCATGAAAGTGTTGAAATATGCAGTATTTGTAGGACTCTAGAAACTATCAAACATATTCTTTTTGAATGTTTTTATGCTCAGAAAATTTGTTACTTATTCTACCATAAGCTGAAGGACTGGAATAGCAATGGTAAAATTAATTGGCATGATATTTTGTTTTGTAATTTCAAGCTCAAGTTTTATTGTAAGCTATTTTGGTATTTCTTATCCAATGAGATCATGTGGCATTTGTGGAAGGTAAGAAATGATGATAAATTTAAGGGTATCAAGAGGGTACTTACTGAGTCTTGCAAGAGACTCACTTTCTACTCTGTTGCTCTATAGGTTTCAACTCTTGTGGAGATCTCAATGGAGAATTTATTGAATTCAATAACTAAATGTGTTGCTAAAAATACTAGAGAGGATCTGAGAAGTGGACCCACTTATAGGTTGATCTTGGAAGAGACCATGCTATTCTAGTAGACATTTGATGAGCTCCAAAGAGCAATTGATGAAGCTACAAGCCTAGAAAGACAGTGTGGCCCCCAACAGTTGGACCCCCAAGGAGAAACAATGGCGAACCTTGATATTGAAGAAGCCAATAATGAGGAGAATGTAATCAACGCTATGTATTTATTCTAATTTGAATAGTAGCAACTTGTGGTGCTGTTAACAATAATTTGTATTATCTATGCTAGTTTTGAAAAGAACTGGTGCTTTTCAGTTTCCTTTTGCTATGTAAAGTATTGATATGGTATATTTCCTATTATGGAAATGCTTTGATGTTGTATTGATCCTAATGTTGACTAGGCATTTTCATGATATGCAATGGACCTTAAACTATTTTCAATACAAAAAAAAAAAAAAAAGATAGCAGATTTTGGAAGTTCATTACATGTCTCATTTATGTGTTAGTATTCTAATTTTGTTTAAGTTGTTCAAGAGCTTGATTAGGTCAAGAATATGTTCTACAAGCTCTATTCTCTTGACACTGCTCAACATTTTCCCTACACATTTTCTCTTCAATCCATACATTTCTTAATTTCTTCCCTTGTTAGCCCTTGGTTGTTCTCAAGTGTAATGCTTTTTCTATACATCTTGCAATTTGTATGTATGATCAGTCATCTCTTATGAAGAATGGATAACCTTTCATGGAATTTTTTTAGTTAGACAATTTCCATTGTGAGAATAATCATTTAATTTACATGGAAGTAAGTCTTTTTCATATTATTTGACTTGGTATTGTAAACTTGTCTTTGTAGGATTCTCTCAGGGGGAACAACAGAACTGTGATGATAGGTAGAGTTGTACAACCCAATAAATCATTTGGCATTATCAATATATTGCTTATAGAATACTTTGTGCAAGTAAAATGGAATGTGCAATGACAATTGGACTCAAATTCAAATCTAAATATAAGTACATTATACACAAGAAGATGGTATCTATTCTACAATTTAAAGAATTGCAAAATAAGAAAATTAATAGGTTCCATTTGTTTACTTGGTCTTAGACACTTGTTTAATTAATGAGACCCTTAGAATGTCTTGCTAATAACTAGCAGTGTTCAAAACTCTTGAAGAGGTCAGATCGGTGTGACATTGGATTTGTCTTGCCGATGGAAGTCATCGGCAAGACATGGACTATTGAAGTGAGTTTTCTATCCTATGCAGATGATTAATCTCTCATAGATGGTACATTTCAACAAATATTTTCTTAAAAAAATTGCATTTTTTCATTGAAATTTCAATGAACACAATCGACGAATCATCGAAAAGGTCCAACAAAGTTGCTATAGCTACAATGAAGGCTTTGTCATAACTCCTTGTCCATTTCATCTCAATTTCGACGAAGTCTACCGATGAATCATAAAGAAGGTCCAATGAAGTTGCTTAGTTGCGATGAAGGATTTGTTGTAACTCCTTGCCCATTTTGTCAAAATTTTAATGAATGCCATCAATGAAACAGATAAAAGGTCCGACGAAGTTTCTTAGCTGTGACAAAGGCTTTGTTGTAAATACTTTCCCATTTTGTCAAAATGGCGATGAACTTCTGGTATTCTTTTGATGCTTTAGAAGAGCCATTGCAATTGCATTTTGGTTGTAATTCGTCAGTGGATACATGAAGTTTTCATCTATATTCCAATGAACATCCAAGTCATTTTATGATGCCAATGAATGATAAATATACGTCATTATTTTGACGTTTATTTTGTCGTTAGAATTGCGACGAATTTTTTTCATCATTTCATTGCTTTTCTGACAAAGATTTGTCAAACGACCAATGAAAGTCCATTGGAAAATGGTGTCAAATTTAGTAGTGATTGAAATGTAATTTTTCCTAAAGATTGTTTCTCCCATATTCTATAAATGGGAATTTAGGGCCAATTATAGGGGTGAGTTGTTTTGAAATTGATCACACTATGGATTGTAAAGAATATACTGAACATTTTAGTGTTAAGTCTTAGGTTCGAGTCTACTCAAATGAACATTTAGTCCTGATAGTAATACTGACAATATAGACTAGAATAGTGCAAGTTTTGCACCATTTTGTCTCCAGTGTATTGGTTTTATAAACTATAAGTAATATAATTAAGGGTTATTTTACTTGTCTCTATTGATTTATAATGGGTGTATGGTTTTATTCTTGCTTATTAATTCAAAGATTTAATGTAAATTCTTGAATCAAGCTATAGGTTTATGTTAAATCATGTACTAGGATGTTAGTAAGAAGTGATGGTTAAGATATAATGTTGAAATATTGTAATGCAATATCTTCAAGGCTTTAAATGATGTCATTTGTGAAATTTCTATCAAATCATGTAAATTTTAGAGTTGACTCCATTCCAAGGATTCAAGGAACTGATCTAAGTGAGGTGATCCTGTTGCATTTTGTTGATTATTTCGACAACAAACCTTTTATTAAATCAAATTCTTTGAAATGGGTTACAATTGTGTTATATTTTTCCATTCTCAGGCTCTGAATATGAACTATTGTTAATAAGTAGCCAACTCCTTTGATACATTCTATTTGTTGAGCCACTATATGAGAATTATTTGTGTTTTTACAATGTTTATGATAAGATATCATGTAAACATTATTAGGATCACCCTCTTGGGTTTCAAAAATCCCAAAGTGAAGAATTAGAGGCCAAATAATCCTTTACTTATTTGTTGGCCAATCCTTACCTTTACTTATCATTGAATTCTATGAAATTCATAAGTAAATGGTAATATTAAGTTTGGTTCTTATGTTGTAGAAAAATGGCCCCTTGTCATTTTCATAGCCTTTTAGGTCTCGTTTCATCATGTTTTACATGTTTTGTCTTAATTTTATGTTGCAACATAGCTTGAACATACTTATTTTTAATGCTAATATTAAATATTGAAGTCTTGTGAATGTCTTGTGAAGTGTTGTAAAACATTTCTACATTATTCTAGACTCTATTTAATACAATTCACCAAAAAATAATCATTTGACAGATCAAAAAGTCCTATTTTGAAGTGTTGTTAAGTCTTTTAATCAAGATTCATGCTTTTCATCACACTGTGTTTTCCAGCATTACATAAAAAACTAGTTTTGCATTCATTTAGTTTAGTTTCAATTCATCTCTTGCATTTAGTTAGGATCATTTAGGCACTACATCATTGTACATTTCCTATTTTGAATGAAATTGTAGAGTTTTTGCTCCAATCTCTCTCCTTTTAAGTGAAAAACCTATAAAGTGTTAGAGGGATCCTTGAGTGCCAAAACCCCATGGTTCAATTCTAAAAAAATAACCAACATGAACCATATTCCCAAGGTGGAAAATAAGTCCCAGATCACTAAATATGGGCCATACAATCCAAAAACATTAATTTATGATTGTTCATTACATATGTGTCGAGATTATCCTTGGAAAGATACATTAAATGAGGCTTGTGGATGCAAAATAGGGCTAGATAAGGAATAAAGAAGCCCAATTTATTATTGAAAACCCTATATATATTAGTGTGAAATGCAAGTAAGCACTTTACAACACCCTAAATAAGGAACAATTAGGTTCATTTAGTTCACAAGGGCCCAAACAAGTGTGAAAATGTATCATATGACATTTTTTGACACTACAAATTTAAATCAATGCTTAAGTGTATTTACACCTTTGGAAAACTATAATGCCTGGAGCATGATTTTTCCATTGTCTAATTATTCATTGTTCAAAAATTACTCTACACAAATCCTTATTTGAGACCACCTTTTTATGGTGGTATGCCCTGTAATACTCCTACTTGCTAAGTGCATGGAATACTATCCTTATTATGCCTTGAGGTTTGAGATGTTATACCTTGACTATAATTATTACTTGGTTACTTTATCTAAGGGTTATTTTTGAGATTAATGTATTAGCAATTAATAGATCAATAATATAAACCCAAAGAAGTTATGAAGCACAAAGAAAGCAAATAATAATGAAACGATTATACCAGATATTCACGAAGCTTCCATGAATCACCTCCATAGCACCTTCTAGTTTGCAGCATATGATTGATGCCCTCAGATCGAATGTGTGAGCAATTTGACTATGCCATTGTCCTATGAAAATTTTGAAGGATTTAAGTAGAATTATGCCTATGCCTATGACAATGAAAAATGACTAAATGATAAATGACTATAATGCCTCTCATAGATCAAAGAGTCCCTCATTGTGAACAAAATTGACATTTTATAGAAAACACAATTTTGAATGGACAGACAAGATTGAATTTTGATAGAAACCTAAAATCAGAGGCCAAGATTAAATCTGACCATCCCTAATTAGGGTTAGGGAAAAATCCTTAAATGAATGGTCAAGATGACATATGAGAAAATCATATCAGTGGTAGAGAAAAGATGAGATAATTAATTTTAAAATAAATATTTTTAAAATTAAAATGATAAGATAGCCCACCTTGTGAGATTTAAAAAAATAAAAAAGATAAAAGGTGGAAAGTCCACTTTTGAATTACATAATGGTTTAATTCATAAATGGGATAAATAAATAAGTTAGTGGGAATAATAAATAATTTAGTGGGAATAATATAAATTATTTAATTCATGGTGGAATATTCACTTATGAATTAAATAATGGTTTAATTCATAAATGGGATAAATAAATCAGTTAGTGGGAATAATATAAATTAGTTAATTCATGGTGGAATGTTCACTTATGAATTAAATAATGGTTTAATTCATAAATGGGATAAATAAATAAGTTAGTGGGAATAATATAAATTATTTAATTCATGGTGGAATGTTCACTTATGAATTAAATAATGGTTTAATTCATAAATGGGATAAATAAATAAGTTTATTTGATTTTTTGGAAGGAAGCTACCATTTTGAATTAAATCAACTCAAAATATGGATTTTGTGAGACAATAAATAATCTTTTTCAGATTATTTACCAAAATGGACCATTAGTTAAGAATGTGATGACATTTTAAATAATTTCATTTATTTAAAATGAGAGGATTATTAATTCAAACAATTACATAATTAAACATTAATTATTCAATTTAGAAGATATGGTTAAGAATTAATGAATTAAGGTAATTAAACAAATTACGAAATTTATTTAATTAAACGAAGACTTTAGACAATTAAAGATGTATTGAATAAATAAATAAAATTTATTTATTTAATAATCCTAAAGAATAAAAGGACATGAATTAATTAAACAATAATGAATTATTTAATTAATAGTCGAACATGGACCAAGGACATAATTAAATGTCATAATTATGCTAGGATGAAAGTGGTACAAATAGAACTTGCAGGCCTAGGTCATTTTCAAGTGTCTACATTTTTCCCCTCTTTGTCATAATGTCACTTGTCGCATTGTGACAAAGAAAATAAGTCAAAGCCATGCCCCAGTGAAGGTATAGAGTATTAATGCCCCCTTGGGAAATTTTTCAAATTTTGGGTTAGCGGTAGGAAAATTTGGAAAGGGTCTCGAATAGTCAATTTGATGACTAAAAAAATGATGGCGCAGTCGGTTTTAGATTCTGACATGTTTAAAACGGCCAACAGGATAGTCAAATGAGCATCCAGTACTAACCTAGTTGACTTATGTTTAAAATGGTCAAATGAGCATCCAGTACTAACCTAGTTGACTTATGTCATTTTGACTTCTATAAATAGGTTGACAAAGGGGTAAAAGTTAATTCATTCTTACTATTCACTTTGTAAATTTTGAGAGCTCAGAGTGAAAAGCAATGCAGCAAGGATGGCGATTTCAGTGACAGAGCACCGTGGTGAGATCATGCAAACTTTCAGACGACTAGAAGGCTGAGAGCCAGCGGTATGTACCCCTATCCTCTGTAATTTTTTCATTTTACATGCCAAATGTAGCTTTCTAGGGGAAACAACGAATGTGCTACGACGCATATACGTTCGCATAAGCCACATTTTCCTTTGCGTTCACTACATTTGATGCGTCACGACGCAAATGACATGTTAAATTAGGGGAACCCAAGGTTTTGCGCCGTATTTGTCAAAAACTATGACGCATTTGCATGTTTGAATGTCGCAATCGTTAAGTTGTGATGCAATTGATGAATTGTGCAATGCATTTGAGTGGAACGACACAAGTGTCAAATATCATGACACATTCATTCTGATGCAACGTATTTGTGAGACCAAGTGACGTAATTGCCATTTTGTGACGCATTTGACATACGGAATGACACATTCGATATTTTGAGACGCAATTGCTTCAGTGCGACACATTTGAATTTGACTTTGACTATGGCTAACTTTGATGTTTGTGAAACTTTTACTGCTTTTGATGATACTGACAATTGGCTGAAGGTACTAACGCATTGTTTAGTTTGTGTAGAGACAGCTTGCCTCAATATACATAGGAGAGAGCAGGTCGATGCCATTTCAGTTTGCTGACCAGTTGACGCCGAGGGAGCGATGATGACTGATGTCGCTAAGTATTTTCTATGTCGCCTATATGCCCGCCATTAGGGAAAATAGGGGATTGTTGACTACGCTATGAGATTAGTGGCATTCTAAGACCTGTTCCTTCCACCTGTCGACAGGTGTGGCTACTATCACGCTTGAGGACGTTTACTGCATCCTACGAGTGCCCATCTAAGGAGAGTGTATCATCTACGACCCTCATCATGGTGAGAAGATATTCTGAGCGTACTACCCAGATGAGGGTGCAAGTCTCAGAATCCAAGGATACGAGATTTGGTGGGAGTTTATGGCTAAGCATTACACTCGTTTTGATTCATTTTTAGTGACATTGATTGGAGGTATTTTTATTCTTAATCGTCGGGGACATGGATTCCCTATTGGCTGGGGACACATCTTGGCCAGGATGAGATGGGATAGGATAGTTTATGCCTAAGGTCCTTGTTTACTAAGGACACTTTACCACCAGCTGCATGAGGTTTTTTATTGGAGAGCCAAGAGTATCTCGTGTGGTACGACATTGATGATGATATGGGCTTGGGAGCATATTGCTATATTTTTCCCACTGATTGAGAGACCACAATTGGCAGAGGGGATGTCCTATGCCTACTACTATGCAGTCGCCATACAACAGACATGGATGGGAGAGATAGGTTGGTGGCAGCATCAGATTGACATGATGGTGTCCTTTATCCAGAGGCCATACAAAGACTGCAAGTAGTGGGATGATGAGGTGGATCATCTGAGTCTATGCTGACAATATCTGTATTTGATTAGCAGGACTATGTAGAGCTAGTTGATCATTGAGATGTATTTGCTGCAGCGTGTCCTTAGACAGTTTGGAGAGTAGCAAGGTGTACCTGCAGGGACAGTTGAGTACACACGGTCCTCCAGAGAGTATGCTTGGGGGCCAACCATTATAGTAGCCTTTGCTGAGCATCAAATTGATGGGCTAGGAGCCTAGCCATGGGGATGGAGGGGTGGGATAGCCGATCCCGGGACCACAACAGACTATGATTTATGGGGGCAGGAACATAGACTAGTGCCATTGACAGATCCTGCGGGCCAACACCTGTAGATATGCAATTAGTAATGCCTCATGTGTTGAGGGTCAGGCGAGGAGGTAGAGGTGGTGAGAGGGGTAGAGGTGGTGAGAGGGGTAGAGGCTGGGGGAGAGATGGAGGTAGGGATGGAGGTAGGGACAGAAGCAAGGGGAGAGATGGAGGCCAAGATGGAGGCAAGGGTGGAGATGGAGGCACAGATAGAGGCAGGGGTGGAGATGACCAAGATGACAAAGATGATGGAGGAGATGGTCAGAGGCAGAGGAGAGAAGGTCAGAGACAGGACTAGAGAGTGCGCCCACATGTGGCGAGGGTAGCATTATATGTTATCCCTAAGGTGGTCGAGGAGGGGCAGAGAGAGGAGGAGGAGCAGCTGAGGAAAGAGGGAGAGGGTGAGGAGAGGAAGGAAGAGAGGGAGAGAGAGGAGGATGTGCAGGTCGTGGAGGGAAAAGGGGAAGATGTGGAGGTAGCAGAGGCTAGAGGGGAGGATGTGTAGGTGGCGAAGGTTAGAGAGGAGGATGTTGGAGAGGATGATGATGATGGTGATGATGCTATGGATGAGGCCGAGGGACTCCTCTAATGGCAGATGGTGGATGGCGAGGAGGAGATACCTTCCAGTTCAACGTTGCGTCCTCATGCCAAGATAGACCAACGAGTGGCCAATCTTTAGAGGAGATTGGATGAGAGCACTGCATAGGTCTGATCACTACAGTCAGCACTAGAGGTGGCCTAGGTAGAGCGGGATCAGACAGTGATCTGTCAGCAAGACTCAGCTCAGTGGTGCGTTGAGTTTACCACATTATGTATAGGGCCCTCAGGGGATATGGCTCATGAGCTAGCCAAGGTGAGCGCGAGGTTGGGTCAGTATAGGACTCTATATGAGCAGGTGGTGCCTCCTGAGGAATGAGATCCTACATTGTCATGGTCACATATGAGGATAGGCAATGGCCACCGATTCGAGAGTGGGAATAGTAGCAAGAGCCACACGAGTGAAGGAGGGTCTACCTTGACTAGACACATATCAGGGTACAGGTCCCACCATTCATGCAGGCATGCCTCAAGTCACCACTCTAGCCATAGTCATGGGTCTACTAGTTCAGTGCAGAGGTCAGGATAGGGGGAGCCACTAGTGGCAGATCCTTCTACTTCTCAGCATCAGGCCGGAGTGACATCACTTATGCCACTAGTGTCAATTCCACTGGGTGCATAGACGGAGGTTCCCACAAGTCCACCCCTCACTTCACTACCCATTACAGGGCTTCCACCAACACACTCTTCACCATGAGGGGATGATGAGAGTCTACCCTAGGGGAATTTTTGTTATTTTGACACATTCATGTATATATGATTGAGCCTGCAAGCTTTATTTTTGGGATATCTCTTGACTTTATCTTGTGACATTGTACATTTTTGAGATGATATTATATGATGATGTAGTTTTGATGCGGCCTATATATGTTTTATGTGATGCTCTTTGATTTATGCATTATGATATGTATGATGTATGATGTTGACTTATGATGTATTATTTGTGTCCTATGATGCTTACTTATGATATGATGTGATGATGATGCCATGCTTATTTATATGTTATGTTGATTTTGTGATGCTAGCGATAATGATATGCAAAATGTATTTATTTAAATGGATGTCCTGCAAATGTGAACATAATATGCAATGAAATGTTATATGATTTAATGTTATGGATAATGTATGTATGAACCTAATGCAATGCTTATATGATCATGTTTGCACTCATAATTTTGTATGTCATAGGACATCATTGTGAGATGGATGAGAGAAGATAACCAGACCGACAAGAGAAGATGACCAGATTGACGAGAGAAGATGACCAAAGGAGATGAATGTTACTTCCTAGCCCAAATCTTTCAAAACTTTACCATAGGACTTTAATATTTATTGCTCTTAATCATCATTGGGTAGACTATTGTGATGACCAAAAAACACCATGATATGACATAGATCAAGGTGTGCAAGGTTGTATCATCAACTAAGACAGGCAGTCATAGACAAGGATGATCATGACTCAAACTAAGAGTACAATGGCCCCAATCTTTTTGTCATAATCAACCACAAGCCGAAAAAGACAAGTAGGACAAATCATGAAACATCGTTACTTCTCTAAATCCTGTTTCTAGGACATCCTTGAGAAACTAGCAACATGATTGTCAAAATACAAAATAAAGCCATCATCATGATACATCACTATTTTTCTAAATCCCTAAATCAGGATCTCGATAAGAAATTAGTAATCATGCATGTCAAGAGTCAAGAAAAATGTCATGATACATCGTTGCTTCTCTAAATCCTATTGTTGGGATCTCGCTGAAAAACTAGTAACATGATAAAAAGCTAAAAGACAAGATAAGATAATCATGATACGCCGCTGCTTTTCTAAACCCTATTGGCAGGATCTCATTGAAAAGCTAGTACCATAATGAAAGCCAAAAGACAAGTTCCAAGTGTTTTCCAAGTGCATCTAAATATCCATTCATCTAATGTCAAGAAGTCAGGTTTGATGATGTCTAGATGCCAGATTGTCAAAGTTTTGATGATGTCCGGATGGAAAATGTCAAAAATTGCCGAATTCAGGAAAGACACATCCTGAAGAATGTTGTCATGGAGAGGGTTTGATCCCTAAAATTTAGAAGGGGTCTCTCGAAAATGATGACGATGCCTAGGAAGGACACATCCTAAGGCGTAAATGACATAGTCTACTCTTCAGAAGGACACATATGAAGAATATTGATATCAAGAGGAGTAATACTTATGTTTCAAGAGGATCCCTCAAAATGTTGATTGATAGTGATGATTCCTAGGAAGGACACATCCTAAGGCATAAATGACAGAGTTTGTTCTTCAGAAGGACACATCTGAAGAATACTGATGTCAAGAGGAGTGATCCGTAGATGTTAAGAGGACCCCTCAAAACATTGATTGACAGTGACGATGCCTAGGAAGGACACATCCTAAGGCATGAATGACTGAGGTTATCTTTCAGAAGGACACATCTACAGACTAACCAAGAATTGATGGTTTGACCAATTATGTTCATTTGATTTGGTTTTAATCAAGTTTGACATGTATTTGATTATATGTTGATATTGTTGTGATGATGAGATTGACATGCTGATGAGATTGTCATATTGAAATAAATGATTGCATTAATTTGCTTTTAGGAGTTTTACCTGTTTGGGAATGATTTTCTTTGTCTTGAAGACCTTTTGATGTGCATGTCAGTGTGATGTCATGAACCCTAATGGACTGACCTAGTGCAGCCTTGGGGGCTCATCAACCGATGGTGTTGCCTACGTCATGCACTCAGAGACCTTGTAGTTCGACACGACCAATGACTTTTTCTTGATGACCAAAGATTACATCATGATTTTATTTTGACAAACCTACAAGGGCAGACTTAATGTCTTGGGAATTCAAAAAGAATGAGCCTTTCCTACATAGCAAATGTGCAAAGACAACGTAGTTCAGACAATGACATGGACTGACTGACATGACTAACTTTGACTCCATTTTTAGGATTTTGACATTGATTTGGATGTTTTTGGGTTTTTGACATGTTTTGATTTCTTTGGATTTCTTTAGGACATTTTTCAATTTTTAGGCCTTTCTTCTAGACATTTTGCGATGTTTTTGGTCTTTAGGAAATTTTGAGATGTTTTTGGTCTTTCTTCAGGACTTTTTGAGATGTTTTTGGTCTTTCTTCAGGAAATTTTGCCAATTTTTCTGAAACCATGTGTGTCATCCACTGCAATTACATGACAAACATTTGGCCCCCAGTCAGGTCCAAGACTTAGCCAAATTGAAGGGATATGAAAGGGATGTTCCTAGAGTACCAGATAAACAGTATAGAGGACTTGATGTCAACCGTTATCAACCATGAAGGGAAGGGTAATATTATAGTGGCGATTTGTGTGATAATGGTGGGAGATACCTTTCATCCTAGGCCAAGGAAGATGAAGTGATAGTAGATGGCAGAGCAATGATTGATTATGCATGGTTCCTTTTTGCCAAGTTTTCACCATCGTACTTATCCAAAGTGCCTATTTTCCAGGTTCTCACTGTTGGACGAATCATTTTTCTTTACTATTTTCGTCATTTTTCAATTTTTTTGTATTTCAACTCGATCTCCTAATGCTATGCATAGAATTTTTGGAGATGTAGACTATTAATAGGCTCTGTCAGTTGTTCTCCATCTGAAGTAGCCAATTGATATGATCCAAAGCCAAAAGAAGATATGATAACATAAGGACCCAACCAGTTTGGTTCAAACTTTCCCAGCTCTTCTCTGTCAGCTTGGTTTTTAGGGTTCTGAATGAGAACTAAGTCGCCAATGTAAAATTTCCTAACCATAACCTTCTTGTTGTAATTGTGACAGAGATGGTTCTGATATTCTTGTAGATGGTTTAGGGAATTTTTTCTTCTTTCCTCTAAAATTTCTAGCTCGTGCAGGTGTGATTGTCTATATTCTTTGTCATCCATTAGACCCTTCAAAGAGACTCGTAAAGAAGGAATTACAACCTCAATGGGCAAGATAGCCTTAGCCCCAAAGACTAGGGAAAATCAAGTAGCTCCTTTAGGTGTATGAATGCTTGTGCGGTAAGCCCATAGAGTAGGGTTGAGTTGGATATGCCATTCAGGGCTAGTGTCATTGACAGTCTTCTTGAGGATTTTGACAATTGTTTTATTTGACGCCTCAGCTTGACCGTTTCCTTGTGGGTAATATGGAGATGAAAATGATGTTGGATATGAAATCACTCACATAACTCTCGAACGTCTTGGTTTTTAAACGGACGTCCATTATCAGTGATGATGGATTGTGGAAGGCCATACCAGAAAATGATGTAGTTAAGGATGAACTTAGATATTTGCTTGTTGGTTATGTATGTCAGAGGGATGGCCTTGATTCACATCGTGAAATACTCAGTGGTGGTGATGATGAATTTATGGCCATTAGATGAGGTTAGATGAATCTTACCCATGAGGTCGAGTCCCCATTGAGCAAAAGGCCAAGGAGAAGTGATCGGTCGAAGTTCCTGTGCTGGAGCATGGATCAAATCACTATGAATCTGACATTTGTGACAAGTCCTGACATATTCTATTGCATCCCTTTCAATGGTCAGCCAATAGTACCCAAGTCTCGTTACTTTCTTGGCTAGAGTAGAACCACTTGAATAAGACCTACATATACCATCATGTACTTCGCATAAGGTTGTACGTGCTTCATTGGTGTCAAGACATCTAAGGAGGGTGTCGTCAAAGCTATGGCAGTAAAGGTTGTCACTTACAATGGAATAACTTGTAGCTTTTTGGATAAAAGACTTCCTTTGGTTATTGGACAGGTTTAGTGAAAGGGTTTGAGACTTAAGGTAGTCATAAATATCCTATACCAGGGAGAGTCGGGACCAACAAGTTCATAGACTATCTTAGACTATAGAATGTCATAGGTGGGGACCATCAATTGTTCTATTAAGAATTACAGCTGAGTCGTGTTTCTTGGTATGTCGAGTAGGGAGCCTATTGTAGCCATTGCATTTTCTGTCTTGTTTTGCACTCTCAGAATTTGTTCAAAAGTTACCATATGAAAGTACATTTAGAAACTGTCCACCATCCATTTGTAGGGTATCAGCTTCTCATCTTTTCTATCATAGTCATCATTAACCTGGTTGATGATGAGTTGAGAATCCTCGCAGACATGTAGTGCTTTGATTTTCCATTTTATTGCCATTTTTAGTCCTGTAACTAGTGCCTCATATTCCACTAGATTGTTGGTGCATGGGAAGGAAATGTAGAAAGACTTAGGAATGGAATCTCCTTGAGGGGTGATGAATAGGATTCCTATTCCCGAGCCATGATTTTTGTGTGATCCATCAAAATAGAGTTGCCAAGGTGCCTTTTGTTTTGTATGGAATATCAACTCATCTAGAAAATCCACCACTAACGGGTGATCACTTTGTAAGGGTGTGTCTACTAGCTGGTCTGCTATGACTTGTCCTTTTATTTCCTTTCTTTCTACATATTGAATGTCATATTCACTCAAAATCATAACCCATTTTTCTAGACATCTTGTTAATGCTGCCTGACTCAACAGATATTTGAGAGGGTCAATCTTTGCTACCAGTTGTGTTTGATGACTTAACATATAATTTCTTAGCTTCTGTGCTACAAAGACCACAACTATACAAGCTCATTGAATTGGTGTGTAGTTCAATTCATATCCGACCAATGTCCAACTGATATAATATATAGCTCTTTCTTTGTCCTCGTGGTCATTCTATGCTAACAATGCCCCCAGTGCTGAAGTAGTGGTAGAAATGTATAGGATCAATGGTTTCCTATGAATGGGCAACATGAGAACTGGTGGTGACAATAAGTAATCTTTTATGTGTTGAAACACTTCTTGGCATTTATCTATCCACACAAAAGGGATACCCTTGTGCAGGAGATATTGGAATGGTTGACATTTATCGACCAATTAGGCTATGAAGCGCCGAATGGATTGTACTTTTCCTTGTAGGGTTATGAACTCACTGATTCCTCTAGGTGGGCGAATGTCTATGATGACTTTTACTTTCACTGGATCGACCTCAATGCCTCGTTGAGACACTATATATCCCAACAGTTTGTTAGATGTGACACCTAAGACACATTTCTTAGGATTCAGTTTGACCTTATATTCTTCTAGCCTCTTGAAGATTGTATCTAACACCTTCAGATTATCTTTCCTTGTTAGTGCTTTGGCTAAAAGTTCATCCACATAATCTTCCATTATTTTATGCATCATGTCATGAAAGATTGTGGTCATTTCTCTTTGATATGTAGCACCTACATTTTTGAGACCAAATGGCATGACATTCCAACAGTATGTTCCCCAAGGAGAAGTGAATGCTATTTTATGTTGGTCTTCAGGGGAAATGCGAATCTGATTGTAGCTAGAGAAACCATCCATGAGGGAGAGCATCTCGTATCCTACTGTGAGGTCAACTATGATATCAATATTTGGTAAAGGAAAGTCATCTTTTGGGCAAGCCTTATTCAGGTCTCTAAAATCTATACAAACATGAATCATTCCATTTGGCTTTGTTACTGGCACCAGGTTAGATATCCATTTTGCATAATCAATAGACCATATGAATCCCACGTCTAGAAGTTTCTTCAACTCATCCTTGACTAATAGAGCGACCTAAGGATGAATTTTGCACAACTTTTGTTTGACTGGTTTAGCATTAGGCAATAATGGTAAATGGTATAAAACCAATTTTGGATCTAGTCTTGGCGTATCGACATAGGACAATGCAAAGTTGATTTTATGTTCTGCAAAGAAGTTATGAAATTATGATCTCTCTTCTTTAGTCAATGAAGCAACAAAAAGGACCATTTTAGGATCTTCTGCAGTGGCTATATTGTCTTCTATATTGTCTTCGATAAGCATAGTTGATTTCTCTTGTTGCACAAGAAGAAAGTCCACTCCTCCATCTTTGGGTGCCCCAGAGAGGTTTTCACTTGTAGATATGTCCTTTGTTTTTATATTTTGTCATCAAAAGGTACCTTTTGGTTTTCACCTAAAGATGTTTCATTTTTTTATTTTATTTTATTTTTGCTTTTGCAACTAGAGGATAGATCAGTTTGGCCGAAGTATGTCATGCAATCAAAATCGATGGAAAATCTTGACTTATGATCACCATTGGGCATGTCCTCGCATAATCCCATAAATTTTGCAATTGCCTCATCATTCTGAAATGTATCCAAGACTGGTGGGCCTTGTTAGTCTTAATCGACTAACTGGGGATAAACTATGGAAATGCCATCATCCTTGTTGGTGAATTGAGGGGAGGATGTGGAAAGCATGTAGACAGATTCAGTGATGTTGTAAATGAGATTATCATCATCCCACTCGACATCAGAATCTATCCAATATTCCCCTTCACTAGTCTCATATTCGTTGGAAAAATAAGGGTTGAAGGACTTGGAGTCTTGGTTGTCAGTGTCGTCAGGTATTTTAGATGGATTGAACTAGAGGGATTCAAATGGTGGGTCTTGTATGTCATGGGGAGTGGTAGAGGTAAATTGACTATTTGGTTCGTATTTGATTTTAAATGTTTGTCAGAATTTTTGTTTAGAGGTCAGTTCCCCTACTTTGACAAACAAATCATCAAGGCAACTGTCACTTAAGGATCATTTTGAGTCAACTTCCCACTCTTGGGAGTCAGTTTTGATGAGGGTTTCTTTAGTGGTCTTGACACTTTCTGACGCATGTACTTGCTTACTTGAAAGTCCAATGGTACGTCGATCATCATTATCGGGCGATCCGAACCCTAGTCCAAGATACTTGGGAATTTGGAAAGGTTCTATGGGTTCTCTTCTTCCAACTTTATTTTTGCCTAGGCCACTAGTACCGTCATAGCCTTTAGCCTTCATTATGTCATAACCCTTGCCATATTTTTGAACTAGTAATGGAGGTAGTGTGACAATATCCTTATAGATCCATCCTGTTATATTAGCAAGGTCCTCGTTACTCATATCTCCCCATTTGATAAAAAATGTTTTTGGTGGAACCTTGAAAGTTTCCTTGACTTCCATTCTGAAACATGGCTGACCATATTCCTTTGGAGGCTTGAGTATTGTTGTTATGTTGTATGTTGTATGTAGTTTGAACTCTCCATAGCCAAGGTCTTGGATCTTGATAGTGGATTCAGCCTTAGGGTTTGCGGGAGGTGGTGATGTAGTAGAAGATATGGGTGGAGTAGATGTGGAAAATGATGAGTGTGGATGGGTCAATGTATTTGGATGACAAGGAGCCAAGTGCTTCTTGGTTAATCAGAAGTCGGTTTTCAGAAATAACCCTTAGGTTGGTACAATATTGGAAAGGGTCGGGGTCTCCATATATGGTTATTTTTGTGTCGTAAAACAGAAACTTTAGGCATTGGTGATATGTGGACGGAACGACTTTTAAGGCATGAATCCATGGATGACCGAGCAAGATGTTATATGGTAGTTCTAAATCTAGGACTTGGCATGTTGTGTCCACAATGACTGATCCCACTCTGATGGGGAGAGAGATAATGCCGCATGAAGAGCATTCTTCATCATCATATGATTTGATCACTATACTCTTTGTTGGGTCTACGCATGCCTCAGAGAATCCTAGAGCCTTAACCAATTTGAGGGAACATATGTTCAATCCTTCTCTACCATCTACTAAAACCCGTCTAACTTTGTGCTTGTGGACAAAAGTTTCTATATGCAATGCATCGTTGTGGTTGGTCTTGGATGATGAGTAGTCTTGATCCGAGAAGGTGACATGATGAGGCATGGTGAGGTATCCAACCATGGTCTCGAACTAATTGACATCAATGTCCTTGGGGACCGATGACTCTTATAGGGTTTTATCTAGTATATCCTTGTGCGCGGGAGAGATACGAAGCAACTCAAGTATGGAGATTTGCGCGGTAGTTTTTCCCAGCAGGTCGATAAGGTTGAACTAAATTTTGGGTTGCCCTTGCTTTGTGGCCGAGACAGGTTTTGGTTGTTTAGCAGATGGGCCAGGTATGGTGATTTTGGGTTGTCTAGTGGGAGGTGAACTAGCTATGGTGACCTTGCCACTGCAAGTAGTAGCATTACACTAAGGTGCTCTCTTGACCGTAATGGTATTAATGTATTCATCATTGGTTTAGACCTTACTTATAATAGGTCCGCCATAATAGTCGTACTTGGTTCAAGCGAAATTGGAATGATTATTGTTTATCTTTGGACCTGACGTGGAAGCATTATGAGAACCATGGTCCTACAGTGGCTTCTTGTGGATAGCGTGATCTGAATTGGAGGCAAATTGTGATCCACTTATCTCAATGATGTGACTTTCGATAAGATCTTGTATTAAGTTTTTCAATTGTCGACAGTTAGAGGTTGTATGTCCTTTTGCTCGATGATACTCACAAAATGCATTATCGTTCCACCATGTTGGCTTGAGTTGTCCTGGGTTGTATGATTTGGGTTCTTGAAGTGTGATGACCCCATTCTAGAGGCATTTCTTGAGGGAATCTTCAATGGGTTCACCCAAAGAAGTGTATGTGCGACCCCTAGGAAATTATCTTATTTGACGGTATTGTCCCTGATTATTCTGACTGTTCTGGTTGTTTGAAGGGACATTAGTACGGGGTGTCAATGTTGTTGTTGGTTTTTTTTGTTGTTGAACCCCTTTTAGGGCTAGTACATGACCCACAATGTTTGCAGTATTGGCGTCAACAACACTGTCATTTGTGACGTGTTTATTTTTTACCCAGTATTTATTCTTGTCAGCGAGAGGATTTGCATTTGCATTTTTGGGACTGTACCTTAGTTCTCCCTTTGCGATAAGGGCTTTCTCAATCTAGACCCCTTTTTTGACTAAGTCTGTGAAGTTTGTGCAACAATTTACTTGCAATGCATATCTTAGGGGCCCCATAAGTGTTTGCACAAACATGTCAACCTTTTCCCTTTCAGTAATGTCAATATGACACCGTCTAGCTAAACTTCTCCATTTTTAAAAGAATGGGATGAATGTCTCACTAGCATCCTCCTATGTGAGATTGCACAAGCTAGCAATAGAGGTGTCCATGTCAATGTTGTATGCATAATTTTTTATGAACTTTTATTTTAGCTCATCCCACGTTTGGATATCTTTTTGAGTGGAGAACCACTCAAGGGCAGGACCTATGAGACTTTTGGAAAAGAGTCTCATCAAGTATGTTTGTTCATTGGTGACATCCATACAATTGGTTGAAAATTCGCGAACATGTTCGATGGGGTTTGTCTTGCCTTTGTATTTTGTGAAATTGGGTGACACATAGCTTAAAGGAAATGGATGCATGTATAGGCTCATGTTAAATGGGTATATATATAAATCATATAACACTTCTAATTTCTTGCCTAATATTTGTATGTTTTGGATAGTTTTCTATAGACCCATCAATCTTGTTTGTAAGGCATCCATAAAAGGGTTATTTGTGGTTCTGCACATTGGATTTCTTGGTACACCATAGGTCCCTATTTGTTGCGTGTGAATATTGGTATATTGTGGAGGAATGGACTGTTGTGACATGCATGATGTGTTCGGGTTGGCATGTTGTTGGTGTTGAAAGATTGGATTGGGTGTATGTTGGTGGGTATGAATCTGAGATGAGTAGGTTGGGATGTGTCTCCCAACCATTTGTGTCATTATTTAGGGAATATGGTGATCTTGAACATTGTGATGTACTAATGATTCCATAGGTTGTGTCATTTGGCCACCTTTTCCAAATTGTTGAGGTTGTCCAATGGGATTGTTCATAGTTGATCCTTGGGAGGCGATTACATGTGACTGTGTTGTTGTGTTAACATTTTGTTGTTGTCCTTGGATAAAGATACATCTTTTTCCTCCTCCCAAAGTATTTTGTGAAATACCAATGAGTGGATATGTTAATGGTGTGCTCATGGTAGTAGGTGTGACTATCAGGGGGGGATTGTTGTGACTTGATGATGCCCCTGTGGCATTTACTGTCGTGGTAGCTTGTGATCCTTTAATGGATGTTTTTATTGTGTTGGAGTTATTTGGAACGTTGGAGGTAGCGTGCACTATCATTGTAGTGTCAAAGAAAGTATTTCTCTTAGCGTTTGGAGTTTGACCATTATTTCTCATGTTGTGTGCATTGTGGACATTAGGGTCGGGAGATGTTGATCTCAATGTGTTAATGTCTAATCCTAGAGGTAACTTAGCTCCTTGACTTAGGAGTATGGCTAAGTATCTATCTCTGTCGTATAGGACCATTTGTTCTACAAATTGAGAGGCTTCTGGATCTTGTGCCGCTACCTCTAGGTTTTCCTTAAGTATTTGATTGTACTCATCCTTACAAAAGAATGGTTCAAATGGACTATTTGATGAGGATGGTATGGTCGTGAGAGGTTGATTATTTGTGTTGACGAATGGATCATCAAATGTACAATTTGGGTCATATGTGGGATTGTTGACAGTGCAAGTGGGGTCTTGTCTAAAGTTTTCCATTTACAGTTTCTATTTTTGGAGTCTAGTCTCCACCATAAAATGAGATTGCTCAAAGTAAATTGACAACTAAGGAGTGCACTATGCAAGGCCTAAGTTTAAAGATGATGACTAGGATGAACAATGTTTTTGGATTTTTGGGAATAAAATATGCAATGTCTAAACTTATAATGCAACTTAAGACAAGGATACCTAAGCACTTCTAAGCTAAATCTTTGTTTTTGATTTTGGTTACGAAAGAACTTTGTTGAAAAGGACAAGGAAAAGGCCAAAATGACTAGTGAGTTTCCCTAACTAGACTGCTGAGTCGGAAAAGTCTCACAAAAGGGACAATGATAGAAAGAGGGATTGATGGTAATGTCCAAGAGAACCTAGTTTCGAATGCAATGATGTTGCGAATTGTGCTGATATTTTCCTAATCTGAAGTATGCAAGATGGAACACCTAGGGACAAACTAATACCTAATGTATGCAACTAAAAAAAAATGAAGGATGAAACCTATAGTCAAGAATGCAAACTAATGGTTGAAAATTTTGAGCAATTTCAAAATTGGTTTCTGACAAAATCTCCTTAGAACCAATGTTTGACAAATGATCGACAAGGTGTAGACTTTATATTTGACTTTGTATGAATATTTTATATGTGACAGGAAAATACGTCATTCGAGGCAACGAATGCGTCTCAATTTGGCGAATGCATCACGGTTTGAGCAAATGCGGCTCGGGGACTGACAAATGCGACTCAGTTTGGAAGATGCGACTCTATGAGGTTCAATTGCATCATGACACCTACAGATGCCGTGCTTTAAATGTTGAATTTGGTTTAATAGAGCATTTTAATTTTAGAAGAACGATTACGGTTTGACATATGGGACACAGTTTGTAACAATGGAGTTTCTTGTCATTTTGATGGAAGATTTGATCTGGCTAATGGTAAATGTTTTCTCTAGAAATGTGAATATGGTGGATAGTGTTTCTGTAATCTAGAAAGCACTTGACAAGGATAATGTTTTGGGTGTAAGCAAGCGTACATAAAACAAGTAAAATCCTAAAAGGCCAATAGGCCTAGGGTTTGTATACTTGGTATAGCCCTTTGATATACCCCGGATTGGTGATAAACACCTTTCCTTCTTGAGAGCGGATAGCTTAAAATTTTGGTGGCATTGGCTCCCCTCCATGACACATTAACGTCATTCGAGCACACCAAATTTGAATTCTTGTGTAGTGACTTCCCAAGAACTGCTATCTCTACTCAAGGGATTAGTAGTGAGTGTCTTTGGGAATGATATTGTACCTTGCACTATACCAACCAACGGCCAAAGAATGGTTGGACACTAAAACAAGAGGTGTTTAATTCAACCATTTCGTTCGTAGGGCATGATCCCTGCGGCGAGAGTCCCCTTTCAGATCCATCTCGTCGAAACCATATGCGTGATTCTTGGGCTTTCCCAAAGAATCCACTTTTATATACCAACTAGAAGTCCCTCAGGTTTAGGGTGCTATCAATCTGAGTCGTCTTGGGGTGAGTACTTTCTCCCACCAGAACAGGCCCAAATTCTAGAGTTAGTAACCGTTTCTCTTACACCTAGGATCGCACAAATGCACAAGGGGAGAGGATACTTCAATATACCAAATCGTGAGGGTAATAAAAAAAAATGCTTTTGTACCAAACATAGTAGACACTTGTTAATTTTAATCCAAATGAATTATTTTCTACACTACCAGACAATCTCTTTCAAAAAATTTAACTAGGGTCTTCGACATGCGTTCTGCAGAAAGATTCATTAGTAGTTTGATAATGATCTTTGACTATCAACCTACAAAAATAGTTAGATGTGTCATTTTTTTCCACTTGATCCAATGTGTCCTTTGAAGTGTTTATTTTCTACACATGCACAAAACCAACAACAAAGCCAAAACCCTAACAAGATAATTGATCACTTACTATTGGAGGGTTAGCTAGTCAAGAAAAATCTAACTTTTAGAAAAAAAATTGATAATAAATTAAAAATAAAAAGAATAAAGTCTGTCTAAAATTTCAAGAGGTTTCCAAAAATGTAAAGAAATCAGAAAAAATTGTTGTTTTACACCTAAAATTAAGTTTTTATGAAAAGTCATAAAAAAATTATAAAAAATACAAACCAGCTCAAAAAAATTTTATTTTTGGACTTGATTTGTCTGATGTCATTCCAAATCTTCAGAATTTTTTTTGTAATCAGATCTACAATTGTTTGTGAGATCTAAGCAAATGTTTGTGAAACCCCAATTTTAAAAGATCTGTTATTTGACTCATAATTGTGCATCCAAATTTAAAAGATAAATAATAGACCCTTGTTAAAATTTAGAGAGCTTTCTAGAAATATAAACATATTTGAAAAATTTGATAATTTTCTCTCAAAATTAAATTTTCATGAAAAACAACAAAAAAATTATAAAAAATTAAAAAAAGATCCAAAAAATATGATTTTCGGCATGAAAGCGTACAATATTGTCCCCAAGCTGCAAAAACGTTTTTGTGAAGAAATAAGTAGTCGTTTGAAAGTTATAGTCAAATCTTTGGAAACTAGGGCTTTATCCAAAATGATGCAAAACCTGCAACAAAAAAAACAAAACTTGCAACAAAAAGAAACCAACTCCAAAAATTGCTATTTATTTGTCCAAATACGTTGGGTTCACTAATGTATCAATGGGTAAAATTTAGGATTAATGTATTAGCAATGAATAGGTCAATAATATAAACCCAAAGAAGTTATGAAGCACAAAGAAAGAAAATAATAATGAAACGATTATACTAGATATTCGTGAAGCATCCATGAATCACTTCCATAGCACATTCTCATTTGCAGCATATGATTGATGCCCTCAGATCGAATGTGTGAGCAATTTGACTATGCCATTGTCCTATGAAAATTTTGAAGGATTTAAGTAGAATTATGCCTATGCCTATGACAATGACAAATGACTAAATGATAAATGACTATAATTCCTCTCATAGATCCAAGAGTCCCTCATTATGAACAAAATTGACATTTTATATAAAACACAATTTTGAATGGACGGACAAGATTGAATTTTGACAGAAACCTAAAATCAGAGGCCAAGATTAAATCTGACCATCCCTAATTAGGGCTAGGGAAAAATCCTTAAATGAATGGTCAAGATGCCATATGATAAAATCAAATCAATGGTGGAGAAAAGATGAGATAATTAATTTTAAGAATAAAGATTTTTAAAATTAAAAAAGATAAGATAGCCCACCTTGTGAGATTTAAAAAAATTAAAAAGATAAAAGGTCGAAAGTCCACTTATGAATTACATAATGGTTTAATTCATAAATGAGATAAATAAATAAGTTAGTGGGAATAATAAATAAGTTAGTGGGAATAATATAAATTATTTAATTCATGGTGAAATGTTCACTTATGAATTAAATAATGGTTTAATTCATAAATGAGATAAATAAATAAGTTAGTGAGAATAATATAAATTATTTAATTCATGGTGGAATGTTCACTTATAAATTAAATAATGGTTTAATTCATAAATGGGATAAATAAATAAGTTTATTTATTTTTTTGGAAGAAAGCTACCATTTTGAATTAAATCAACTCAAAATATGGATTTTGTGAGACAATAAATAATCTTTTTCAGATTATTTACCAAAATTGACCATTAGTTAGGAATGTGATGACATTTTAAATAATTTCATTTATTTAAAATGTGAGGAATATTAATTGACAATTAAATAATTAAACATTAATTATTCAATTTAGAAGATATGGTTAAGAATTAATGAAGTAAGGTAATTAAACAAATTACAAAATTTATTTAATTAAAGGAAGACAGTTTTAGACAATTAAAGACGTATTGAATAAATAAATAAAATTTATTTATTTAATAATCCTGAAGAATAAAAGGACATGAATTAATTAAACAATAATGAATTATTTAAATAATAGTCAAACATGGACCAAGGACATAATTAAATGTCATAATTATGCTAGGATGAAAGTGGTACAAATAGAATTTGCAGGCCTAGGTCATTTTCAAGTGTCTAAGTGCATAGAATATTGTCCTTATTATTAGCAATGAATAGATCACCTTTTTGCTAAGTGGTATTATTAGGAATACTGTCCGAGATCACCTTTTTATGGCGATACGCCCTGTAATACTCCTACTTGCTAAGTGCATGGAATATTGTCCTTATTATGCCTTGAGATTTGAGATGTTATACCATGACTATACTCATTACTTGGTTACATTTCATATTCTTTCTCATCCATACTTCCTTTCTTGCTTTTCTATGGCTGTGTTTCAAAATGCTTCTCTTTTAGATCAATTTTTTTTGAAATGAATGCCTTGTATATAACAGGGTAAGTGTCTTTTATTTAGCTTTCTAATGTCATCACTTCTTCAATGGCCTCAAGATTTCTACACCTATAAGCTTGAAGTCACTAATTTCTTTCATATTAAAAAAAATAGTCATTAATCCATAGTCCTTGATTGGCAAAAAACTCGTTGCAATCAAGTTAAGGTTTTCAATTTCATAGTCTATTAATGACTTGTTGCTTGTCTTTGAATCATTAAATTTTCATAACAATAGAAGTCTACCGTCTTTTCTATGCAAATTTACTCTTTATAATCATAATAATAATTTTCACTTTTAGATATAATGTTTCTAAGTGCCATGATTTGTGAGTACCAACTTGTCAAAGTTTTCCACCCTTTCACACTTTAGTCTCTTAAGAGAAATCATTAGTATAATGTATCTCAAAATGTTTTGGCATGCTAGGGTGTGAAATAGAACCTTTCCTAGCATAAACCTATGAATTTGGATGTGTTTGAATGGTTAGTTTGGTTACTCAATGAACAAAAAGAAAATTACACCACCTTGCAACTTTACACTACATGCAACTGACACTTTTTCATCAACTGAAAACTTGTCACCACGGGAAAATAGATTGAAGATATGAAAAATTGAAAGAGGTTATTATAGAGGGAACCTATATGACCCTATAACTTTAGACAAGATGTTTCTAAGTTACACAATTTCTGAGTAACAACTCATCATTTTTTTCCCTTTTGCACTTTGGTCTCTAAAGAGAAATCATTAATGTGATGTTGCTCGAAATGTTGTAGCATTTAGGATATGAAATAGGACTTTTCCTAGCATAAAACTACCCATTTAGATGTGTTGGAACTGTCACTTTCATCACATGACCAATATAATAAAAATTACACCACCTTGTAACTTTACACTACAACATCTGACACTTTTCCATCAACTAAAAAATTTTCACCATGAGAAAATAGTTTGGAGATATGAAAAAGCGAGAGAGGTTATCATAGAGGGACCATATATGATCTTGTACCTTCACATAAAATTTTTCTAAGTTCCATCTTTTCTAAGTAACAACTTGTCAAAATTTTCTACCCTTTCGCACTTTCGTCTCTTAAGAGAAATCGTTGATGCAATATAGCCCAAAATGTTTTAGCATGCTAAGGTAAAAATAGAACCTTTCATCAATAAACCTACCCACTCAGAGATGTTGGAACTATTTCTTTGGTTGCATGGTAAAAAAACAAAATTACATCACCTTCCAATTTCACATTGCATGCATTTAATGCTTTTTCCATCAATTGAAAACTTGTCACCATAGGAAAATGAATTAGAGGTAATAAAAGTAAGAGAGTTTATTGTAGAGGGACCCTACATGATCTTGTACCTTTATATGGAATGTTTCTAAATGCCATGACTTATGATTAACAACTCATCAAATTTTATTTCCCTTTCACACTTTGGTCTCTTAAAAGAAATTATGGGTGAAATGTAGCCTAGAATGTTTAGACATGTTGAGAAGTGAAAAAGGACCTTTCCTAGCATAACTCTATCCATTTTGATGTTTTGGAACTATTATTTTGGTCACAATGAACATAACAAAAATTAAACCACCTTACAACTTTACACTGCATCCATCTGATGTTTTTTCCATCAATTGAAAACTTTTCACCTTGAGCAAATGGATTGGAGATATGAAAAACCAAGAGAGGTTATTGTAGAGGGTCCCTAAATGATCATGTACCTTTAGATGAAATTTTTCTATCTCCCATGGTTTTAAAGTAATAGTTCATCAAATTTTGTTTCCCTTTTGCACTTTCATCTCTTAAGAGAAATCGTAGATACAATGTAGTCTAGAATATTATGGCATACCAGGCTGAAAAATATTTTCTTTCCTAGCAGAAACCTATGTACCTTGATAAGTTGGAACTATCAGTTTTGTCGTAGGATAAACATAATGAAAATTACACCACCTTGTAACTTTACATTGCATGCATTTGATATTTTTTCCATCAACTGAAAACTTGTCACTTAGGGAAAATGGATTCGATGTATGAAAAATTAAGAGAGGTTATTATGGAGGGACCCTATTTTGTATTTTATCTTAAGAATAAATACTTCTAAGTGCCATTGTTTTCAAGTAATAGCACATCAAACCTTTTTTCCCTTTTGTACTTTGGTCTCTTAAGAGAAATTGTCTGTGTAATATAGCCTAGAATGTTCTAACATGATGGGGTGTGAAACATGACCTTTCCTAGCATAAAATTACCCACTTAGATGTGTTGAAACTATCATTTTTGTCACACAATGAACAAAATGAAAATTACACCACCTTGCAATTTTACATTACATGTATTTGATGTTTTTTCTATCAATTGAAAACTTATCACCACGAGAAAATGGATTGCAGGTATGAAACACTAAGAGAGGTTATTGTAGAGGACCCTACATGATCATGTACCTTCAAACATAATGTTTCTAATTGCCACTATTTTTGAGTAACAACTGGTCAAAGATTGCTTCCCTTTCACACTTTCATCTTTTAAGAAAAATCATCAATGCAATGTAACTCAAAATGTTTCAGCATGTTGGGGTGAAGAATAGAACCCTTTAGGTAGCATAAATGTACCCACATGAATGTGTTGGAACTATTAATTTGGTTGCATGATGAACACAATGAAAATTACACCACCTTACAACTTTACACTGCATGCATTTGATGCTTTTTCCATTAGCTAAAAACTAGTCACCATGAGAAAATGTATTGGAGAAATGAAAAATTGAGAGAGATTATTATGAAGGGATCCTACATGACCTTGTATGTTTAGATGAAATGTTTCCAAGTGCTCCAATTTTTGAGTAACAACTTGTCAAAGTTTGTTTCCCTTTTGCACTTTGGTCTCTTAAGAGAAATCATTGGTACAATGTATTTTGGAATGTTTTGGCATACTGGGGTGTGCAATAGGACCTTTTCTAGTGTAAAAATAATTGTGACACAAAAGAGGTGCCACATTGTAAAAAATCCATAATAGTGCATTAGGTGAGTGCCAAATGAAAAATTTAAATAGAACAACAATGCTTCAAATACTAGTTTTTGCCTCATCTGTGACTTGTGCTCTCATTTTCTTTCCTTTGCAACTCATGCTCACCAAAAGGAGATCATTTTTTACACTCTTATTGTGATTCTTCATGAGGATACCACCAAGAAATCAAAGAGGTATGTATTTTTATTGTTTAATTTTTGAATTTGAATTAAAATGTAGATTGAAATAGGTTTTTTAATTAAACTTTGTTTTAATTTCTAGGAAATCAATCTCCACCTCCAAACATTGACAATTCACAATCACCAACTTAAGAAAATATTTTAAATTAAATTGAAAACAACAAAAGAAAGATTGAACAATTGATTGGAATATTAAATGAACATGTTGCAAATGATCCTTATACATGAGAGGCATTTCCGAATCACTAAAGTTAATTTTATCTCACGTATGAGAAATGAGTCAGAAAACTAATTTTTGGTCGAATAAGAGGGAGGAATTAAAATGATATTATGCAAGTGGACTTTCCTATGCACAAGTGAAGAAATAAAAATTAGAAAAAATGGCTTGTGTGCCCTTTTTACAGACCCAAGAACCAATGCACCTTTAACACATGCAAGCATTAGGTTCCCCATCCATTGGTGCCATGATGAATTAATTAAAATAAGTTTTGGGAACAGTGGTGGATGGCTTTTCACCAACCTCCACACAATAAATATGAGGTACGATACTATTTTTTGAAGGAATCTCTATTGTGAGTTTGTCCTCAATAAGGTGCCAAATTATTTTGACTATTTAAACTTTTAGCATAGAGGTGGGGTCTCCACACATGATAGACGAGGTGCACGATGTAATTTTTAGTTGGCATTGAGAGGATTGGCCAAACCCATGGTGAAAAATGTCACCATTTCTTTCATTGTGAAGGACAATATCAAGGTGGGAACATTGGGTTTGATTAGCTCACTCACTTAGAGAATTGTATAGTATGTGAGGCCTCTAGTAGAGCTTGATATGGGCAATACTTCTAGGCCCAAAGTTTCAACCCACCATTGTTGCTCTTGTAGATGATGGTGAGAGTGCTTGAGATGCAGATACACAACATACATCACCTATAGAGTAGATGGTTATGACGCATGCCTTGCTAAATGAAACATTCAACATTGATACTCAGGTAAAATTCAAGAAGTTCATTTAATTTTATTAATTAAATTCTAATTTGAAATATAAGAATAACTAAATTAGTAGAATGAATATGATGAAAATTTAGATTCAGAGTGTTGTAGATACATGCACCATTCCTATATACCCCTATATATTTATGACATTGAGTCCATAGGTATACAACTAGTATTAATGAAATAATTATTACATGGGGATAGTTGAATGCTATATGAATGATGTCTCATAACATGATTTTGATGTCAAACAACTTTTTGGTGGACCTTCAACCTTGAATCTCACTATTCTCATCCTCAAATAACTTTCACTCAGGTAATCTCACTCAGGTAACCTTTATTCATTAATGGTGTTGTAAAACAATTAGCTAGTTTTGGTAAATTTGCATGTACAAATATAATAATTCTTGAAACTACATGAACTTAGATATAACTAGGTTCTTTAAAGTGATGGGTGTAGGAGAATTCATTAGTCTTTTAAATAATTCATCACATATTTTGGATTTGAACTTGTCTTTTTCACTTTCCTTTCAATCTCAAACCCCTTGAAATACTATTTTTTTCTATATTATAGCTATGTCTTTGATGACAGTATTTTCTTTATGAATGAAAATTGTCATTTTGAAATGAAAAGGCACAAAGGACTATCACTTTAAAGTTTGAAACTTCCTTTTTTCATGACTACCTTTGGTTTTATGTGAAGTTAAGGGTATGTGCAGGATCATGATGGGCCAAAAAGTGGCAATATGATGGGTATGTGGCTGACGACTATTTTTTTACCCAAAATTGATGAAATGAAAAGGGTTTCTAAAGGAGATTCTCAACTTTCCACCAATATAAATTATGTTTTACCATGAATTTAATAAGTAATTATTTTTTATTTTCTATTCAAATTACGAGTAAAGTCCTGATTGATAGGTTGATTGAAAACCATCTATAGCTTCCAAACGGTATCACATTTTTTGAATCCAAAACATGCGTCACATTCTATGCTTCGCATAATATAGGATTAAAAAAAGAAAAATTGAATTTCAGAATTTTTTGACCAAGTTAAGGTTGTTAGACATAAAACTTTATATATTTTTTAAAAAGTTCTAATAAAAAAATCATAATTAATTATTTACTTGGAAAAAATTACAAAAAAATATGCATCACATCGGGGCATGAGTCCTATACTTATATATATAAAATATTATAAAATATATTATCATTTTATTGTGGTTAGGGTGGTTAGACAGACACCTACTTATTTTTTTCCTAAAATTTAAGTACCATTGCATTGAAATTTTAAATTTTCACCAAATAGATTTTTTTATTTTTTTAAACAAATCTAGTATTTTAGAAACTAAATTCAATTTGCTAAAGATTCTATTCTTACACATTTTTGAAATAATATAGATAACTTATTCAAATTTTTATGTCAAGTTTCCTAACTCTGATTTTTCTAAATTTTTTTCCACTTAAGGGCCTATTTTTTCCATGATGATCTTGCACATACCATTAAGGACACTTCAATGACTATCCTATATCATTTGACTATCCTTAAATTTAACCTTGTATTTTCATCTATAATGAAATGACTACCTTCTTTCCTTTAATGCTCTATTACGCTTGAAGTCTACCCTTTGTAATGAATAACCTTTCTTGGAATCCTTTCATCTCAAATCTCCCTTACATATCTTCCCTTACCCATCATGGTTCCACTATTCTATGCATTGTTATCTTCAACCACTTACATGAATTTAGTGTATAAAATAAGTCCATGGGCTATTGATAAATCCTTGGAGACTGTTGTACTATCAAACTATCATTTGAATCTTCTTTCTTCCTTGATAGTCCTATCACTATCATCAATGAAGTGACTATCCCATTTGAAGCTCTCTCGAGGTCTTGTAAACTATCAAAAAACTACAAGACATCTTTCTATTTATTCTTATGAAAGTGGACTATAACTTTTAACAAATGACTTCCCCTATCATTGTCTTGATTGTCATTTTTTGTAGACTATCATATGCCCTTTTCACTACAACCCTACCCTCTTTGGTTATTATCCTTCCTTGAGTCTTTGACTATGCAATACTACAATGAAAATCTTTCTCCTCATACTAGAATTTCTTATTGGAATGATGGAAATATGACTATCCTTGATTAGTAGCGGTTTTCCTCTATTTCATTGATATTTGATAAACTACCCCTTGATTGTCTCTCATGCCTTAATCATTGATATTTTATTATCCTAGGTCACCCTTAGGTTGATTGTCCTCATAAGGTATTTGTACCTTTAAATTTTTAATTTTCTTGACGAATTTATTTCATAAAGATCCATTGTAAAGTCATAAGTACTCCCCTTAGGTCACAATATAGTCATAATTATTAGTATGAAATGCCATATATGAATGATGTCCTTTATCCACACTTTCCTCTTTAAAATTTTCCTTTTTCTTAAATGGACAAACTATAATCATAAGACTGATTGAGAACTATAAATAGTCACAAGAATTCATTGAGGAAAAACCATTAAATTTAACGAGGAAAAACAACAAGGTCTTTAACGTCATTACAAAGCATAGTCACAACTTCATTAAGACTTTAGTTAGCACACTTCTAAATACATTAATCACATTCCTTAACCACTATCTTAAGGCTTTCATCCAAGGTCATAGTACAATCATTAAGACTACCAAAAATACAAAATTCTTCATCACATCCATGAGGACTATCAACATGATTAATATCCTTCAAGAATTATTGCAATCATTTAAAATCATAGTCATAAATTTTACGTTAACGATAAATTAAGAGTCCTAAATTATGTTCATTTATATATTTATCACAATCATTAATTAATATCCGTGTTTTCCTTCTCATAGGACTATCTTTGTCCTTTCATTTTCCTTCTTGGACTGCCCCTCTTATCTTTATGTTCTATCTCTTTTATAGGGGTCATTGTATAGTTGTCAAGGTTGCCTTCAAGGCCACCGTGTAGTAATGAATTACTATCAAGGAGGTCATTGTCTTGAAGACTTGACTATCTTTGGTGAAGAGATTGTCCTCCATTTTCAGCTTGAAGAATTTATTTTCTTCATGAATGCTCAAGAATATAACCCATCACTCCTTTCATTACAATGGTATTCACTATTATTTTTGTATAGTGATTGATACTTATGCATGATCATGGTTTAAGGTTTTCCTTCATTCTTTAAAAACTTTTCATTATTAAAAGTGACTACCCATTGCATTATTGGTATGACTATCATTAAAAAAATTCTATGGCTATCCCTTTCTACATAAGATTGTGTCCTCTTTTCCATTGTAGGTATTTCATCCCACATTATGAAACTCTTAACATATATATTTTGCAATGTTTCAATTTTACCATATTGAGACTAGAGGTCCTTATCTACTAAAATTTTGTATAAAGTAGGTGAAATATATTTGTCATCATGAGGTCGCTCAATAAGCCTTTTTGTAACATTCAATTAATATCAACAAGTTATCCATTCTTTAAGGATACTATGGGAAATATATGGTTATATGCCTTAAAAAAGACACTAGTAAATACCTTATAAGCAATCCAATAATAGATAACAATAAAATATATAAAAAAATTCTAGGCATGGAATTCATGATGGCATTCCATCACCATGAGACCACATTTCTTTGAGCCTTTTTTAAAACATTTAACTTCCTTCTTTATGCTTTTAATTAAACAAAGAAACTAATGAAAGTGATAAAAAGCTTCATATTTGTTGTTTCATTTGGATAGGTTGATATTCGATAGCCCTAGTGATCTTCATGGCATGATGTACCATGAAGTTGTTGCAGAAATAGCCATTTCTAATCCTTTGGTAGAGGTATGTGACAAATTAATAAATTTGAAATTATAATTTCTCTTTTATGGTCTATTGTTGAAAATTTTGATGATAATTGTATGTAGTTTAATGGCTATCTTGATGGTTGCTAAAGGAATTTGTCACTCTAGATCATCAACATGCTACCATTGTGGATGGGTGTGATGATTCTTTATTTTTGGTAAGTGATTATTTTCTCATATGCTATTCCACAATTCAATTTCTATATATCAATGTCTATACTTCTTATTGTATTAGTTGTGTCTCTAGATGAGTGAAGAGAGGAGGACTAGTGAGTGCATTTGAAAGAAAAAAGAATAAAAAAAACTCCATCCAGGTGATCATCAAAGGTAGCACATTATTTGTTTCCTTCCCCTAGTGATAAATGACTATATATTAGGTGTAATGATGGAAATAGGGTGTTACATCTTTTGTTGTGAATGTTTTGCACACACGTCCTGATGAAGGCGGGGACCCCCTTTTTTTCTTTTTCTTTGCTTCTGTCAGTGTCAGCTTGAACCCATCTCTTTTTCTTTCTCCTTCATTTTTTGACTTTCGAGACAAGTTAATTATGGATTTGGGATGTTTCCTTGACACCTAAATTAATTTTCAAGGTTTCATTAAGTTTTAAGAAGTTTTAGAAATTTCTCTGTGGGAAGTCATCCATAGGTTTCCGTGTGCGGAAAGCCATCCATGGGTTTTTGTGTATAGGAAGTTGTCCATGGGTTTTTGTGTGTGGGAAGGCATGCACGGGTTTCTATGTGAATATTTTCATCCATGGGTTTTTGTGTGCTAAAGTCCATTTGTGAAATGTCATTGCAAATGGTGTTGAACCCTATGGCTTTTGCATTCTAAATCTCCACATTCAAAAGAGGGGTACAAACTTGAGGTTTTCAACATCTAGGGAACATAAAATGAATGTTTCCACATACAAAAATGGGTTTGAGTCAAATTTATCAAGTGTTTAGACATTGCTGAAATTTCACTATGAAATTCCATCCGCAGGTTTCCATCCACATAAGTCCATCTATGAAATACCATTGCAAACAATGCTAGACCCTCCGGCTTCTGCATTCCAAATTTCCACATTTATCAAAATGAGTCAAATCTTAAGGAAATATGTCTTGACACTCTTTCTACCCCTTTTCCCACATTTTAAAACTAAATTTTTTTAAATTTACAAAGTTTTGTGACTTTGAACAAATTTCACTATGGGTTTCCATATGCGGAAATCCATTCATGGGTTTTTGTTTGAAGAAGGATTTCTATGGGTTTCCATTTGTGAGTTTCCATCTGTAGAAGTCCATTCACAGGTCTCCATTTGTGGAAGTTTATCTGCAAGTTTCCGTTTGTGAAATGTCATTGCTAATGACTCTAGACCCTCCAATTGCATTCCAAATTTCCACATTTTTTGAAAGTTTTGAAAGGGGTCAAATGATTAAGAAATAGGTCTAGGAACCCTTCTAATACATCTTTCATGTGCTTAATTTGAAAAAACTCAAAATTGATAAGCGTTGTGGTTTTATGAAACTTTTCATGCAAGAAGTTGGCTTGTGGATGTCGTGGTCCCCAATGTCATCTTTACAACAAAAAGTTATTTGGCTTACCACTTGGGTATGTGCAGGATCATGATGGGCCAAAAAGTGGCAATATGATGGGTATGTAGCTGACAACTATCTTTTTACCCAAAATTGATGAAATGAAAATGATTTTTAAAGGAGATTCTTAGCTTTCCATTGATATAAATTATGCTTTACTTTGAATTTAATAAGTAATTATTATTCATTTTCTATTCAAATTATGACTAAAGTCATGCTTGATAGGATAATTGAAAAACATCTATAGCTTTCAAACGGTATCACATTTTTTGAATCCAAAAAATGTGTTACATTCTATGCTTCACATACTATAGGATTAAAAAAAGAAAAATTGGATTTCATAAAGTTTTGACCAAGTTAAGGTGGTCAGACATACAATTTTTTATATTTTTTAAAAAGTTGTGATAAAAAAATCATAATTAATTATTTACTTGGAAAAAAATTACAAAAAATATGCATCACATCAAGGCATGAGTCCTCTATTTATATCTAAATCTTATAAAAAAATATTATCATTTTATTGTGGTTAGGGTGGTCAGATAGACACCTACTTCTTATTTTTTCCACTGAAATTTAAGTACCACTACATTGAAATTTCAAATTTTTACCAAATAATTTTTTTTTATTTTTTAAGGGCATGTGCAAGATCATGATGGGCCAAAAAGTGGCAATATTATGGGTATTTGTAGGGTATGTAGCTGACAAAATTTTTTTACCCAAAATTGATTAAACAAAAAGGGTTTTTAGAGGAGATTCTCAGCTTTCCATCAATCAAAATTATGCTTTAATTTGAATTTAATAAATAATTATTATTTATTTTCTATTAGAATTATGACTAAAGTCTTGATCGATAGACCAATTGAAAAACATCTATAACTTTCAAACAATATCACATTTGTTGAATCGAAACATCGTCACATTCTATGCTTCATATACTATAGGATTAAAAAAGAAAAATTAAATTTCATGAAGTTTTGACCAAGTTAAGGTGGTCAGGACATACAATTTTTATATTTTCTAAAATTTGTAATAAAAATTCATAATTAATTATTTACTTGGAAAAAATTACAAAAAAATATGCATCACATCCAGACATGAGTCCTATACTTATATATAAAATTTTATAAAATAATGTTATCATTTTATTATTGTTAGGGTCGTTAGACAGACACCTACTTATTTTTTTCCTGAAATTTAAGTACTACTGCATTGAAATTTTAAATTTTCACCATATAGATTTTATTTATTTTTAAATAAACCTAGTAGTTTAGAAACTACATTCAATTTTCTACATATTCTATTCTTACATATTTTTGAAATAATATAGATAACTTATTCAAATTTTTACGTCAAGTTTCCTAACATTGATTTTTCTAAATTTTTTGCCACTGAAGGGCCTATTTTTTCCATGATGATCCTGCACATACCCTTAAACAAGCCCAGTAGTTTTGAAACTACATTCAATTTGCTAAAAATTTTATTCTTACATATTTTTGAAATAATATAAATAACTTATTCAAAGTTTTACGTCAAGTTGCCTAACTCTGATTTTTTTGAATTTTTTGCCACTTAAGGGCCTGTTTTTTCTATGATGATCCTGCACATACCCACCTTCTAGATTTCATATTGCTCCAAACCTCAAAATTGAAATCTCCTCAAAATTCAATTTCGCAAAAAGGAAAGATTCTCAAAATGTCGAAAATGAAATTGTTTTGAAATGAAAATTTTCCAAAAATGAAAATTTCCAAAAATGAAAAGTTTCAAAATGAAAAGTTTCAAAATGAAATTTTTTCCAAAATAGAAATCTTTCCGAAATAGATTTTTTCAAAATGGAAATTTTTCCTTAAATGTAAATTTTTCCCAAAATTGACTTTTCTTCCTAAAATAGGAAAAATTTCAAAAATGGAAAGTTTCCAAAAATGGAATGATTTTTCAAAATATGAAACTTTCTTGGACTGTAAATTGACAAATTTATCATTTTTGGAGATTTAAATCATGATATTTTATGTCACAAGTGATTTTAAGGATGCTTGGAGGGATAATGGATCAATTCATTAAAAGAATCAACATATGAAGACATGTTAAGAGGGGAGATTTTAATTCAAATTTCCAAGGTGGAGATGGGTTTACCTTTGGATGCACCACAGGAGGAGCCTACATGAACATCTAATTACCAAAGCCTACTGAAGAATTATTTTTGGGCAATACAATGGTTGGAGAAGTGCTTTCAAACAAGACAACATGGGGAGATATTTTATTTTTTGCAAATGAAGAGCTGTCCGCTAGGGCCTAGAAGGATATTTTTGCTTCTCATGGATGTAAATATGTAGGAAGATTCACCTAGTTGAATGAAAAGATGCTAGAAATTTATCAACAAAAGGAAGATTTTAATAGTTCCCAGCTACATAAAAGGGTAGCTAAAAGACACAATAGCTACAAGATGAAATAGACTACAAGAAAAAATAGAGAAAAGACAAGATAGTCTATTTTAAATTGTAAATATTGTACTCATGTTGAACTTGTTTTGAACTCTAAATTGAAAATGAATCTGGGCCACACATTCCAAATCAATCCTAGCGATTCATTTGGGCTTTGGAAAACTAAAAATAGGGGCTTGATCCTCATTTTTAAAGTGAGATAAATTGTTGTAAAAGGAATTTTGAAACAATAGAAGGAAGCATTGAAGTTAGGTGTTTCTCTTTGAGCTTGCTCATTGTGCATGCATGATTTAGCCTCCATGTTTATCTCTATTTGATAGTTTCTTGAATAACTTTAATGGTGGTTGTTTGTTGCAATATTTGATGCAGTTCCAACCCATACTTTTGGAAATTTGTTGATGACATTTGACTACTGTGTGAACTTAGGTTGGACTTGATTATTTGGTGCACCTTAGTTCAACTATTTTTTCATGCGAAATAGGTGAAGGTATAGTCTAACTATCTATAGAGACCCCTTGAAGATTGCACTAGTTTTGTGGAGCTATAGGTTTCTCTTGGTCAAGGAAAACTCAATTTTATGGGAGTTTGTCTACCATAGCATCCTCCATTATTACTGTTCATTCTAGTTTTAGACTTAGAATAGCTTTCTAAACCCTTCATAATTTTGATGTTTCTTTTAAATTTGATTTAGTTTAGGATCCCAAGCACCATAACAATGTCAAATTTGGTGATTGAAGTGATTTTTATCTTGCTATTCTAAATTTATAGTCATTGTTCATTCATTTCTAGACCTTTGACACTCAATTTGCAAACCTATAACTTTCATTCTTTGTGAACCATCACTAACTCATTTGAATGCAAAATTCGATGAAAAATTGTAATGAAAGTTGTATAATTAGATGTATTGTTGGGTACTTGTGATATTTAATGTGTAATTTTCAATTTTTTAAAATTGTATCCCCAGTGTTCGTTGAAATTTTGATGAACTTGAGTTTTCGTCGAAGTTCGATGAAAATGTTTCATCGCAATTTCAATGCACATGCAAAATCAAATTGTGGCTGACACAAATAAAAGTGAGTTCAAATTTTTATTGTCACAGTGTTCTTCTATTATTGCCAGGTTGAGGGTAGTCATTGTCTTTTTCCAGAATTCATTTGTGAAGTTAGATTTGTACTTCCAGGTTTGAAAATCATATTTTAAAGCAACATCTCATCATATTTCAATTTTAGACTTGTGCATTTTCAAAATTCATTTCCAAAAGTTCAATATTCTAATTTTAGAAGTCTAACAGTTGGAAATCATAGTAAAATCAGAATTTAATAATTTTTGGAATTAACATTTTAATGTGTTTTTTGGGGTCATTAACTTCAGACTATCTTCTCTTTTGTAGGGGTGGTTGCATGCCAATTTGTTTGGGTGTAAAATATCAGAATTATTAGATTTTGTTACCTATCTATGATTAAAAATTATTGGAGTGTGAGTTTGATATTTTTTGAAGATCTAAATATTCAAGCTTGGTAAAGAAAAATCATGTTAGATAATATTAGTCCAGAAAAAATTGAAGAGACACTTGATAGATTGTGGGCTAGATTGAAAAGAAAGGGTGATGGGAAATGTTATTGTCCTTGCAATAATTGCAAGGGCTTAAAGACGAGAAGACTTTTAATCACAACAACCAAGAAACATTGTAGGTAGCATGGTCACCTTGAAGGGGGACATGATTATCATCCATTGGTAAGTTGTTAATTATATGTGTTGATATTGATTGAATTTGTAAGTGTTTATATCATTTTAACATTATATATATATAATCACTTGATGATGATCATGGTTTATTTGTGTTTATAATTAATACAAAGGTGGGGTGCCCTAGGGCACATGATATGGATTATCACAACCCAAAGAATTTGGTTTTGCAAGTAGAGGAACATGAAGCTGTGAATATCAAAGATGAAGTTAATGATCCTATGGAAGAAGATGATCATGTACCAGAAAACACATTTGATGATGACGGTACAAATACATTGATCTATGACACATTTAGTGGCACAGCTAATCATGATGTTCGAGATGAATTTGATGATGTTCATGATTTACCTATACTTGAGAAGGCATATGAGCCCCTTTATAAAGGCTCCCAAACAACTCTTCTCTCTGTTGTATTGTTGCTAGTGAATTTGAAGGCTATGAATGGTTTATCCAACGTAGCAATCTCACAAATGTTAAGGTATGTCATATATGCCATCTTTTTTCATCTATTTTAATTGTTGTTAGTTCATCACCAGTAAATAAATGATGAAATATGTACCATTAATATTCTTTATATTAACAAATTATTTTTTATTGTAGATTGATTGGTGAATTTTTGTTACCACCATCAAGTATTGTACCTCACTCATACCGAGATTTATCTAGCATTATGAAAGATATTGGAATGGAGTATCAAGAAATAGATGCATGTCCCTATGATCATATTTTATATCATAAACAACATGAATTTGCAACAAAATGCCCAAAATATCATATCAATAGATATCGAATAGATCAACTAAAAAAAAGGTGTCTCGCAAAGTTCTTCGTTATATTCCCATTATTCCACATATGCAATGATTATTTAGGTGTGAAAGCTTAGCACAATTTATGGATTACCATGCACAAAATAGAAGTGGAGATGACCTTCTTTGAATTCCTATAGATGGTTCTACATTTAGGGACATGGAGGAAAAATGACAACACTTTAAACAAGAACCTCGTAATCTCAAGCTTTCATTGGCAACAGATGGTGTCAATCCATTTGGAGAGTTGAGATCTATTTACTTGGTGTGGCCTTTTTTTGTTATCAATAATAACATTCCTCCATGGATGTCAATAAAGAGGGAGCACATAATGTTGTGAATGATTGTCCCAGGTATTTGTTTACATCAATTTTCTTTAACGTAGTAGCATCTCATTTGTCTTATTTGTTGCATAATGACTTATATTTTTTCATTTAATAGTCATGTACATTAATTTATATATATTGCAGTAAAAAGGTTATAATAATTATGTAATGCTTATGTTCATTCAACTAGGTAAGTACCAAGTTAAAGATATGAATGTATATATCGAGCCTCTTATCAATGAGTTACTAAAGTTATGGAATGGAGTTACTATGTATGACGTCTCTAGACCAATAAGACAAAGACAATTTCAATTCCATGCAATGCTTGTATGGACAATTCATGATGCCCCAGGGCTAACACATTTTTCCGGTATGTTATTGTAGACATCCAAGTTTGACCACTTCCGTATGATCAAACTTGTCCCCTTACTCATCCCTTTACTCGCCTATTTCATCCTCTTTTCATTTAATTAATATTTCATCATTTGTATAAGGTTCCTAAAGTATTTAATTCAATAATTAAATACATTTACCTTTTACTTATTTCCTCTCTAAATTAAATAAATACATCACTTTATTTAATTTAGTCATGTGACCTCTTTGGATTTAAGCCAATTTTTAATTCCTCTTTTTCTCTCTCATTGTCATGTCCTCCATAATCCTCTTTCAATCATAATTAATTTAATTAATTTATGATTAGAATGTGCACATCTTAATCAAGATTATTGTCACATCCTCTTACATTTTCTACATGATTCTAACCTCCCAATAATCTTCCTAAACATGCGTTTGCACAACCTTAATCCAAGTCATTAGGCACATTTAACATGCCTTTTTAGTCAACCTTTCCATTTTCCTTTCTTGGCATTTACCCTCTTCCCCATGTGAATTTAAAATTAACATTTATTCCTCCTAGAATCTTCTTTTCCCATGCAACTTCTAGAATCTTTTACTTGTCATGTCAAGTCATATGTCAACAAGTGCTTCCATTTTTGGAACCTTGTTTTATTCATGGGATTCTCCCAAGCATGTGAATTTTTAATTCACATTTATTTCTCCAACCATTTTCCTCTTCCCCATGGATATTTTTGAGGAATTCTAAAATTCCTCTCATATCACTTTCCAACCATTTGGGAACAAGAACTTTCCTTTTAAGGTAATTTTCTCCTCTCCCAATGTACTTTTAAAGTACTTGTCTTTCTTCCACCTCATGTACCCTCCTTCCATCTCACCTTGTCCTTTAGGCCACCTCACCCTCCACATG
>VDFB02270651.1:483659811-483691473 GCA_007258455.2 Sequoia sempervirens | reverse complement strand
AGCGGGTCTCCTTCCGATCATTGCCTTAGGAGCAGGAGTAGTAGGAGGTTGTAGATCGAACTCTCTACAAGAACCTTTCTTTCTGTTGTATAAATAATACCACAAACTGGAGTATTCATTAGGGAGGTGTGCGATCCTGGGCTTGGGCCTATGCCAAGGAGGAATCATTGGACTCAGTGGGTAGTCGCAAAGGTCGCTCATCCAATACTTTTCCCAAGAAAGGGGAGAGGATGGGGCAGACCAGGAGGAGCTAGCCTTCTCTTTACCTTTACAGGAAGGAGAGAGAGCTGGCATGGACTTCTTGTTCCCTTTCGAGGAAGGGAGAATAGTCAATGCGGGCTTCTTCTTCTCTTCTCGGGAAGAGGAGGCAACTGATTGTTTTTTCATAGGAAGGGTCAGCTTTGGCTCCCCTTTTCCCCCATATTTATACTTCATATAGTCTTGTAATGTAGGTCTATTCCTGGAGGAAGCAGACTGACTGGGGAAGGCCAAAGGTGATCTAACGAGTACCCACCATGGGACACCAAGGGCTGGTATCCAATGTCATGCACTACATGCATGACACCCTCATGGGAGAACTTTAAACACTTGTGAATAACAAAGGCGATTCCATTCATAGTGGCAAGCCAGGGTATACCTAGCTTTAGCCTGAACAAATCCGACTTCGGGATAATGCCAAAGACTATGTCGACAACCCTAGGTCCAATCAGAATGGAAAAAGTGATCGAGTTGTAAGGTTTAAGGCACATACCATCGTGTGTAATGATGGTAGATTTCATTTCTTCATTTTTTCCTTTTGTAATGAATTCAATACTAATGTCTCCTCAGTGATAACATTCACACAACTTGCGGGGTAAATCAAGACTCCTGTCACAATGTTACCATTGACATGATCGAGAATGTAGAGAAGCGAAGGTTTGTTGTTTAAGGGTAAATCTTGTGATATAAATGTAATGTCTGACGAATTGGGTGCAGGTGGAGCAGTGGAAGTTAGTGTGACCATATTGACATAGACCTCAGGTTGGGTAACAAAATTAGCAGGATCAATAATCATGTTAGTAGGGTGTGACATAAACGGATCTGTGTATATCTGCAATTCACTATTAGCTTTCACCACCGATTTGTTAGCATTCTATTTATTCCCATCGAGATGAATGGTACCATCCTTGATGCGGTCTTATATTTCATGATGCAACCACATATAGCATTAGGTACCATGTCCATTAACACGATGGTATTGGAAATAATTTCTCCCATCATACCAATTAGGGTAGGGTTCTTTGATAGGCCTAGGAGCCAGCAAAGTTATGATCTTATCCTTCAACAACTTCTGTAAGACAAAAGTATAAGATTCTAATAACTTTGTGAACTTCTGGTTGCATTTGAGGTCGTTGTTATCAGCAACGACTACTACATTCACAATGACCTTACCTTTTCCAAAGATTGATATAATGGATTTTCCCTTAGAACGGGAGCGTGAGGAGGATCCGTCAAATTGAACAATTGTCTGTTGGTACTCTCGTAAGGCTGCACACAAGTGTGCAAAAGAAGGGTAGTTCATAATGGAAAAATTCTCTTGCCAAGGCCTTTGTAAGTTTCCTATGAATACCTTTTGCATGTCAGAATCGAGTAGTTGATACGAGATTTATGAAAGGAGCACTTGGTACTATGCTATGAAGTCAATGATTTTTTCATTATCTCCTTGTTTACATTAGATGAGATCCAAAAAGGTCATCTTCGGCCCGATGTTCGCTTGGAACTATTTAAGGAATTTGTTTACAAGTTGATCAAATGAGAAAATAGAGTTGTTAGGCAAGGAATAGTACCACTCGAGTGTTGTGTCCTTGAGGGATTAGGGGAATAGTTTAGTCATCAACACATCGTGATCAAAGAAGTCGATGCAGTATAGGGTGTTAAAGGCAGATACATGTGTCTGTAGATCTCCCTTACCACCATAGTTCTCAAATTTAGGGATCTTAACTCTTTGAGGGAAAGGAGTGTTCAAGATGGAAACTGACAATGGGATATGTCAGAAGAAGGGATGGAAGATAGGTTGGGCAGAGGCTTGGGAAAGACTCACCAAATAGTTCTACATCTTACCCATATTCTGAAGAAGAGTGTTCAGAATAGGGTCATTAGAAGATAGAGGGCCAGAGGGACCTCATCCAGAACCACTACCAAGGCCTCCTCCAGAGCCACCCCCGGTGTGACCTCCACTAGAGCCACCACCAGAGCCACTGCCACCAGTAGGGCCTCCGCTGGAACCACCACCATGACCTCCACCCAAGCCACCTCCACTAGCACCACCTCCGTTACTGAATCCACTACCACTACCAAATCCCCCACCACTCATCCCGCCAAAGCCTCTACCACTAGAGGTGACAGGATGGGTAAAGCTAAAGCCCAAGGGGACCCTGTTAACCTTGATAGTTTTAGGTTGTTCAAAGGTGGAAGGGATGCTGATAGAAGGGACTGCGTCAGCCATATAGACGGATGTGGGAGGCATTGATACTCCTAACCGTCCTTCACACTCTTTGAAAGTGACCCCTTGTGCAAAACTAGGGTTATTCAAAGGGGCACATGCTTTGGTGAGACCAAGGAGGCCTTCATCCTTTCCATTGGGAGGTGTCATATACTTCTAATGATATACCCAAAATTTGTGGACTGGGTCGTGATGCTCATAAACTTTCACAATGCTCAGGTACACAACAATGAAAAAGTACACGAGATGAACATACATTGGCTCACATTAGGTTCAAAAAAAATGTAGAAGAGGGGGATTTGCTACTTACGAGTTCTCTTCATTCAGAGAGCCTCATGGGGTGAACTTCCATAAACTACCTCAAGAACAACAACGAGAGTTATAGAATCTAGAAGAGCAAGTCACATAGATTTTTTGGAAAAAATGACAAGCTCTAGGCCAAAGGACATCAATGCAAAATACATACGATAGTGTAGCATGCTGGCATCCTCGAGGCACGCTGATGTCTCGTACAGACCAGACAACAAGTTTATCATAGAAAATAGCTAAGTGATCACTAACAACTAGATTGTTGAGAACTTACAAAATTTAGTAAAATGACAGAATGCGATAAAGAAATAGAAAATTATAGGAATGAGATAAAGTGAAATAAAAATGGTAAAGATAAAGAGAAGAAAGGAAAGAAATACTTACAACAACATGAGTGATGAAGCCTTCACCAAACGAATTTCTTCAAAACCCGTGTCTATGAGATTTGGAGAAAGTGTTGGGCCTGTATAGGGGTTTGCCTTAGTCAAACCCCCGTTTTGGTGTTCCCACCTCCACGGATAGCCAAGAAGATGGAGAGAAAGAGAGAGATGAATAAAGCGTGTGGTGAAGTAAAACCCGCTCAGGAGTAGAACCTGCACCACCAAATAAGCGTGTGATAAAAGCAAACCCCGCTCGAGGAGGAGAACCCGTATCACCAAGTATGCGAATAGTAGAGGATATGGAATTCGAGGATGCTTACAAGCATGAAATGAGGGAGATGAAGTTGAAAAGCTTGAAAGAGCTTGAAGCTACCACAACAAGATGTATGAAGCTATGCAAGTAAGTGATGGAGTGAGGCTAAAAGCTAGAATGAAGCTAGAGAAATGCTAGCAAGACTTGGAAGATGTTAGAGGAAGACGAGCCTACAAATGAGGTGAAAATATGACATTTAAGGAGAGAGAGGAAGCTTCTTTAGCCGTTACAAGGCATCCTGGGCCATTACCACCAACAAAAGGGGGTGACAAGTGGAAAAAATGCACAGAAATAGTCGTTTAAGCATTGAAATGTCGCAGGAGGTTAGCGCGGCACACAGATGTCCGCACAACGCAATAGTGTCCAGACACGTCACACTACAAAACAATACAAATGGGAAAAGTGCAAAGATCAACGAAAAGCTAACATGTGAGGGTGGCTACTGAAAAGGTGTGCTGGAGCATCTTGAGAGGGAGAAAGGATGATGCAACAGTTAAAATGAGCCTACTCAAGATGCTAAGGGAGTGGAAACTAAAGCATATGCAAGAATGTATATGAAATTGCAAGGGGTACAATTTTATGACTATACAATAGAACTTGTGTCCTTACGCATTTGATTTAAACATAACAATGCTACCATTCCCTCATGGTTTTGAAATCCCTAAGTTTGAAAAATATAGAGGGAGAGGAAGTCCAGTTGACCATATCAAAGAATTTAATGTGATGTGCATGGAAGTGGCTTACAACGATTCATATCTAATGCACCTCTTCCCACGAAGTTTAACAGGTACTGCTATGGATTGGTTTTCTCATTTGCCTCCTAGTATCAAAACTTTTCAAGAAATCACTGACAAATTCATCGATCACTTCTCCTTCAATCTTGACATGGACGTTAGTCTAGAAGAGTTGTACACTCTCAAACAAAATCCAGGAGAAACCTTCGCTAATTTCTTACAACAATGGAGACAAAGAGCTAGTAAAAGCAAGTGGCTTCTTCTTGAAAAACAAGTGGGAATCATTATAGCCAACCTTGATCCAAATCTATCATTCCACTTGAAAATTCAATGCATCACATCCTATGATGAGCTTGTTCCAAGAGCCCTTAACATTGAAATAGCCCTAATCTCATAAGGAAATACTCAGGGTTACAAAGACAACTGTCCCTCAACTAGTTCGAATGAGAAACCTCGTGTGTGGGCTAAGAACAAAAATGTAACAAACGATGGTGTAGTAAATGCTAAGGTCATACTACATGCTCCTAGACCCAATAAAAATCAAGTTGCTAACATCCAACCAAATATACAACAAATGGTACCACCTCAGAACAATTAGATCATTAACACCAACATGCAATCCAGGCAAACCGGTAACAAGAACAACTATCCCAAACACAACTACACACAATTATCAGAACCCATCAAGACAATCATGAAGAAACCGGTAGAGTCAACCGAGCATAACACTTCCTAAATTTGAAAAACTACCAAGAACCACAAGTATAGCTTTTCATCCCGGGTACAATGAGCATGATCTCTATGACTTTCATAAATCCAATAAAGGACATAAAACAACAAACTGCACCTAAACTCAAGAATATCATCCGAGATCCTTGCAGGAGAATGACTCATATCTATTGAGGTACCCACTCAGGAACCATGATCTTAAGATATACAAGACCCTATGCCCCATCATAGCAAAACAAAGAACAATGGAAAAAGCTAAGGATTACACCAATGCACAACATTCCTATTCCAATGTAGTTGCCTCCTTTGATAGCGTTATCACTGTTGTCACCATCAAAGGAGCTAGTACAGAATGTGGAGTCACCACATGACATAGAAAAATAACCATTCAAGGAGCTGTCCCAACTCAATCTAAGACAAAACCTACTTTTCTCCCACATCTAATCCTAGCAAGTGATGATGACATTGAGGATATTGTTATCAGATTCAATCATATTAGTCAACTATTGATTCCAGGCGAGTAGGAGTTCATTAAGAACCATCTTCATGATATTTAATGGTTCACTTAAGACCATTGCATCTAGGTGTTTCATAGAGGTAGCATACCTGTCCGTCTTCGAGGTCAATACTCCATCTGCATCACAGCTCGTTGCCAAGTATAAAGTCGAAGGTTAAGTTTCGCTTGCAAATCCCGGCAGTTGTGTTTATGAACCATTCATATTCCCTTTATCTCATCAATTGGCGCGGACTATTCGCTATCTCAAGAGATGGGTTCTTGTGAACCACTACCATGAAACATGGGTCAATGAGTTTGACCTCAAACTACACTCTGGCCAACTCGATAGCAATATCATAATTTGACACGCTGTGGAAAAATACCTCCTACTTATCAATTGATGAGCTAAAGGGGCTCTATTATGAATGGTTCATAAGGCACAACACTTGCTGAAGGTTTTGCAAATGGGGTAACAACCCAAGTGGGCTTAACCTTGGAGAAAAATCCCTAGTTAAGCGCGCTTGAGCTGGAGCAGTACTGGGATGGGTGACCTCCCGTGACGGACCAGTGCTTCACCTCTGTGAGCATCACCTAGATGCAATGAGTGCTAAGTGGACCATTCAATATCATGAGAGATGGGTTCTTGTGAACCACTACTCATGAAACATGGGTCAATGAGTTTGACTCCGAAACTACACGTTGAATCCTCGATAGCAATATCATAATTTGACACTGCGGGCAACAATTTCCTACTATCAACAATTGATGAGCCAAAGGGGCTCTATTATGAATGGTCTATAAGGCACAACACTTGCTGAAGGTTTTGCAAATGGGTAATAAATTTCAAGTGGGCTTAACCTTGGAGAAAACTCCCCTCGGGTTAAGCTGCTTGAGCTCAAGCAAGATCGTGGGATGGGTGACCTCCCGATCTAACCGCTTCGACTCCTCCTCGCGGAGCATCACCTAGATGCAATGAGTGCTGGTGGACTATCTGCTATCATGAGAGATGGGTTCTTGTGAACCACTACTCATGAAACATGGGTCAATGAGTTTGAATCAAAACTACACGGTTGAATCCTGATAGCAATATCATAATTTGACACGCTGTGGAAAAATACCTCCTACTTATCAATTGATGAGCTAAAGGGCTCTATTATGAATGGTTCATAAGGCACAACACTTGCTAAAGGTTTTGCAAATGGGGTAACAACTCAAGCGGGTTTAACCTTGGAGAAAACTCCCCGGTTAAGCGCGCTTGAGTCAAGCAAAGATCGGATGTGCGACCCTCCCTGATCTAACCGGTTTCACCTCCGTGGAGCATCACCTAGATGCAATGAGTGCTAAGGGACCATTCATATCATGAGAGATGGGTTCTGTGGAACCACTACTCATGAAACATGGGTCAATGATTTGGACTAAATCCACGTTGAATCCTCGGCTAGCAATATCATAATAAGTACAATATTGCGTGATCAACTTGCTGCACTCTACCGATATCCATCTTAGAACTCTTAAAGCTATCTCCTACATATAGGGAAATACTGGAAAAATCCTTGTCTGATTCATCTATTCCTGAGAACATTGATACAATTCAGTTTCAAGCTATGGTAGGGAATATCACCAACCATCTTGTCACCTTCTCCAAGAAAGATCTACCATCACAACCATCTCATAATAATGCTTTACACCTTGAGGTTTTCATTCGTAAAAACAAGGTCAAAAGAGTCTTGGTAGATGGAGGTGTTGGTCTGAACATTTGTACCTTGCAGTTAATCAAGCATCTAGGCTATTCAGAAGATACCATTGAGAAGACAAAGAGTACTACCATCAAAGCATATGATGACCAAGAATGAGTATCACAAGGAATCATTGCACTCCCTATTCAAGTGGGACCTCTTATTACGGAAACTACATGCCAAGTACTTGATATTGATCTTCCCTATAACATACTACTTGTTCAACCTTGGATCCATGCTTTGAAAGCTATAGCCTCAACCTATCATCAGTGTGTGAAGTTTCCTTTTGAAGGCAAAGAAATCACTATCCATGGAGATCCCGAGCCTTTCTACTATTGAAAAATCCTTGAGGCCAAGTTCTATAAGATCCTAAAAATACCCAAAAATGATGAAGGACCTACACCATCAAGCTCATTTGTTGACCCATCATCTTTAGCCTCTATCTCAGCATCAAATATACCCATTGTGAAAAGCATAACTGACATGAAAGTAGTAATCCAAGATGATGGTTGTGGAAGCTACAATATATTGAAGGATACCTTTGTATTAAGAGAGTTACCTATTTATCCTCAATCTCATGGAAAACCTACATCTAGCACCAAAGAACCATAAATAATAAAGATGGCAATCCCTACCTTCACCAAGTGGGGACACCTGAATCAAGAAGTTGTGAATGAGCAAGACATCTCTAAACTCCTCTATCAAAATGAATGACCTGTTCATGTTCTTCCCATGGAAGATGACAACAAAGGTCTATAGATAATGAAGAGTATGGGGTATAACAAGAATGAGAAGCTAGGGTAGAATGACAATGGTTTACGAGAACCCATCGTTCCTGAGAAATGACTAAAGAATCTTGGCTTAGGTTGTACTACTAGCAAAGTCACACTTATTGGAAAAGGTATTGTTGCTAAACGAGTTGAGGCTTCCTCTTAGTCACCTAAATCGCGTGATACCAACTTAGATGACTTTCCCCTTGATGTTGCTTACCTATTTGAGAACAACACCCTTTTCATGATATCCATAGCATCCTTTGTCTCAAGTAACCAACCAACTGAAATACACTTAGTATACCCACAACTCATTGACATGGACCAACAAGGACCACCGATTCTAGATTTATTCAAAAATGATGAAGCGATCTCAGAATTCATGGGACTCCAAGACAACTTATCATGGGTAGATCACAAAGCAGGCTTTGACATAGAGTTCGATACAGGGCATACTATGGGGAGACAATTGAATCCTTTAGTTGCAAAATAAATGAAATGCAATTAACATGCATATCCTTGAGTGAAAACCACCTAGTGGCACTCTCTAGTCCCAAAATAGTAAAAACAAAGGATGCATCAGATGGTGAAAACCTCTCTAAGGTACCTAAGGATGAAGGATTTAATCTCCCCCTTAGTGCAATGCATCCAGAGAAGTCAATGGTGCTAGAAGAAAAGGCTACTCCAGTCAATGTGGGAACAAAAGAAGCACCCAAGATCACCTTTTATGCTAAATCCTTGTTAGACAAAGAACAAAAGAACCTTGCAACATTCCTTAAAGAGAGAAAATCTAACTTTGCATGGTCATACACAGATATGCCAAGCCTTGATCGAGAAGTGGTTGTCCATCACTTAGCAGTTTATCCCAATGCCAAACCAGTCAAGCAAAAATTAAGGAAGATGCACCCTCAGATAGTACTCTTGGTCAAACTGGAACTACAAAAGCTTCTTGACATTGGATTCATCCAACCAATAGATTATCCTGAGTGGGTTTCAAACCTGGTACCAATTTCAAAACCCACTAGAGGCATCAAAATATGCATTGATTTCAGAGATCTAAACAAGGCATGTCCAAAGGATGATTTCCCTCTTCCCAACATCAATCTCATTGTGGATTTAACAGCTGGGCATGAAATGTTGTCACTCATGGATGGATTTTCAAGCTACAATCAAATCATAATTTCCAAATAGGATCAACATAAAACTGCCTTTACTTGTCCATGGGGAACTTACTGCTGGAATGTGATTCCATTTGGCTTGAAGAATGCAAGAGCTACTTATCAAAGAGAAATGTAAAATCCCTCCTCTTAATACTCAAGTAAACTCAAGAATTTACTAGAAGGTAAATAAACTTAGTAACCATGAGAAATATTTTTTTTTAACATTTGCATAAGGTCAAGAAATAAAGTACAACTTTTCTAGATAATTTCAAACTTGAAATCATATGTATTCGCAACTAGAATCAAAGGGAAGTCCTTACACTTTTCATTTATATTACATAAAATACAAATGGAAAAAGAATAGTTTTACCTCATAAGTAGAATGTCATAAGCCATATCATGGAGTTCATCACATCTAGAATGATGATATCTATCTTCATGAGTCTTAGTGAGTCTTATGCTACAGAGGGAGAGTATCATTCAAGAGATTTTCCTCCATCCACAGACTCAAGCGGTCCCCCACACACTTCCTAACTAGAAGTGGCCCTGCCCTTCATGAAGGGTATAAATATAAGGAACTATCAAGTTTCTCCATCTGAGTCCTGGTGATGTGTCCTACAAAACTCAATCAACCATACAACTCTAGATCCCTTCTAGCTAAGTATGATAATTCTGATTGGTCATGCCATCTAGACACACACCTCTGACTTGTCTTAGAAACTATCTCATCCTATAGTTTTACTTACTTTACTTGGTACATTAGACACAAAATAGTCTGTATAGAAAATCCATTCTAGCCAATCTGACTTAGAACTAATCCTTAATCTAAGATATACATGTAATGTAAAGATTTAGGTTTTCCTAACTTTTAAAAAGTCCCTTATTGCATTTGTGCAATTTTCTAGGGTTTATAACCTTCTATCATTTTACACTCTAGATTCAAATACAAAATATCTTTGATGTATTAAACCAAGTTTCAAAATTATCATGGAATCTCTTAAGGTATTATAAAGACTTCCTATCTTGTTCTATGGTTTTCTTGACCTTTCACTGCCAATCAATATATATATATATATATATATATATATATATATATATATATATATATATATATATATATATATATATATATATATATATATATGTACAATGTCATATCAAACATAAGAGTTATAGATTTCCTATATCCTCCTTGTTTCAATACTAGGGTTTAGCTTCTCTAACCCAATACATGGAAATATCAAACATCCTTGTTTTTCCAAAGGTGATAACATAAGTGTAACAAATCATAAGAACAAAATGCTTCTAGTCTTTCCTAGACCACTTGGCATTGCTTGAGTTCACATTTACGTAACATGAATGAACATAGTATTCAAGGTATTCCCTCACCAATCTGATGTCTAAAAGTATTATCATTTCATATCAATAGTCTTGATCTAAGTCAATCTTTCAACCCTTGAAAGGTTTGATTTATAAAAGATAATAATCTTCTTTCCACCCTTTGGTCCACTTGGAACAATTGACTTACAACATAAGTTAGGTTTTGAACTCCTTTACTTCATTATAAGACATGTTTGGTTTATATCCACCATGTTTGGTATTTCTTTTTAAGAAGGAAAATAGTCTCATAAACAACAAAGGTGGTTTTCATGATTCATCCCAAACTCGACTATGCCAAGGAGGGTTTGAGGATAACATACCTAAACTACCTTAAAGTATCTAAATCATTCCAAGATATCTCTAAATTAAATTTTTTGATCTTGGAGATTTTAAGAAGCTAATTATGATTCATGCATGAAATAGTTATGACATCGCTACCTCACTATTGGTTTTGATAAACCGTTATCATTACATTGTAAACATGTACACAAACAAGGAAAAGACTAATGCTATCATATAGAAAAGAAAGATTATTTGCATGATAAATATTAAAGTCAATCTTCCTCCCTTACTGGGTTCTAACAACCCATTAATATCTTTTCAACTCAAAGAAATCACTCGAATGAAAGAAGAGATACTACACGTTAACTTGCAAATCATAAAGGAGCTTATCCTTCAAGGAAAGAAACATGCCCGTCATTGACTTGCATGGAAGGGAACTCATGGAAGCTACTCTCGGCTCTTGTCCAAGACGTTCTCTCTTAAATTTGACTCCATTCTCCTTTCACTCTCTTGTTGACTCCAACTATTGCTATCATGCATTATGTATTTATGAATTGATGCACTATCGAACTTCTCAACACCAATATTCTAGCTCTACCTAGGAAAGTTCAGACGAATGGATTCTCTCTCAAAACAAAATTTTCCTAACTGCTAAGAACATTACCCATTGCTTAAAATTAAATCTAAAGCTATGTTTTTAGTCCATTTGGATCTGTTTAAGCAAGTAGTGTGGAGATGCATCTTACATCCATCACACATACACCACTGCTACAACTAAGGATTGAAACCAAATTATATACCTACTGGAAAATAACAACGCTAGAGACACCTGCAATGTAACCTGTTGCAAAGCTTACTCCCAACTGCACTTCCTTGGACCACTTTCTCTTTTGTATAGGGATTATATACTTGTAAATACCCTCCACTATTTTCTCAAAGCAAACAAATTTCACCATTGTATATGGAATCTGTCGTCCCCACAAAGGAAAAAGGCCCTTGTAAATTCCATTGTAACCTTGGGTAGCCTAAAGATCAACAAAAGCTTCAATGAAGCCTTTTGTCATCTCAGGATTAGTTTACACTTGAATTTTAACAACTTCAAATGGGCACAGAGCTATGTCAACAATAAACTCTGCTGATGTAGATCCTGCCATGCATGTTAGGGTCTTATTTTTTTTGGTCTAACTATGTCAACATAAAATATCTTGAAGAATTTATACAATCCAAATCTAATGGCACCCCAAGCACTGTATCCCACCAATGTAGGAAACCATCCTCTAAAAAATGTTCCTACACCATGCTTATCACACAGCTGTCCAATTACGCAACTAATACTCTTAAACCTGGATGGATTAGCCAAGAAGTATACCACCATTGAATTTTCCCCCAACTTCCCCCTTGCGAGAATCCATTCTAAAAATTGATATTGAGGTAGATAGAGAAAGACCATTATAAAACCAAATCCAATTCATATTTTCATGTTGCTTCAATGGTTCCTCCAATTTCACTGTTTTCTCAAGCTATAGACGAGGCGAGAAAAAAGCAACTGGAACCCATTATCTAAGCAGTTAGGAGAGCAATATTCACATGGTGAATGCCACAGTTTGAAGTGTCAATTATTTAAATTGAAATTAGAAAGGTTTCCACCCCCTTTGGTGATATCCAAGGCTCAAGAAGGTTTACACGTCAATGATCTACTATTTTATTTTTCCGCTTCTCAACTATACACCGTGGCTTTTACCATTCAAAAGAACATTTAAACAAGCATTAATATTTCAATATGTGCCACCTCAAGTTAAGTTCCATGACTTATTATAGCTTGACAACATTTGAATTATGTTGGAACTCTTTCCATTCCTAATATTCAAGCTCATGGCCTTTATGGCCTTACTAATATTTGAAATACCATTAAGCTTTTGCCACCTTCATATTGTTGGTTGTCACTTAAAAAAATCCATTTTGTTATTTAAAAATAAACACTTATAAATGACAAATCATTTTGAAATATAGAGTTGGGAACACAATCTTACACGATCGATGACATTGATCTTTTTGTCGTCTCTCGGGCGTATTCACCCCATAAAATGAACTCATGGATGATCATCAGAATGACTTCCTTTTGCAAGGAATTGGGATATAGTATTAGTTCCTCAAATTATTAAGCCAATTCAAACTATTATAAAAAAATATAGAAAATAATGAACAACCAATTACACAATTGAGGTCACAACATAAAATCATTTACGACATAAGAAGCGACATGTTTGATAGAAAGTTGTCTCAGTCGCAAAACAACTAATCTTCAACCTTGACGATGTTATTATAAAAAAATGACTAGGTTTGATGTTAAACAACTTGAAATGGACTTTAAATGACATCAACAACATGTCGAGTCAAGAATTAAACTTAGACCAAAAGGGTCGAGTATCACCTACTTGGCTCAAATAGGTTCACCAATTTTCACCACAACTAGACCTAAGATGGTGACAACCTATTATTTTCCTTGTATCTATACCCTTATCTCTGATGATGCTCTCCCTCCCTTTCTTAGAGGGGTGGAAACCTGTTCCTTGAATGCAACTTGCAATCACCAACTAGAGATTAGTGTATTAATAATCATTTCATAATCCTCATGAAATCATCACATCTTGACAACTTTTAAACACGTCAATTTTAGTCAAATAAATGTAACTCATGAAAACATTTATTTTTCAAATTTGTTTTCCTAAACATCAAATCATTGAATCATGCGTAATCATCTACTAATTACTTCAAAAGTAAAAATTAAAACATAGTTAAAGTTGGGGGTGTAACAAGCAATGACCCTCATCTTTCACGACATGATCCACAAAATAGTTGAAGATTATGTGGATGATATTTTGGAAAAATCAAAGAAGAGAAGTGAGCACATACAAGTCCTAGGACCTATCTTTGACAGACTTGAAGAATACAAGGTACAACTTAATCCAAAAGAGTGTGTGTTCGGGGTCACATCAGGGAAACTTCTTGACTTTATCATTTCACAAAGATGGATAGAAATTGATCTAGCAAAGGTAAAATCCATCCTAGACATGGAACCGCCACAAACATTGAAACAAATGAGACGATTACAAGGAAGGTTGTAGTCCAACAAAATGTTCATAACCCAACTATCATATAAGATTAATCCATTTTTACATCTTCTCCATAAAGGGATAACTTACAAATGGGATGACAAATGTGATAAAGCTTTCCAGTAGATCAAGGATTATCTACTAACACCTCCAGTGCTCATGCCATCGATTCAAAACAAGCCACTGATCTTGTACATCTCAGCAACACCAAAAATATTAGGAGCTCTTTTAGCACAACACGATGAAAAAAAAAAGGAAAGAGCCATATACAACATCAACAAAACCTTGGTAGGATATGAGATGAACTATTCACCCATTGAGAAAGCATGACTAGCAGTAGTTTTCGCTTCACAAAATTTTAGGCATTACATGTCACACAAAATTAAGCTCATCACAAAGATTGATCCATTAAAATATCTGTTATCCAAAGCAACCCTCATAGGACGACTGGCTAAATGGGTAATGATCTTGACAGAGTTTGAAATAGAGTATGTGGAGCACAAGGAAATCAAAGGACAAGTGATCACAAACCAGCTAACAAAAGCACCCATCTATGATGAGAACCCTTTAATATCCGAGTTCCCTGACGAATCAATGTTCCTTATTAATCTCATAGCTTAGTGGGAGATGTAATTTGATGGATCATTCACCCAACATGGATCAGGAATAGGCATTCTTTTCATCACCCCCAAGGTGATTGCATTCCAAAATATTACAGGCTATCATTCCCATGTACCAATAACATTGCTAAGTATGAAGCCTTGCTCATAGGTCTCAGGATAGCAGTTTAGTGGAAAATACAAAATATGAAAGTCTATGGAGACTCACAACTAGTTATCAACCAAGTCAATGATGACTATCAAACTAAAGATGACAAGCTCACTCCTTACAATAAGATGGTGGAGAATCTCAAAGATCTTTTTATAGACATAACTTTTGAATAAATTCCTCGCATGAACAATAGAGCAGTTGACACCATGGCAACAATTGGATCATTACTAGACATGCCAAACAACATCCTCCAATGTGAATTCTTGGTAGAAGCTTCTCATACCAAATTTCAAAATCCCTAAATTTGAATTCGCATGTGTCATTGTTGGTCCTGGATCCCCGTGGTACCATGACATCTTTACTTACCTTAATAGAGGAACCCTTCCACCAGATATCACCCTGAACCTTAAAAGACCTTTGTCAACAAGGCATCCCAATTTGTGATCCTAGGTGACACCCTTTATCATCGAAGCATTGAAGGGACATTACTACAATGTATTAAACAAGAGGAAGCCTTAACTACTTTAACATAAGTACATGATGGCATACGTGGGTCCCATTCTAGTGGTATGACATTAGCTAAAAAACTATTGAGGACAGGTTACTATTGGCCAACCATGGAAAAAGAACCTCATCAGTATGTGCGAAATTACATCCAGTGCCAACAACATGGGGATATGATTCATTCTCCAACTCATGAGTTGCAACCAATGATTACACCATGGCCTTTTTCGTAATGGGGACTTGACCTCATAGGAAAAATCACTCCAACCTCATCCAATGGCCATAAGTTTATCATAACTGCCACTAAGTACTTTACTAAGCAAGTTGAAGCTATTCCTATGACCTACATAACGGGGAAGCAAATAGCCAAGTTTATCTTGAATTACCTAATTTTCTGTTATGGTGTACCACAAACCCTCATCTCAGACAACATGAAACCATTCAAGAATCATGATGTCAAAGAGTTGTGCCAAAGATTCAATATCTAACACTGATTCTCTACCCCATACTATCCCCAAGGAAATGGCCAAGCAGAAGCAACAAACAAAACTATCTTGAAAATCCTAAAGAAAATAGTTAATGAAGCTGGTCATGATTGGAATTTGTAGCTAAATCCCGCTCTTTGGGCTTATCAAACCAGTATCTACACACCTATAGGTACAAGCCATTTCTCCTTGGTCTATGCATCAAAATCCATCTTGCCTATTTAGGTTGAGTTCCCATCATTGTGAGTATCATTGAAGAATATGATAACTGGGGAAGAATACAGTGTGTCTTGACTGAATGAGCTAGAATTCCTGGATGAACGTTCTTAATGCCCTTAATCACTTGCAAGTATATCAAAATCGATTGAAACAAAGCTATAACAAGAGAATCAAATGTTGGTAATTCCAGGTAAGTGATCTTGTCTTAAAGAAAAATTAGAAGAACCTTCCAGATCAAGACAACAAAGGAAAGTTTGAGCCTAACTAGTTGGGTCCCTTTGTCATCACAACAAGCTACGGATCAAGAGCATACCATCTATCAACCCCTGAAGGTGAAACCTTGCAAGAGCCCATCAATAACTTGCATCTCAAAAAATTTTATGCCTAAACATGAAGGGTGTAAATACAAAAAAAAAAATCAAAAAATGATCAAAATCCAAAAAAAATGAGAAAAAGGATTGAAAAAAGTAAATAAAAAATTCGTCCTCTAGTGAAAACCACTTCGGTGGCACTTTGGGCAAGTACCTTGGTGAAAACCTAACAAAGAGGTGCCTTGTGTAAATAAAGCATCTCCATCTATTCTTTGGCTCTTTTGGCCTATCATTCTTTGCATCGCCATTCATCCCTCATCTGCTTCCTTATCATGGCTTGTCACTATAAGATATCATGAACTCTTTATCACTATTTGGCATATTCTCAAGGTCATTTTGTCCTACCTTTATTGAAGTAGACTAACACATTTACACTGGGGGCATTTCGTTATGCGTCACTATAAGGTTCTTGTATATCTTGAGGTCATGGGACATCTTATCATAAAACACCAAAAACATTCATAAAATATTATCAGAAAACACCAAAAACATTCATAAAATATTATCCAAAAAATCCAAAAATAGTCAAAAAATTGTAAAGGCTAAAAAAGAAAAACATTCATAAAACATCAAAATCCCTAAAAAGGTTGAAAATTGAAAATCCAAAAAAAATCTCTTGTCGAACTACGGGTCTCTGAGCTTGAACATAGGCAAGGCCATCATTAATGTGCCCCTGAGACACCCTAGGTCAGTCCTTAGCAATCTGTTGTAATTAGCTGTCGTTTCTCATCTGTTCAAATTCTCTGTCTTGTAAATGGTTCAAGTCAATTGAACTACGTGGTCTCTGTGTGTATAACGTAGACAAGGCTAATCTTTGATCAACCCCCAAGGCCCCTAGGATAGGTCTCTTAGGTTAGGTTCTTGGTTGAAACTCCAAATATCCCCAAAATCCCAAAACATTCAAATATTCAAAAAAACCAAAAACATCAAAATATCCCAAAACATCAAAATATTCAGAAAAACCAAAAACATCAAAACATCTCGAAAATCACAAAAACATCCAAATATTTAGAAAACACAAAAAACATTTGAAAATAGAAAATCCAAAAACAATAAAAAAGACCTTAAAGCCTCAAAACATTTAGAAAACCCTAAACAAAATTCTCGTAAAATAAAAATCCTAAACATTCATAAACATTCAAAAAGACCAAAACAACCTCAAAACATTTCCAAAAAATACCAAAAAATTGAAATATTCCAAAAAATCCAAAACCCATCCATCCCATCTCGCCACCTACAATAAACTTTAACCCATAATAAAATGATCATCACCTTCACCCTTTGGTGAAACAAGTAGAAAAAAACATAGCAAGTTGTAAAGTGCGGACCCAAAAGTCAAAATCATAGGCAAATGCATCAGTGAAGTTTATAGTAATGACTCATCTTAGCATCATTATACTAAAATCAAACAACCCTTTGATCAACATGTCCTAGGATGTATCCTTCCTGCAATGGACATCAATATCAAATATCACTTTAGCTAAACTTAAACTAGGGCAGAGCTATAAATAAATACTGATTTTTATTCTTGATCTTTTCTTATGGTTTATCTTAATGACCCATTCCAAGGAGCTCTCAATGATGTCTCAACAATTTAGAGAGAAAGGAATGTGGCATCAATCATTATCTTTCATTTGCTATGCTTGTGGATACTCTTGTAAAACAATCTTGGCGCATACTTGCTTACGTAGGAAGGTCATTTCTCTGGAGATGTTGACTATTGGCGTGATGCTTTGGCCTCCATATGTTCTAAGCTCTAACTTACATTGTAACGACATTCCGTGATAAGTCAAGATGTGAACAAGAACTATCCTATTTGCTTGTCGATTCAAAGTCCATTACACTAGATACAACGTCATTCTGGTTATCAGTACCTTGATGCATCATGTTTATGTGTTATATCAAGCAATAAGGAACGATAGAAAATCCCAATCCTGAAGTGTGATCACCCATCCTACATTTTGCATCATCTTGCCACCATCTCTAATAAAGTCTCAATGGATCATGGACTTGTTTGATCTTTTGAAGCAATCATCATCAATAATGGTTATTCATTGTTTATTCTTCTATCTTCTCTCCACGCTAACCTCAAGACATGCATTGAACTTGGCATCGGTGTCGTAAATCACACGCTCACTGTGGATAGGCAAACACAATATCCACCACACATCCTCCAAGGTAATTGTTGCCTCACTTGTCGGAAGGTGGAAGGACAAGGTCTCACTGTGCCATCTCTCACACAAAGCTATCATCATAACCAAATGGGTCCTAATAATAGGTGTGTATGCAATGTACCACAATTCAATCTCTCCCAGGTGCTCTTGGCGCAACTCTAAAAGATCACCTAATCTCTTGAGAACTATGGGCTTGTGCTTCCTCGACATCAATGGTGGGAAGACCTCCTGCACCTACAAAGTGCACGACGTCAGGAAATCATCAAAATTTGAAGTTATTTGGAATTTTTGGCTCATAAATCACAATAGCTTCGCTATATTCAAAATTTAAATAGCGATGATCGATGCATTTCAAATTTCAAATTGCAAAATGTGTCACCAGACAAGCTGGCATCATGATTTGTCTTCTGGACTAACCTAACCCTAACTTTTAAATTGGCAAGTGCATCACTGGATAAGCTCGCATCGCCATTTAAAATTTGAAACCCTAATTTTAAATTGAAAGAAGTGTTGCCATATACATATGCATCGCTATATATCATTTGGGTGTTGCTATATAGCGATGCTGCCAAAATTCAAATTCTAACGCCTAATAAATGCATCAAAATTTCAAATTTCAAATTAGGTTTTGAATCATATACCGGTGGTCCTATGCCTGGAAGCTGCTAAAAATCTCGAATTTGATCAAATATGTGTTGGGGAAGCTCACAACGCGCCATTTCATTGAAGGTTTAGAGCTCAAATCACAATAATTCCTTAAGTGTGAATGCACAAATGAATTGAAAATGACCCCTCTTGGCCTATTTAAGCTAGAAAATTAGGGATTTTTCCCCCTAATTTAACCTTAATAATGGGGTTTATTATCATCTTCACCAAAATTTGAACCTAATTTTGCATCATTTTTTTCATTTTTGGCATTATTCTTGCATCTCAAACCCTTTTTGGACCCTTGGGGCAGCTTTTGAACCTTTATTGAGAAATCAACCCAAAATTCAAAATTTATGCCTACTTTCTTGAGGGGTAGGGAGTCAGTTTTATCCTTCCATTGGGGCATCTAAAAAATTATAATTTTTTTATTTATCTTTATTTGGGCAACAATTTTAATTTGAAAAGCGTTGTTCTTTGAACCGAAGCAACATGTACCTCACTTCAAAGAGGGGCAAAGTGTAGACACTGAAAAATGTCCTAAACTATGTCATATATTCAAAACAAATTTACTAACATCATTTCCTCTTTAATCCATCCTATTTTCACTTAATTGATTTAATTAGCCTAGCTAATTAATTAATTGCACCATTTTCATCTATTTGGCCTAATTAATTTAATTGGGTTAATTAATCTCTTTTTTCACTAACACTTCATCTCATTAAATTAAATAAATCAAGATATTTAATTTAATCTCCTAAGTCATCTTATTTAATTAAATAACCCTAAGTTATTTAATTAAATATCATTTCACCCCTCCCATATTTATTAAATCATCTAATTTAATAAATATCTCTTAAATCTTCTAAATTCCCTAATTGCATAAATTAAACCTTTTTTAATTAGCAATTAAACTAATTTTCCTCTAAACAAAGGGAATATTCCCATGGAATCTTCTTTATCCTTTTTTGCACAATTAAAAATTTGTTTTAATTTGTAAATTACCTTTTTTCTCACCCAAAAGGAATATTCTCTCTCCTCCAATCAACTCACTTGGCTTCCTCAACAAGCTAAACCTTCAACCTCTTAAGCAAGTTACCTTTGACCTGTGTGAGCAAGTCAAAAGTGTGTTTGTTTGAGGCAAGTGTGAGCCCTTGAATAAATTTCATCATGTATTCTCATCCATTGATGAGAATTCATGATCTATGCTTCTCATCCCCTTTATCTTGAACTATTGATTAAGCTTTTTGATCTCAACCTTCCATTCCTCATTTGCTCTCCTATACATAGATCACTATTTGGAGACAAATGGATCCATCTTTTATTGTAAACTTATGCTGTTGAATTCACTCACATACACACTCATCTTTTACTCACTATTTAGCTTGCTTTTGTTCATTTTAATTGCATAATAGCTTAGAGCATCCATTAATGGCTTCCATGCATCCATCTTAGTTTGTAAATAAATTAGGGTTTTCATATTTTAGCATAATTTTAGCTTAGATTAAATTATAAATTGCATAATTAGATCATTAGTAGCATAAAATCATGGTAACTTAGCTTGATTCATGTTCATTTTAGCATAAATTAGGTTTTCACACATCAAACACTATAGTTTCATCGATTCTCTTCCTTAGAATTGACTGAAACAAGCTCACTAATCATGAGATTGGGAAAGATTCATCGTTCCACATTAACACGACACCAATTCCACAACAAGATAAGTTTTAAATGGATTAGAATAGATGTTTTGAAAGTTTTCATGATTTAGCATGTTAGGTTTTGATGAAATGTTTAATTTCAATTCTGTTTGATTGATCTTATTGAGATTCGAGTGTTGGTGGTTCCGTTATGCTTCGATTCTTCATGGATCAAGCGTGATTCGACCCATATTAGTATTTTCACATCATAAGAACAAGCCACATAAAGAATCTTAATCCTCTCTCCCAAAAGGGGAATCATCTAAGAAGGAGAAGCCTACATGTGCATATTGCAAGAAATCAGGGCATGATGAACACCAAAGTTATTCAAAATAGATTTATGAGTTGATGCATCTTCTTAAGAAGCATTAAATTAATTCTTCTTCATCATCAAAGGGTTCATCATCTTCTTCTTCATAAATTTTTGATAAAATCAAGGGGCAAGCACTTGTTGTTGTTGCAAATTCTAAGTCAGAGAGGTGGATACTTGATTTAGGAGCCTCATATCACATGGCTTCATCAAAGAGTTTGTTCTCTTCATTTGAGACTTGTTCATCACCACACATCTTGATGAAAAACAACACACATATGCATGTTTGTGGGAAGGGATCTATTGAAATGGATGACAAAGAGTTCAATGATGTTCTTTGTGTGCCTTCATTGTCAACCAATATCCTTTCTATCTATCAAATCACATATGGTGGAGTAGGCAAGAGTGTTGAGTTCACACCAAATTCTATCATAATCAAGGATTCTTACAACAGAGATACAGTTGTAGTTGGGGAGGTTGATCACCAATCTCAAGTCTACACCTTCTCACATTTTTCTCCTACTATTGATTCAATAGATGTTCACATTGAGGAATCTTGTGTGGATAATTTTGAGAAGATTCAATATAGTCATTTGAATCTTGTTATTGCTTCATTCACTAAGGATTTGATGACATGTGTTGATATTCCATCTCCTATTGGAAACACAAGGGCAAACAACTAAGAGGGGGGTGAATCAATTGTAACATAAATTTAAACTTATTAAACACATTAACCTTATTCTTAGATTTGATAAATAAACATGAAAGCATAAACCATCACCACATCAAAAACACACATAACACCAATATTTTTTTATGTGGAAACCCTGTTAGGGGAAAAACCATGGTGGAGGTCAGTCCACAAGATTATAGCCTATTAAAAGCATAAAGAAGAAAATGGGGAATGCATATGCATTCAAGTACACTTCCTAGAGCTCACTGCTCAATTAAAACAAGGCTTACTTCCCAAAGGAAGACACGTTGTCTTACAAAAACATTCGAATTACATCCACAAGATTTTGAACTGAGAAAATAGCATATGCTAATGCTTGATTATAGTTCCAGTTAAGCACATGAACACTTCTCACTATTCTTCACACTTCACTTCTTCCTTCGAATGATTAGAACATTATTCACACACAAGACTTGCACATTTCTCATACACATGCCTTCAAATGGTAGAAACAATTGCTCATATATATCCACAACTAGGAATTACATCAACTCCATGTCGGATTCAACAAAATAATAAAACATGTACAAACTATCAGCCCAATCCATAAAAAAATTACAATGCAAATCAACCAATGTCATCCATAACATAGTGAAGACCCAAAACAACATCCTCAAACATGAAACACCTCAAACAATTATTCCTTAAAGATCCACAACATGCTACAATCACCCTGTCGTCCATGAACATGAAAAACATGAACACACAAAAGAAAATCATCAATCACGAGCACAACGATCAATGTAGATGTGCAACATAGATTAAGAATGATTTAGAAACATCCATGAGCATCATGAATCACCACAGAAGCATCCACAACAACTCAACTTACTAGAATCACATCATCATCTTTCAGGAACACTGATTGAAGCAACAAAATAACTATCATAACACAAATACTCATAACTTGATCAAATATTCATGTAGATCTCTAAAAATTAACATGGATAAACTAGATATACTAAAAAACAAACCCTTTAATCCACAACTTCTGATCATTAACATACTGAGCTTGCCACCATGATGAACTTCACTTCATCACTGACAAACTGCAACTTGTTTTATTACAATTTTCTCAATATCCTCAACATATATAGCCTCTAATGTCTTTAAGGCCAATAGTGTTGAAATCAATGACAACCACATATCAATAACATCCAAAAATCTCCCCCTTTGGCATTGATGGCAACACATGATGTGAAAAACACCATCAACGCAACTTTCTCTTAGCACTTTCTCCCCCTTAGGTTTTGACTCTTTTCTCCTCAACTCTTTCATATGACTCTTCTCCCCACAAATTTTTTCACATGAATCTTCTCCCCCTTTGACATCAATGACAAAGATACATTATCTTTCTCCACACAAGCTCTGAACCACATTTCTGAACATCTGACTACTCCCCCTGAGTAGTAGCCACCACAACATCAATTTGGATGAAGATAGACTATGAAATGCACATACTGATGCAAATGAATACATCTTAGTTCTGATTAGGAGGGGTAATCACCCCTAGCTTCCCTCTGAGATACTCAAAAGTATCCTTAGGAAATGGCTTGGTAAATATATATGCAATCTGTTCCTTAGTCGACACATAATCCAGTCTGACTTCCTTTTCACTCACCTTTTCTCTCAAAAAGTAAAAATTAATAGATATATGCTTTGTCTTTGAATGCAACACCGGATTCTTAGAAATGTTAATAGCACTTGAATTATCATAGAATATAGCAATAGGCTCATTATACACAACTCTAATATCCTTCCACATTTGCTTCATCCACAAGACTTGAGTACAATTGTTAGCAACAACAATGAAAGCCAAGAATAGATAAGTGAAATGATGATGGCTTCTACTTAACCATGAAATCAACTTCTTTCCCAAGCAAAAGCACCAACACTAGTACTCTTTTTGTCATTCTCATCTCCTCGCCCAATCAACATCAGTAAAAGCACTCAAAGTAAAGTGATCTTCTTTAGGATACCATAGGCCAAAATCAACTGTCCCCTTCAAGTATTTGAAAATCCTCTTCATGACTATCACATGAGATTCTTTAGGATCAGCTTGAAATATTTCAACAATGCATATGGCATTCATGATATTAGGTATAGTTTGAGTCAAATAGAGCAATCCACCAATCATAGATCTATATCTAGTATGGTTTACTTTAGGAGAATCATCATCTTGTGTCAACTTACATCTAATCACCATAGGTGTACCAATTGGCTTTTAATCTTCCATACCAAACTTCTTTAGTAGTTCTTTCACATACTTGGACTCTGATATAAAGATCCCTTTTTATCTTAATGAGTAATTTTCAATCCCAAAAATAATTTCTTACCCTCCAATCATAGATATCTCAAACTCACTCTACAGCTCATCAACAAACTTCATGCACAAACTAGCATCTCCTCCAAAAATGATATCATCAACAAATACTTCAACAATCAATTCTTTATCATGATCAATCTTGAAATACAAATTACTATCAATAGTACCTTTATTAAATCCAAGCTTCAACAAATACTTGTCCAATCTGACATACCATGTTGTTGGGGCTTGCTTAAGTCCATATAATTCTTTCTGCAACAGGAAAACTATATCTCCCTGATTAGTCAATTGAAATCCATTAGGTTGCTCAATATACACTTCTTTCTTCCGGGGCTTACCATTTAGAAATGTTGGACTTGACATCCATCCGGATAAGCCTTTGAAGTTTTGTAAGCAACATATGCAAAGAAACGTAGCCTCACAACTTCAATCCTAGCAACAAGCAAAATTTTCTTCAAAAGTCAATTCCTTCCATCTAAGAATATCCTTTACACACCAATCTTGCTTTGTTTCTAACAACTTCACCTTTCTCATTAAGTTTGTTTCGAAGACCCATTTAGTTCCAATTACATTTTTGTCCTTAGGTCTAGGAACAAGAATTCATCCATATATTATTCTTCTCAATTTTTTGTACTTCTTTTATTGCTTCCACCCAATGTTCATTTTTACATGATTCATTGACACTATTAGGCATAATCTTTGAAATCAAACAATATTCTTCTACAACTTTTCTCCTAGTCTGAACACCTTTGTTCTTGTCACCTATAATTTGATCTTTTGAATGATTTAGTCTTGCATACCTTAGATTCTTAGGATGTTCTTAAACTTTAGGCTCTTGTGATCTCACTTCTGCACTTTCACTAGTTACTTCCTCTTGATTTTCCTGATTCACCAAAATGATCTGAACTTGATTTGAAGTCTAAACTTTCTTTCCTTTATCCGAACCGCCATTTTATCATCCGAATCATATTCATAGGTTCTCGATGGTCTAACCATGTTCTCATCAACCTTGACATTAGCACACTTTCTACCATTTTCCTCAATCTCTTATTGTAGCAACCGGGATAGGGTCTTTGCTTTTAGTAGAATAACCAAGAAAGATTCCTTCATCTTCTAGCATCAAACGCTCCTATATCTTCATCTCTTTTTGATAAAGCATTTACTTCCTCAAAGATTTTGAAGTATCTAAGAGTAGGCTTATGACCATACCATAGCTCATAAGGAGTCTTTACCCAGATCACCTTTGACTTGTAAATAGTTGAGAGTGTAAACAAATGTATGACTTCACCAACTTCTTCCAAATAAATATGAGAAACATTTCCCTTCCAAAGATCATAGTCCTAACAACTTCTTTCCAATTGTCATGTTCTTCCTTTCCAACTCCATTTTGTTGAGGGGTCCTCAAGCAAGTGCATAATTGTCTTCTTTATCCCATGCTCTTCACAAAAATACTAAACTCATCGGAAGTGAATTCACCAATCTCTATCTGATCTCAAACATTTAATCTTAGACCTTTCCTGCCTCAACCATAGCCTTAAAATCTTGAATTTCTAGAGCTTCTCGACATTTTCCTCTTTTTAAGAAAGTAACCCACATCATTCTAGAATAATCATCAATGAGTAACATGAAATACCAGAACCTTGCAAAACTTTTTGACTCTAGAAGGACCACACAAGTCAAGCATGCACAACCTCCAAACACTTCATTTGAACAATGTATTTTGATTTGAAATGAAACTCTAGTTTGCTTCCAGAATCACATATTCTTTGCATATGGAATTAGTAGGTTTCATCAACTTAGGAAGATTCACCGAAAGTAGAGCTTATCTTGACAATGTTATCAAAGTTAACATGACACATTCTCCTATGCCACAACCAAATTTCATCAACTTGAGCAATCAAACAACTTTTACTAGCAACATTCAAATGAAAGATATTACCTCTTGTTTTTGTACTTGATGCAATCACATTTCTAAAATTCCCCCAATATTCACACTTTCCATCCTTGAATTGAAGATTGTATCCCTTTTCAACCATCTCACCAACACTTAGAGATTATGGTTCAAGCCTTCCACATATAGGACATCATCAGTATTATGCTTAACATCAAGAGAAATGGATCCTCTACCACAAATTACACCAAATTTTTCATCACCAAATCTTACAACACCACCATCATACTTTTCCAAGCTCACACATTTACTTTTATCAGCTTTCATGTGATGAGAGCATCCACTCTCAATCACCTATTCATCTTTCTCTTCAATTTTGGCTGCCAGAGCTTTCTCCGCATTTGTGCAACTAGAAAATTCAGTAGGGGCTGGATCATTTTCCTTGATAGTAATAAATACCCATTCATCCTTACTTACATTCCCTTTATCAGATTCATCATCTGTCACACCTTCATCAACAACAAAATAACACTTTCTTTAAAATCTAGGCTTGTTGGATCTTGGCTTAGGAACTCCAGACACCTTGAGGCAAAATGACCTATCTTATTGCAAGAAAAAACATTTAATAGGAAATTTCCTTTTATACTTACCTTATCCTCTTGCTTCCATTTTGACAATATGTGCTTCAAGCTTGTCTAGTTTTCTCTCTTTTTCTTTAATCTCTCTCATTTCCTCCTCGTACTTGAACATTTTTCTAGAAGAAATTTCTCATGGATCATATCTCTGCTTATCTTTTCTAGAGATGGTAGCTTTGAATGCATATTTTGTCTTAGGAAGAGCATCACCAAATTCACTTAACTCAAAAGCAATAAGCTTACCAATCAACATATCTCTGGTTACATTTGTCATAGTCTGGATCTCCTCAATAGCTATAGCCTTGGATTTGTATGCAATACGAAAGGATTTGAGCACTTTAGCAACAATCTCTGATTCTTCCAATGTTCCACCAACACATCTGATACTACACACAAGTTCATTCACTCTTTTCATAAAAGAAGTAATGTTCTCATCATCACCCATTCTCAACATTTCATATTTCCCTTTCAGACTTTGTAACTTAGCAATCTTCACATGTGCATCACCTTCATACAAAGTTTCCAACTTTTTCCAGATCTCATAAGCAGTCTTAAGATCCATTACATTTGTCATCTTAGAATTAGTCAACACACTTAACAATGCTTCCTTAGCCTCGACATTGTACCGACATCCTTGCTCAAACAAATTTAGAAGCGACCATTCTACAGGATGATATATCTATTCTTTGTAATGTTCCAAAAGAGGGTTCACCCAATGCATCTTAGATGACACTCCATTCAATTCTTCCACAGGGAATAATTAGTTCCATTAAATACCAAACTATCCTTCTTATATGTCGCCATCTTGGATCACCTCAAGCAGTCAAGCTTATCTGTAGAAACCTGCTCCGATACCAATTGTTGGCAAACACAAGGGCAAACAACCGAGAGGGGTGAATCAATTGTCACAAAAAATAAAATTATTAAACTTATTAACCCGTGATATAATAAATAAATAAACATGAAAGCATAAACCATCACCACATCAAACACACATAACACCGATATTTTTACATGGAAACCCTATTAGGGAAAGCCATGGTGGGAGGTCACCCACAAGATTATACCCTAAAAGTATAAAGAAGAAAATGGGGAATGCACATGCATTTAGGGCATCAATCGCCTAGAGCTCACTTCTCAATTACAACAAGCAAGCATTACCCAAAGGAAGAGCAACAAGCATCTTACAAAACATTCATACTAAGCATCCACAATATTTTGAATTGAGAAATAGCATCTCAAGCACTTTTATTATAGTTTCCCTGCTAAGCACATGAACACTTTCACTCTTCTTTATACTTTAATTCTTCCCTTTTGAATGATTAGAAAATTATTCACACACAAGACTCTCACACACATCTCAATAATAATAATAACATTCCTTCAAATGGTGTTCCCCACTCATATATATCAAGAACTAGAATTATTCATCGATTCCATGTCGGGTTTCAACAAAATAATAAAACATGCATAGATTGGTTCTAATCTTAATGCATAAACAATTTACAAGCAATGCAACCAAACCAATATCAGCCACAACATAGTGAAGACCCAAAACAACATCCTCAAACATCAAACACCTCAAAAATTATTCCTCAAGATCCACAACATGCTACAATCACCCTGTCGGCCATGAACATGAAAAGCATGAACACACAAGAGAAAATATTGAATCACAAGCACAATGATCAATGCGGATGTGCAACATGGATAAAGCATGACCTAGAAACATCCATGAGCATCATGAATCACCATAGAAGCATCCATAACAAATCAACTTACTAAAATCACATTATCTTCTTTTAGGAACACTAATTGAAGCAACAAAATAATTGTCAGAACACAAATACTCATAACTCAATCAAATCTTCATGCAGATCTCTGAAACTTAATGTGGATAAACTAGATATAATCAACAACAAACCCTTTAATCCAAAACGTTTGATCATCAACATACTAAGCTCTCCACCATGTTGAACTTCACTTTATCACTGACAACCTGCAACTTGTTTTATTACAATTTTCTCAATATCCTCGACATTTACAACCTCTAATGTCTTTAAGGCCAATAGTGTTGAAATCAATGACAACCACATATTAGTAACATCCAACATCTCCCTCATCCATTTTTTTACTTGAGGATGCTTGTGACTCCATAATTTTGGTTCCTTATGATTCAATGCACATCAGGACATATATTATCTTCTAGAGATGGCTAATTGGGATAAGCTCTTGAAAAACATTACTAGTTTACTTTGTGAGTCCCATATTTTAGTTTTTGGAGACATCATTGATTGCATTCATCTTCTCTAAATTATGGAGATGATCCTTCTTCAATTTTTATGAGGGAACACTCTAACCCTCTTGTTCATTCTCTACATGATCATCCTTTTCAGTTTGACATGAGGGTGGATTCTTTTGGATGTCATTTGGAGGAGGATTCTTTGTTTTTAGAAGATGTATCTTTATCTTTGGATTGTATTTTGCAACCGTTTCTAGGAGATTCTAGATTGTTATCTTCTGCAGTGTGGCTTAGAATGCCTGTTTGGAAGGTGACAACTTTTAGCATCGACATGGAGACACTTCAAAATTCTTTAAGGACATAACACATCATATTTATTCCCAAATATTCCTTTCAAGAATGGGAATACATCCTACATACCATCTTGGTTTCATTTCTTCCCAAGGGGAGGAATGTTGTTCGACAATTTTGGATCAACTTTAACATTCAATTTTGAGCTTTTACCATCATTGTAGGAGACTTGACATTGAGGGGGGGCTGCATGGTATCTCTTATTATTCTCTCTTATGGGGGGAATTTTTCCTCACATAGGGTTTTTTCCTTATCATTCATCATTGAGATAATTTTGTACATCATCTCTTTTGGGGAGGAGTTTTGTCCCACTGAATTTCTCATTTTCTCCATTTGTGATTGATTTCATTTGCATTTGTATATGGGTACCTAACATAGGCTTATAGTAAAGACCCATATTTATTTCATTTACACAATAATTAGCTACTCCCTAAGTTGCACTTAAGGGGGGGTGTTGGTGTAAATAGGTGTTTTACCTATCTAGTCATTAGTAGGTCATATTTACATGTTAAGTTTACTTAGGCCCTAGGAGGGAATCTTTCTAAAAGGTGTTAGTTGTCATTAGATCTTATCTTATATTTTGGATTTTAACATGTGTTCTAGGTAACTATGATAAGTTATCACATGACATAGGATTAAGAAACTTGTCATAATCCTATTTATTCCTATGTATCACCTTGGATATATAACCAAGAGGTTCTCATTTGTAAATCAATTCTATAGGATTTAATTCCATTGCAGTCTTGAGCATTGCAGATTGATATCTCTTGTGCTTTCATGAAGTTCCTAAATCTTGGGAGGCTATAATATTTAGCCAAATCACGCATGGTGTAGAGTTATTCTATACCAACTCTTACATGTTTCAATTCATCAATATCCTTCTTATAACAAGAATGTTTGTCATGTCCAAGCTTCTTGCAATATGAACAAGTAGAATTCTCCTTTTTAGATAATTTATTTGTAGAAGAGGATTTATTCTTTGGTTGATATGAACATGGGTTGTTCTTTGATTTATTTTGTTTCTTACCAATATTTTTTGATTCTTTCACTTGACTAGCCAACGAGGCCTGAAATTTAGATGACTTGCTAAGACCCATCGAGTCAAGATTTTGTTGCTCATGTATTAACATCTCAAAAAATGATGCAAATGAAGGTGTAGTATATACAGACCCAATAGTCAACTTATGATTATGAAATCTAGAAACAAAAGAAGCATAATCAAGAAAATTTTTGTCCAAAGTATTGTAGACCAACTAAATGTCCTTCTTATCAATTCCACATGCTTTACATTGATCTCTCAGGTCATTAAACTTAGTGATATATGCCTAGATGTTGTCAAATTTCTTAGGATCAAGTATCATAAATTCATTATCAATTTTAGAGCCTCTTACTTCATCTATAATACCATACAATATTTTCAATTTTCCCCAAGCTTCATGAGAATTATTACATGATTCAATTTCAAACAATAAATCTTGAGAGACTAGTTTACAAAGACATCCAAAAGCTTTTATATGTTTAATTATCAATTTTATCTTATTTATATATGTAGGTTTAGGTACCTTATTTTCAACATAAAGAGAGTGACTTTAATTCATTAGAACACTCCATGCATTTTAATGCCATGTTGAATAGTTATATGGTATTAGCAAAGGAACCTTAGAATAATCCATGGAAATAGAAGAACACAAAAAAATAGATCAAAAAATTGCACCAAGAGACTATTGGCATATGGCTTCTAGTGTTGTCATTGATGGAAATTGAAGTCATTGATCCAGTCCACATGTTAGCATTTGTCTATACCGGAAGGCAGAGTGAAGAACAGGGTATCCGATTGAAGTTGAATCTGTCAAGTAGTTTGCATTACAAGTTTATTAGTTTTGGTTGTGGATCTCAGGGAAGGTCATTGGGCATATTAAATTTTTTACTCTCGAGTTTTGTGCTATCACATCAATTGGTATATGAGTTGGGAGGTCTAGTTATTCAATTTTATGTTTATCAGTATATGAAGGCCGACTAAGTGAATATTGGGTGTTGAGGATGTTTTATGTAGAATTGTTTAAAGTATTCTTGTGTTGAATATTTTGTTTTAGGTCCTAACTATGCTATGGCTAACTTTGGCAGATGCACATTAAATGTTGTTCATGATTTGAGTTGACAGACGGAAGATATTTTCTATTTCATCGAAGCCGACATATAGCGATTGAATTCTTGGTAGCAGATATAAATAGGAGACCAATTAATTCATTTTGGTATGAATGCGTGAGAGTTCAATATGTATTGATGTATGTGCGAATATTAGGAGAGTAGTTGAGCAATTTTCATTTGTGCAGAAGAGGTTTTTGTGAAGCAAATTAAGGTAGAGTAGAGCGAAGTGCAGAATCTGATAGAAGTTCCAGAATCTTATCTATGAGCCTAACC
>VDFB02270651.1:483612560-483659711 GCA_007258455.2 Sequoia sempervirens | reverse complement strand
AATGTTCTTAGGTAACCCATTCAACCAAAAAACTTCCTTGAAGAATATTTTTGCAACTTGTAGAGCTTTGTATTCATTGGAGATGGAAAAGAAATGAGCATACTTGGTCAATTATTCACTACAACATAGATGCATTCATTTCCTTGTGCTTTGGGTAACTCGCTAATGAAATCCATGGAGATAATGTCCCATTTATGCTATGGAATGGGAAGAGGTTGTAGTAATCTAGCTAGAAACTCTTGTTTTTCCTTTTTTCCTGGCATGTGATACATTCCTAGATGTTGGTACATTATGATAAGCCTCCAATATCTTCTCCTTAAACTTTTTTCTTGGAACCAGGAATTCCCAATTTTTGAATAGTATTAGGCCTTCCTCCACCACGTACTAGTTATCTTTCTCTACACCTCCCTATACATTGGTAGTAAAAGGATCCTTAGCATACTCCTCTATGATGGATGTAGTAATAGAAAAAGTATCCCTTTTTATTTAATTTGGGAATAATTAATACTAAAATGAGCCTAATGTTACCTTGATTTAGTGTTGTAATGTGTTTTACACATTCACATTAATTTTAGGGCCCTTTTTAACTAAATGGACTTAAATGTGCCTTATTAAGGGTGTTCTAAAGTGTATCTTTACTTTCACACTAATATAGGGATTTATTAATTAATTGAGCTTAATTTTCCTTAATTGGCCCATTTATTTCAAATCCAACCCTAATTAATTGTAGATTCCAAGGGATAAAGCCTGAAATTCATAAATGTTATTACATAACACTTAATTTTAGAAGGTGTGTGTCTTAGGTTAGTGACCTAGGACTCATTTGCTACATGGTGAATGGGTTCTCATTAGGTCCTAGGACCCTATTTTCACTTAAAATTTCATATTTCCCAATGTGTGTCCTAGGTATGTGGCCTAGGACCAATTTTCCACATAGTGAATGGGTCCTCACTTAGACCTAGGACCCACCCTTCGAACATGTTTTCGGTAGTATTTTAATGATTTCAAATACCTAATTCAATGTTGGCTTGCGATATTTGAATTTTGAAATTTAATCTGCTAGGTTCTAAGATGACTAAGTCTCTAGGGCAACATCAGCTCGGTGCATGAAAATCCTCATACTCTCATACATTTCCCATAGTTTGACGTATGGCCTGAACAACTTTGGGTATTGATCCATGATGGGTGGGGGAACATAGTCTGAGTCTATGATCTCCTCATTATTTGATGGGGGAACTATCTCTATAGCCACCTAATGATATAGATCATGAATATCTCTCACAAACCCTACAAGATAGAAACAATAAATATAATCAATACACATCATGATATATATATTAAAGCATAGACACAAAGCATAACAGTAGATAAAATATCATCACCTATCTCTCTGGTAGGCTATGTGAAATTAGCCTCGTCATGTGCAAGGGGCATGGAGGATGTGCTAGCCTCTCCATGACTGTGGGTACTAGTGCCTGCTATAGTTGCTACTTATGATCTACTCATACAAATGGGAGAGGGATCTCCCCACTCTTACCCCACTAGATCCTCATCTACTACCTCACCACCCTCACTCATGGGCTGCTCCTCCTCATCATCCTCCTTGTCATCCTCCTCCTCATCCTCCTCATCTCCTCCCTCTTGGCCATCATAGTCAGGATTCGTAGTCTCATCGTACTCCTCATCTATAACATTTGTAAATATGTCTACAACCCTATACCGTGTATTCTTAGCCTTATCCTCTACCTAATCCCCCTCATCTCGGAGTGGTCTTGCATCACCAATCAGCTCCTCCATAGGAAATATGGGAGCTAGTCGCAATACTATCCACCACTCCTCATACTCATATGTGGCACCAATGTCATCCACGTTAGAGACCAAAGGAATATTGTGATCCAAGTACTCAAAGTCACTATAGATAACATCATTCATACTGAACCATATAGAATCACTAGGTCTCTTGGAACTCTGCACTGATCTCCTAAAGAAGGGTTGTACCCAGGTTTCTATCTAGACTTTCCCAAACTATTGCATGACATGATCATAGTAGAAAGGATGCACTATGTAATCATGTCTTCCAATCAAAAACCTTTCTAGTTATAATCTCCTCATATGTCAAGTGTGATATGGCCACTAAAGCACAAGATGATAAGGTATCCAAAGGATCTCATCATCCTACAGTTGGTCAAATCGAACTCTTTAGAAGTGCAAATCACCATACTGCCAAAACCATCATAGAGGATAGTTGAAGGCCCAAGATACCCTAAGGCTATCAGACATGGGAAGCCAGTAGGTCTAGTACAAGTAATATGCTCAAGGAACTAAACCTGTAGAAGCATACAGTGTACCATATTGTCCACCTCTTGAAAGAAAAATCATCCTAGATCATAATATAAGTGTGCTAGGATATTGTGCCCCTGAGCGTATACTTTCTTGTGCTCTACCATCCCTCATATTAGTTGTACTAGTCCTTCCTCTAGGTGTGTTCCCCAACCATCAGGGATGAGTACTAGTTCTACTATAAGCATCATAATATGTCTAACCAATGGGGCCTATGAATATAATAGCATCACAAGATCTATCTATAGCCTCACTCTCTCATCATGCACTAGTCCACAAAGGTAGAACTGCATATCATATTTCATCTCGTGAAATTTCCACTCTACTCAGAAATGTACTTGCTCACCCTAAATAGGAACTCAAAGTATGTGGTGCATGTCCTCCAACATGATCTTCATCTCGCTAGTAAGTATATGAAATATACATGTATCAGAGTCCCAACATTCTGCTAGTGCCATCAACATCACATCATGGTACCTCATGGGGGGCATGAGATATGACTAGTATAATATTACAATCTATAAAATCTCTCTATCTTCCAATGAAAGAGTGGGGGGAAAATATCAAAGAAGACTAATTTTCTTGCCACTCAGATGTTGACACAAACGGGTGGCCACCTAAAAAAAAAGAAAAACTATGTCCTATAAGCAATCTAAACTCTTAAATCATTACATCAAAAATCATAAAAGTGTACTAAACTTGTTCTAGTGTACTTCCCTAAATGTCCTAGACACTTTAGAACCCTTTTGGGAGACTTCACAAAGAAATGAAACACTTTGTGAAAAAGTGGGACACTTCACGAAAAAAAGGGACACTTTGTGAACATTTTTCCAAGGCCCTAAATTAACCTAGAAATGCATAAAAATCATAAATAAATGTGTAAGGACAAAGCTAAGATAGAAAAATCAACTCACCTCATGATGGTGCTCACCACGTGCCACCTGGTCCTATAGCACATCCAGTCTTCCAGGCCTATAATTTCATATGCTAGGCATCTTTCACTATTCTTAAATCAATTTCAAGCTACAAAAAGGTAAATGACTAAATAGTTAGAATTTACTTCACTTTTAGCTCTTATATAAGTTAAAATTAGGGTTTTTACTATATTAGGGTTAAAAAGTGCATTTCATTCAAATTAACATAAGGAATGCTAGAGAGCTCTATTTTCAATGTTGTTCATTATATTGAAATCATGATTCCACTCCTAACATCATCAACCATCTATCACCATGTGGTAAGGTACTTGGAAATACCCTATGATATGATTTTCCCTATTCGATGTGGCTAGATTGCTACCTTGATTCAACCTCCATTAAGCAAGTGGAATCAAAGGGGGCATACATCTACCCTCAAATTTTATTTCTAGAAGAAGTTAGATAAGAGGATTTTGGACACCTGATGAATTCATGTTGTAGGATGCGGTTCCTAACATTGTGGTTTTGTGGATAGCTACAGTGGGGGCTTCATTCTCCAATATTATGATTGAACTCATATGTGTATCCTTTGATGAAACAAAGGTTATTATTAGATTCGTTTAGCTTGCATATGCACATAGAGTCATATAGGTGCTAAAGTGGGGGAAAAATGTAGTGTAGAAAATTGTACACCATTGAAAGCAAGGTAATTTCATATTTAATTTGGACCTCTTTTGGCATCCTTGCATTAATTTCCATTTAAAATAATCATTCATAGGCTCCTAAGACCCTTTATTTCATATCTCAAGGCTTATTTCACGGTCCAAAAATCCCATAAAATCATTCAAAACACCAAAAATCCCAAAAATCCACCTCAAAAAGCTAAGGTAGGACTCATTCGTCACCTTGGGAGAATGAGTCCCCTTAGGTGGGACCTATTCTCCAAGGGTGGCGAATGAGTCCAATTTGGGATCTTTTTCAATTCTGAGTAGGAAATTCACCATTTCAATTCAAATTTTTGGTGGATGTCTGAGATCTAAAAAATGGTCAATTATGTTAATACCTATAAAAGCATGTTTCTAAGTCACTTTTATCAAATCTAAGCACTTTGAGCAAGCATTTTTCAAGAGACAAGTATTAAGAATTTTCAAGAAATATTTCACAAGATCATCCAAGTTTCAAAAGCAAGAAAATTTGAAGCCTTGGAGTAGCATTAAAGTGTATTTGTAGGTCCTCAATCTCACTTTCATTCAAGATATAGCATTTTCAAGGGTTGGTCATGGAACTGTTTATGGTGAATCACAATGGATTCTAGGTTGGGGAGATGCAACTAGCCATCAATCCAAGCCTAAATACTTATTTCCTAAGTGATTCCATCTTCCATTATTACTCTACATTCATCCTAACAAAGTTACAAGAATCATTAGAGCTCATTTAGGGAGATTGGGGATCTCCTCAAGTGATTCATTCATCTTTACATTTCCATTCTCACATCACATTCTTGCACATTAGAATAGGATTGCATCATGCTTAATATTTCATAGTCTTAGACACACTTAAGGCTATTTTTTTCAAGTTGTAAAGGAAGGGTAGGTGTTGAATGCAGATTAGAGATTTTAATTATTGAAAAGGTGGAATGGAGCTAATTCGCTAGGAATAGTGAATGAGTCCCACTGTAGTTGTTTTTCATAGTTGTTTGCAAATTTCAATACCCCTTTTCCCAAAATATACTTCTAAACAAAGACCTAGATATGGGACTGATTCTCCCAAGTTGGTGAATGAGTCCTAGTTGATTAAAAATTTAGAATTTTCAATTTTTTAGAGTTGTTTCTAGTCACCTCAAGGTTTCTAGGTGCACGTTATTTATACTTATTCTTTTCTATTTTGTTTGTTTGAATTTTTAAGCCATTTCATAGGTCATTGCATTGAACTAGGGTTTTTCATTTCATCTTGTATTTCATTGTCTTTTCCAAGTATAAACTTGGTGGTGAACCCCTCATTAGATCATACTCAGCCCCTAGGATAACCCTGTTTCAAGATCTCTTTCTCTTTTAATATCTCAAGGGTTTGTTCTTGAGTGAAAGCTAGCGAAAGTTGTCCCTTTTGGTCCTAAACCCTAAAGGTGAAAAGGGTTCCAATTTTCCAACTTTCAGGACCAATGAACCCAAATTTAGTCAGCCTATCACCAGTCAAAATTATTCCATGCAATTCCATCCAAAGGAAAGAGCCTACCTTAGGGAGAATTCCTTTCTTTGAACATAACTTTACTAGCCAATTCACACCTTTTGACCACTACCTCTAGATCTCATAGCCCATCTTGATAGAGTACTCTCTATACTTTGACCCACACCAAACCACACCATCCTCATCCTTACATAGGTTAATTTTTTGAGCAGCCAACAACTCCCTGAGAGGTGATTTAGCATCTTTCATACTTTTGAGCATATTAACATCCACCTGCCGAAACAACTCTCCACACATGCCATTCTCTATGTAAACATAGTCAGCCACCATCCACCCGTGCCTCTTGATTGCTCTATCCATCCAAACCAAATTTCAAAAAGACTCAACAATGAGAGGATATCCATCCCAGGAGTTTTTCCAAAAATATGTACTTCTCCCATTCTCAATTTGCTATGTTAGATGATTGGTTATAAGTGGGTGACTTTCCCAGATGAAATTCTAGATTGGAGAACCTCCAAACTTTAATTCTTCACTGTTAGAATTCTCCTTGATTCTAGGCTATCCAAATAATTCCTCTGTAGAATTCTACGCCAAAAGGGATAAGTGAATTCAAGACATTGCAAGGCAAGTTACAATCTATCAGATGATTCATAGCTCAATTGGCTGAGAAGTGTCATCCATTTCAGTATCTCCTATGTAAGAATATCCCTTTTGTGTGGATAGATAAATGTAAAGAGGCCTTCCAATAAATAAAATATTATCTATTGTCACCACCTATTCTAATGACACCAATCAATTGGAAGCCTTTGATTCTAGACATTTCTACAACAACTTCACCACTGGGGGCATTACTAGCACAAAATGACCACGATGAAAAGGAAAGGGCCATATACTAAATTAGTCAAACACTGGTCAGATATGAGCTAAATTATACATCCATTGAACGTGCTTGTCTATCAGTTGTCTTTGATACTTAGAAATTAAGACACTACTTGTTGAATCATCAAACACACTTAGTAGCAAAGATTAACCCTTTGAAATATCTTCTCAGTCATGCAACATTGATAGGTCATCTAGAAAAATGGGTAATGATCTTGAGTGAGTATGATATTCAATACATGGAAGGAAAGGAAATAAAGGGACAAGTGATAGCATACCAACTAGCAGATGCACCTATACAAGGTGATCATCCACTAGTAGAAGAATTTCTAGATGACTCAATATTCCATACAAAACCTCTATCACTTCGGAGACTATATTTTGATGGATCTCATACTAATCATGGCTCAAGGGTAGGAATACTATTTATCACCCCTCAAGGAGAGTCCATCCCTAAGTCCTTCTACATTGCTTTCCCATGTACAAATAATGTGGTGGAATATGAAACACTTGTCATGGGACTTAGAATGGCCATAAAATGGAAAATTAGAACACTTCATGTCTATGGAGATTCTCAGTTGGTCATTAACCAGGTCCATGACGACTATGACACTAAGCATGAGAAATTAATGCCTTACAAATGAATGGTTGATAGCTTTTAGACATATTTTCACATGGTGACTTTTGAGCAAGTTCTGAGAACACAAAATAAGGTAGCAGATGCAATGGCCACAATTGGCTCTCTCTTGGACATTCCTAGTAATGTACCTCAATTTGAATTCTTGGTAGAGAAGCTTTTGGTTCCTTCCTATGACATACCAAAATCGGAGATGGTTTTTGAGGTTGTTGGTCCCAATTCTCCATGGTATCAAGAAATTCATGACTACCTCACGTCCCAAAATCTTCCCCCCAACCTATCCAATAACCAAAGAAAGTACTTTATCCAAAAAATTGCTAGATACACCATCATTAGTGACACCCTTTACCATTGTAGCTTTGACAACACCCTCCTTCGATGTCTCGACATTGATGAAGCATGAATGACCTTGCAAGAGGTGAATGAGGGTATATGCAGACCCCATTCAAGTGGTCCTACCCTAGCCAAAAAGATAACAACGCTTAGGTATTATTGGTGACTATTCAGAAAGATGCACTAGAGTTTGTTAGAATGTGTTACCAATGTTAGATACACAGTGATTTGATTCATGTGCCAGCACAGGAACTTCATCCAAGTACTTCTCCTTGGCCCTTCACACAATGGGGACTCAACCTCATGGGAAATATCCATCCTACCTCGTCCAATGGCCATAAATTCATCATCACCACCACTGAATACTTTACGAAGTGGATTGAAGCCATCCCCTTATGTATATAACCAACAATTTTTTTTTCCAAATTTATCCTCAACTACATCATTTTCTGATATGGTATTCCCTAGTCCATCATCACAGAGAACAGACGTCCTTTCAAAACTCATGATGTTCTTGAGTTATGTGAACAATTTCATATCCAACACCATATTACCCACAAGGAAACGATCAAGCATAGGCGTTCAATAAGACAATAATCAAGATTCTTAAGAAGATAGTCAATGATGTTGGCCATCACTGACACATTCAACTCAACCCTTCTTTATGGGCTTACCGCACTAGCATCTGCACACCTACAAGGGCCACTCCATTCTCCCTAGTCTTTGGCATTGAAGCCATCTTTCCCATCAAGGTTGAAATCCCATCTTTGTGAGTCTCCATGAAGGGTATGATCTATGATGAAGAGTATAGACAATCATGACTACATGAGTTAGAGATGTTAGATGAAAGAATACATAATTCCTTGAATCACCTACAGGCATATCAAAATCATCTCTATCATAGTTATAACAAGAAAGGAATGGTCAGAAAGTTTGACATTGGTGACCTAGTCCTCATGCAAAATCCCAAGAATCAGATTGACAGAGAAAAATCTGGCAAGTTTGAACCAAATTGGCTAGCTCCTTATTTCATCACATCCTCTTTTGGTTCTGGAGCATATCGGCTAGCTGCTCCAAGCATTGAAAAACTAAAAAATCCCATCAACAGTCTACATCTTCAAAAGTTCTATGCATAACATCAGAAAGTCTAGCTACAAACCTCAAAAATACAAAAAAATTGGAAAATATAAAAAATCATCACCCTGATGAAAATCTAGCAAACAGGCATCTTGGTGACACCAAAAAAATAGAAAAATGACAAAAATAGTAAAGAGAAATAATTCATCCAATAGTGAAAACCTGGCAAATAGGTGCTTTGGATAAGTGCCATGGTGAAAACTTGGTAAACAGACGCCATGTGTAGTTAGTCATTTCTCTGCCATCTACTGCCACTCTATCTACTTTCATCCATAATAAGATACACTTTTTTGTCACCACCACAACACTTACCATGACATCACACCCTACCATCCCTTTCATGGTTGACAAACGATTGACATCAAGTCTTGCATACCATCCATTTTTCACCCCATGCAAGTCCTTTTCACATCCTTCAAACTTGGCTAAATCTTGGACGTGACTAGGGGAAATTCTTTATCACTTGATTGCAGTAGGTATCACACATGGTCTTGTCAAGTGGAAAAGTTTTGAAAAAAGGCATAAAAATCATAAAATGTCCTGAAAAAAGATCAAAAATTTGAAAAAAGTCCTTAAAAAAGACTAAAAATTTGAAAAACGTCCTAAAGAAGCCCAAAAAAGTACAAAAAAAGGCATCCAAATAATGCTTCAAAATATCAAAAATGGAGTCATAAGTCATGTCAGCCATGTAGTCCAGTCTTAGTCATTTGTTGGAACTACATAGTCTCTACGCATTTGCTACATAGGCAAGGCTCATCTTCGAGCCCCTCAGACATTAGGCCAGTCCTTTTAGGTTTTTCAAAATAAAAATCATGGCTCAATCTTTTGTCATTATGGAAAAGTCATTGGCCATTTCAAACTATAAGGTTTCTGAGTGTATGACATAGGCAAGGCCATCTATCGATGAGCCCTCGAGGCCACACTAGGTCAGTCCATTAGGGTTCATGGCACTATACTAGCACACATGTCAAAAGTCTTCAAGTCAAAGAAAATCATTTCCAAACAAGAAAACTTCTAAAACAAATTATGAGAATCATTTATTTGGCATATCAATCATATCAACATATGTCACTATTGGCATATCATCAAACTCAGTCACCTTTGAGAAAAGTCTATCAACACAGGTCAAACTTCAGCCAAACTCAGTAAAAAAAAATCCAATTGTCACAACCGGTCAAACTATCAACTCTTGATTATTATTTAGATGAGTCCTTTTGAAGAATAGCCTCTATCATTCATGTTGTAGGATGTGTCCTTCCTAGGCATCATCACTATCATCTGGAATTTTGAGGGATCATCTTGACATTTAAGGATTGATCCTCTTGACATCAGCATTATTTAGGATGTGTCCTTCCTGAATTTGGCAATCTTTGACATTTGTCATCTCAGCATCATCAAACCTTCACACCTAGCATCTCAACATTTAAAACACTTGACATTCAGGCACACTTGGAAAACACTTGGAAAACATTATCTTAGAATTTTGTCTTTTGCTCTTTCATCTTGTTACTAGTTTCTCTGTGATGTCTTGATAATAGGATTTAGAGAAGTAGTGATATATCATAATGATTGGGCTTGTCTTTTCCTTTTGGTAGTGATGTTGCTAGTTCCTCGAGGATGTCCTAACAACATGATTCAGAGGAGCAACGACATTTCTTGACTTGTCTTTCTTGTATTTTTATGCTTATGGTTGGTTATGACAAAAATACTGGGGAAATCATGCTCTTAGTATGAGTCATGATCATCCTTGTCTGCGACTACTTGTCTCGTGTGATGGTACAACCTTACACACCTCAATCTATTTCATATCATGGTTTTTGTTGACCATTACAACAATCTTCCCAATGATGATTAATGGCAATAATTGTTAAGTCCTATGGTAATATGTTGAAGGATTTGGTCCTTGTTCTAACATTCACCTTCTTCTATCTTATCATCCTATCTCATCCATCTCACGATGATATCCTATGACATACAAAAATATCAGTGCATACATGATCATATGGACATTACATTAGTCCATGGCATATAGTCATTTTAATCATTTTTATTTTCATCATTTTCATATATCATTTGCATTCACATAACATGTACATGCATACATCATCCTTATCATTAAACACATATATATATCACATCATAAGATTGTATTTCCCATACATAAGTCATGCATCAACATACATATGCAAGGCATCCATAACAAATGATACATTTTGCATCATCATCAGTATAACATAATATCATCATGACATATAAGTATAAATAAACATCACATAATCATGGCATCACATCATAAATAATCATCATAAATGCATACATGGCATGGCATATAAACAAAATCATGATATGAATCATAAGTGCATAAATCACAATCACATAGTCATCACATAGTCATCATCATGATCATCATAAGATAATCATAAAACATAAAACATAGTTAAAACATAATGCATCGTCACATAACATAAATCACATAGGCCACATCAAAAACTGCATCGCATATATAGTCTCAAAAAAATATAATGTCACAGGATAGAGTCATGAGATATCCCAAAAATGGAGCACACAAGCTCGATGGTCAAAATATAACTGTCATAACATAAGTGTTTGAAATTTCCTAATACAAGATAATAATAAACATGTCTATGCCGAGCTCTCCTCATCCCCCCAAGGAGAAGATCTAGGGGATTGGTGCTTTGTCAAGGGAAAAAATGCCATCATAGTAACTATGGCCTGTGCCTAGGAAGTTAAGGGTTCTGTAACTATAGCTCATGTCTGGGAAGCTAAAGGAACTTTCACTGATGGCATCACCTATGTAGTAACATGAGGCTACAAAGACACTATGACTAATGCATCTATCACTGGAGGCTAGTTGTGTGCTTATCTGTGCCCTGACCCAGATGACCCATGGCTCTGACCTGACCTGTGACTAAAGGCATGCCTATGAGAATGGCTAGACATGTGACCTAATGAATGTACTGAGGAAATGGATCCCCATGCACTGCTCTGGCTCCTGCTGCTACTGCCACTCCTTGACCTACTGCCACTACCTATCCTTGTGTGAGATCGTGTCAAGGTAGGATCTCATCTCTCAGGTGGCACCTCCTGCTCATATAATACTATATACCATCCCAAACAGGTGTTGACTATGGCCATATTTCTCACCATGTCCACTGAAGGTCCTACACATAGCTTTGCAAACTCAATGCACCATCTGGCTGACTCCTATGATTGGATCATCACCTCATCCCTCTCCACTTTAGCAATCTCCAGTGCTTCCTACAAGGCTCTATCCTATGTTGTGCTATCATCCAACCTCCTCTTCAGGTCTACCACTCATTGATCTATGGTTGCATCATTTGGAAATGGTGGTCTTGTAGATGCCTCACCATCTCCCTTTATTATTTGCCACCTCAATAGTCACTTTTCTCATCTATCGCATTATCACCATCCCTGACATCCTCCTCTCCTCTAACTCCCTCCTCCCTCGGCATATCTAGAAACTCCTCCTCTGCCGCATGCTCCTCCTGTCTGACCTCCTCCTCCATGGCATGCTCCTCATGTCTCCTCTCCTCCTCCTCAGTCACCTCAGGGATCAATACCAAGGGCACTTAGTCTACATGTTTTCTCACCCTCTTGACCTACCTCCCACCATCTCCTCCATCATCCTTGTTGTCCCCATCTCTCCCTCCATCCCTTCCTCCATCCCTCCCCTAGCCTTAGCCTCTACCCCTGTGTCCATCACTCCCTCCCCTGCCACTTCATCACACATGTAGTATGAGTGATCTCCTATCCACAAGTGCAGGTGCATCTGGATCTATTAAATGCACTGGGTGATGCATCTGCCACTAAAGATCAAAGTTTGTTGTGGTCCCTGGACCCATAACCCCTTTGCTCCATCTCCACTATTGGGTCACTAGCCCATCAATATGATGCTCTTCAAATGGGATTGAAATAGCCAAACCCCATGCTCACTCTCATGATGACCTGGCATAATTTGTGGTACCCATCAGAACACCCTACTGCTTGCTGAACTGTCACAACGCCCTATGAGGCAAGTACATCTCAATGATAAGCTGACTCTGTATTTTCCACCCAATCAAATATCAAAACTACCTACAAAAACTCAAGTGATTTTCCTCATTTCCCACTATCCACAATCCCTGTATGGCCTCCAGATAAAAGATACCATGGTGTTAATCTGATGACACCACTAGCCTATCTCGCCGACTCAAGTCTATTACAAAGCGCCGACATAATAGTATACATGTGGCATGCCATCGACGAGTTGTGGTCTCTGGATCTATGGACGGAAGACAACGATGTGCTCCCACACCTAGATCATAAGGAGCATCTTCCCACAACCAATACTCTGAGCTCTCCTATAAGCAGCCTCATGAAGCTGATGATATAACATCCCTAGTAGGAAAGGTACCTAGGAATACATGGTCTTGTCTCATCTCATCCGGACAAGCACATCACCCCAGCCAGTGGGAAATCCATGTCCTCGATAGTTAGGTATCAGTACTCCTCTAATCAGTGTCACCAATAAGCCATTGAACTGAGAATAATGCTTCACCATGAACTCACAACGGATCTCATACCCCTCAATCCCCAATCCTATACTAGTCTCATCATGGCAATATTTTGTAAATGTCTGGTACCCATGCCATGGATCATACACGATTCACTCTCCTTGGATCGGCAAGCGCAAGATCCAGTACACATCCTCAAGTGGCACTGTAGCCTCCCCCATCAAAAAATGGAAGGAGCATGTCTCAAAATGCCACCTCTCACAAAGTACAGTCAAAAGCTCCTTATTTTCCTAGACAATATGCATATAGGTGACATAGTAGAGTCCCAATCGCATCAAACATCATCGCTTGCTATCCTACAATTGGTGAAAATACACATTTACAAATTTGAAATTCAATAAAGTCAAAACACACATTAACACACATTAACACCTATTGAAAATCATCATTACCATTTATCTAACTCAAGCACATTTACAAATTTGAAAATTAGCAAAGTCAACCTTGGTCAAAGTCAAATTCACATTACTTCATTTGCATCACAATTAGGAATTTGCATCATTTTGTACTTCATTTGTGTCACAATCTAGCATTTGTGTCATTCCAACTCATGTTTGCATCTCAACATGGCACTTGTGTTGTGATTTTTTGTCATATGTGTCACTTTGGCCTGAGCTAGCAAATGCGTCACATGATTTCAAATGTGGCATTACACCCCTCATTTGCGGCGTGATTTAGCAAATGTGTCTCAGTTTTTCACAAATGCATCATGCTTTCTTGTCCTATCCTAATGACCCTTTTCATTTGTGTTGCAATGCATCAAATGCATTGAACGTGAATGTGAATGCAGCTTATGCACATGCATATGCTTCGTGGAACATTCATTATTTGACCTAAAACCCTAAAAATGACATGCAAAACAATGAAATCACAAAGTAAGTTTGAGGTACGTACCATTGGCTCTAAGCCCTCTAGCCATCTATAGGTCTGAACAATCTCCCCGTGGTGCTTGGTCACTAGAATCATCATCCTTGCCAAGGTCCCCCTCACTCTAAGCTCTCAAATTTACAAAGTTGAAAAGTGAAAATGAATTGACTTTTACCCCATTTTCCACCTATTTATAGGGTCAAAGTGGGATTTTTCAACCTTGTTATTACTAGAGGCATTTTTGACTAACTTTGACTGCCCTTTTAGCTACCTTAAACATGTCAGAATCTAAAACTGTTTGTGCCATTTCTTTTCTAGCCATCAAATTAACTTATCGGGACACCTTCCAATTTTTTCTATCACTGGGCTAAAATTTGAAACTTTTCCCGAGGGGGCATCAATAATCTGTTCCTTTGTTGGGGCATATTCCTGATTGATTATTTGTCACAATGCAGCAGGATGCATAGTATCAAAGGGGGGCAAAATGTAGACACATAAAAATGACCTAGGCCTGCAAGCTCTATTTTTACCACTTTTTTCCTAGCATAATTAAAACATTTAATTATGTCCTTGGTCCACTTTCAACTATTAATTAAATAAGTCATAATTATTTAATTAATTAATGTCTTTTTATTCTTCTTGATTATTAAATAAATAAATTATTTAATATGTTACTAATTGTCTAAAGTATTTGCATAATTAAATAAATTTTTTAATTTGTTTAATTATTCTTCTCCATCAATTTCTTCTTGATTATTTAAATAGATAAACTTTATTTATTTATTTATTTAAATATGTAACTAATTCCTAAAAATCTTCTTATAATTAAATAAATTCTTTAATTTATTTAATTATTGTCCACCTTGCCTTTTTCTAATTTTAAATAAAGATATTTATTTAAAATTGTCCATTTCCTATTTTCTTGACTTTTTCTAATTTAAATAAACTCATTTATTTAAAATTTCCCACTTTCTAATTTCCTCCAAAAAAATAATTAAATTAATTATTTACTGTCACATGATTTTTTCCCCTTTTTGAATTAAATTTATTTTTAATTCAAAATAATCCTTTTCCTCCAAAAATCAAGTAATTTCTATTATTATTTGATTTTTCGGATTTCTCTTTTTTTGTGTCAATCTTATTTCTTGTCAGATGCATTGTCAACCCTTGACTTGATTTTCTAAAAATCAATCTTGTCCACTCATTTTAAAATTTAACCTACTATTACCCTAACCCTAATTACGGGTTGTCATAATGAATCTTGTCCATTGATTCTAGGGCTTTGTTAGTATTTAATCTTAGTCATTCATTCAAAATTGCATTTCCTATAAAATGGCATTTTTGATCTCATTTTGCTCACTTCATATCTTGCAAACTTATGCTCTTGCAATCTTAGGAATTCTTGTTTTAGTCAATCTCATACTCTTGCATTTCTTGTCATTTTGTCATAGGATTATTTACATTTTGTTTGGCATAATTTAGACATAGCTTTTATGCTTAATAGTTGCATAATAACATAGTATTGCATGTAGTCATTTTAAATCCCTCAATATTTACTTAGGGCTTGTCTTTCTCATTGGATTTTCCACATCAAATTTGAGGGAAACACACATTTTTAGCAATTGGAGAAGGGCTATGGAGGTAATTCATGGAGGTTTTGAGGACTATTTTTTATAATTGTTCTTATTTATGCATTTTCCTCCATTGTTCTTCATAGTTAGCAAGGGTTTTATGTTTGTGCATGATTATAAACTAACCCATAAAATTTCCTCAGTTACAGATTCCCTTATTCTTATCTCCAATAATCTAGTTTTCTGAGTGGTTTCTTTGTACATACCTTGGGGTTTTAGTTGTAGTTGTTGAAGCCTCCTTTGTCTCTTCTTCTTCTTTATTATCCTTTTCTCCTTTGTCATCTAAGCCATCTAATTCATATTCAATATTCCTATCAAGATTTCTTTGAACATCTTCATCTACTTTCACATTCACACTTTCAACTCTCTTGTTCAGTCTCTTGTTGTAACACCAATATACTTTGCTTGTTGTAGAGTAACCCAAAAATATGTCTTCATCAACTCTACTGTCAAACTTTCCAAGATTGTCCTCATCTCTCCAGATGTAGCATTTACTTCCAATTTTTTTGAATTACTTTACTATGGGAGCTCTTCCATGCCATAACTCATACAATGTCTTTCCATACCTCCTCTGGAACAATACTTTGTTAAGAGTGTAAATTGTTGTGTGTATTGCTTCTCTCTAGTACACCTTTGGTAAACCTACTTCCTTTATCATTGTTCTAGCTACTTGTTGAACTATCTGGTTCATTCTTTCCACTACACCATTATGCTATGTTATGCTACGGACAAATAGTTGCCTTTTGATGCCATGTTTTTCACACAATTTGTTGAATTTATCATAAGTAAACTCTGTTGGTGTAATTAACTATTTAATTACACTTTCATAAGTTTACTTAGGAATTAATTTAAGTCCTAGGTTGCATTTTATTATCCTTATCTAATTGATCTATCTTGTAGCTCAAGTTAGGTTTAGGGTTGTGCATGCTTGCCTTTATAAGCAAGCCTCATCTTGTACATTTGTATCAATTCAATCATGAATCAATCTTGCATTTGATATAGCAATCATTCTCCCCATTATCTCTCTCTTGTGGAAGTATTTTGGTATAGCGATTGATTCCTGGTTTCTAACAAACTCTCCTCCTCTATCATATCTTAAACACTTGATTCTCCTATCAACTTTATTATCAACACTTACCATAAAAATCTTTATTTTTTCCAAAGCCTTTGATTTTTCTCTTAAAAATGCAACCTAGGTTAGTCTTGAATAATCATCTATTAAAAGAATGAAATATCTCTCACCTTGTAAGCTTCTTGTTCTAGTTAGACCACATAGGTTAGTGTGTGCAAGGTCCAAAAAACTAGTAGATGATTCTTCTTTTCTTTAGAACGTTTATCCAGTCTACTTTCCTTCTTGACATCCTTTACAGATAGTGTCGTCTAGTTCAGTCAGTCTTGGAAAATCCCTGACTACTCTTGTTGAACTTATCCTTACCAACTTTTCAAAGTTGATGTGACACATCCTCTGGTTCCTAAGCCAAATATCATTGGACTGAGATAATAAGAATCTATTTGTAGCTCCTTCCAATTGATACATATTCCCACTTGTCCATTTTCTAACTACAATAACAGTTTTGGATCTCTTTCGAATCTCACAACCATTGTCCTAAAACACCATATTATAGCAATTTCGCACATCTATCCAACACTTAGAATACTATGATATAAACCCTTCACATAGTAAACATTGTTAGTTTTATGTTTTCCTTCAAAGGTAATAGAACCAATTCTAGCAATCTCTATTTTTCTATCATCTCCAAATCTAACAGAACCTCTATCGTATTTCCCAAGCTTGACAAGCTTACTTTTATCACCGGTCATATGATTCGAATGTCCACTATCAATTGTCCATTCAACTTTGTTTATTTTAACATATAATGTAGCTTCAGTGTTATCATTAGATTTTAGACAAATATTAGAAATATTAAATCTAGGTTCATTATTTTCTAAAAAAAACAAACAATCCTCATCATCTAATTCATCATCTAAAATATTGGCATTCTCATTAACATAATAGGCCTTCTTATTGATCTTTTTAAACTTTTACCTTGTTCCTTTTTCTAGACACTTAGTTTCTAAATGACCAATCTTTCCACATCTAAAACATTTAAGAGGTAACATACCTTTGTACTTGTCAGTTCCTTCAATTTCCCTGTGAAGTTTGCTTCCAACTCATCTGAACTTTCACTATTTAGATCTTCTTCTATTATTGTGGCTTTGAAGCCTATTTTGGATTTCTCCTTTTCTTTTCCAAATTTTCTCATCTCAAATGTGGTCAAGGCGCCAAATAGTTTCTCTATGGTGAATTTCTTCAGATAATAAACTTCCTCAATAGCTAAGATCTTGTCATTGTAGCTCTTAGGTAGGTTCATCAGAATCTTCTCCATTACATATTCATCTGTCAGAGTGCCTTATTGATTTTTGAGTTCATTTATGACACTGTCAACTCTCTAAAAGTAGCTTTTTATATCCTCACCTTCTTCCATCCTCAAGTTTTCATATCTATGCTCAGCTATCAACTTATTTGATAATTTGACTCTATCATTTCCTTCATATATTTCTTTCAAGTTTTTTCCAAACTTCATAAGTGGTGCCCAATGAAATAACTTTTGTTAACTCAGTCTTAGGAAAAGTACTGAAGATTGCATACCTTTCCTTTTTATTCTCTTCATAGGTTGAAATCCCATCTGCAGTAGTAGGACCAATCAATGATTCAACATATCTTGTCTCAACAAATTTACAGGTCTTGTAGCCTAGAGAGATCAGGTAACCTCTCATCTGTACTTTTCAGAAACTGTAGTCAAATCCATCAAACACAAGAATTGTCAATTTGTGCACCATCATATCTACCCCAAGTGGTTAAACTCTTCTTCGAGGAACCAAAGTTGTAATACCAATTGTTGAATAGTCTGGATAACTAAGAGGAGGGTGAATCAGTTATTATAAAATAGTTTTCTTGACTGAAATTAATCCAAAGAAAACTTAAATCAATCAGATAATAACCTAACAGATATTAGCATGAAAGCACATAACAACATCATGCACAATGAACACCAGAATTTATGTGGAAATCTAAGAAGGGAAAAACCATGAAGAATGTTAATTCTCAATTATAAATCACCAGTTCAGGTGACACCAATTAAGGTGATTTTTACAAGGGCTCACTGCCAAAATGCTCACTATAGGTAAGGATCATTGTTGGTTGGATCACTGCCCAACTACTATAGCCAAAGATAAAAAAAGGCTAATTGCTAAAAGAGAAAGGCTCACTACCAATAGAAAACAGCTCACTACCAGAAGAATGATGAAAGAGAATCCACCACTGAAATAACTATCACCAACAATGATACTAGATAGAATCTTACTGTCTACTGCCTTCAGTTGTATACTTTCACATATTTCACAATGTTTGGATTTCAGATTTGCATTGATCACACTTGCTTTCATTGAATAGAATCAACTTTTACTTATACCATTCCATGCCTTCATAATTTCCCAAGTTGGCCAAACATAATTTGAACTAGGTCACCACAAAACATTCTTGCGGTGGAAAGGAATGAAATATGGACCATGAAAAACCTCCTCGCTCAAATCAACATGCTAAATATCAACCATGATATCTGGAACCAAAGAATAGAATATACACGTTACAATACAAACAATCTTCTAGGGCACGTTAACCATTTTCTAGATTGGTCTGGACCCATAAGAGTGTATCTCATTATGTTGAAAAATGAATGGGACCAGGATAAGCACGACAATAGATATATCATCACAACACAATAGCCAAAGCACGCCAATCCATATCACTAAATCATAAAAAACTAAACCTTAATCAATCAACCAAGATATGTTGACATAAATGAAAACCATTAGTGACAACAATCAACAACATCACATTCCAACAATATGCACCTCCACCCTGTTCACCTACATCTCAAAATGTAAACAATGATCCTCTCATAAACCAAAATTTGTAAACCATTTCATCCCTTCAAAAGAAAGTTTCCACCATTAATTAAAATCAAAAAGTTCCACCTACATATTATGTCAGAAGAAATCACTTGTCCTTGGAAATATTGGAATGCCAATGCCACAAGGTATAGAGGTACCTAGATTTAAGAAATATGGGGGGAAGGGAGATCCTTATAACCATGTTTCCACTTATACCAGCTTATGTAGTGGCTTTATCCTTGAGGATAAACTCTTAGCTAAGATTTTCCATAGAACTTTGAAGGATACCACCTTGGAATGGTTCTCCTCATTGCTAAACAAATCAATTCATTCATTCAAAGAACTCATTGAGGCCTTTATAAACCATTTTCAAGTGCACATGACCCCTAAAATGACCGTGGATGATTTGATGAGATGTAATAAAAAATAAGATGAAAGAATTGTTGACTTTATCTCATGTTACCAATTTCTTTGTTCCAAAATTGATGTAAAGGTTCCTAACCCTCACCTTCAAAAGATGTTCATAGAAAATTTACAAAGTAAAATACAAGATAAGCTTGCCATGATGAAATTCCCCTCCTTAATGCACTTATGTATTTCCCTCCATGATTATAAAAACTCGATTAGTATTCATGATGCAAAATCCACCTCTATCTAAACTAAGAAGTTTGAGTCTGCAAACCAAAACAATTACCAACCTTTTAGAAAAGAGAATAAAGGCTTCCTTAAACTTAATCCCCTTCAACAAACACCTCAACATGTCAATTCCCAAGTGGATGTTATAAGGGAAATAAATCCTTTTGTATTTGGGGATCTAGCAAGGCAATTCACCTCCTTACTCAATACCCTTCGTAACACAATGTAACAACTTTTAGAATAGAAAATGATTACCTTGCTGCTCATTATACCTCCCATTAATCCTAATAATCCTTTACCTCCAATATTTAGATTGAATATTTATTTCCATTATCACTAACAAAATGGACATGATACAGAGCATTGCAAGTGTCTTAAACATCTTGTGCAAGACCTCATTGATTCTAGTTGAATTTCAGTTGGCGGTGTTAATGATTGAAATGAACTAAGTCTGTTGTTCCTCCCAACAAAAAAATTCAAATCTTTACCAACCCTATGCCTAATATTTCATTTGTCAAAGCTAGTGAAACTACAAAAGATGATTTGATGAATGTTGACATGGATGATGGTAACATAGAACAAACTCCTATGGAAACTAGCCCTATGGATACTATTGGGAAAATTTTGATTGCATTGATTGAAACTCAACCTCATAAGGTCCATACTAAAAAGCCTCTTGAAATTGCTTTCTCATTTAAAGGCATCATTAGAAATTCTCCCAATGGTCCTCTTTACATAGCTAGTTGAATTTATGATAAGCCCACTAATGGGATATTAATTGATCCTATCTATAGAGAGAATGTGATCATCGAGGAATTCCTACTTGTGCATGAAATCTATCAAGAAACATATGATAAACCAAGAGCATGGATAAATATGCATAATGGTTTTACTTTCCCTACGATGGGGTCAATAACCCTTCCTTTATAATAGGACCAAAAAAATTAGATGCATCATTATCCATCATCTCAACGTCAGACCAATTCCATGTAAAGCTTGGTCACCCATGGCTATGCTCCATGGAAGCTATCCCATCAATCGCGCATAAATGCTTAAATTTTCCTTGTGACAATGAAATATTTTGTGTGCATCATAGTGGCTTCTGTTGGATGTTGTTGATATGTGTTTGTCATTGATGTCAACAATATTAGCATTAATGTCATTAGAGGTTGTGTATGTTGAGGATATTGAGAAAATTGTAATAAAATAAGTTGCAGGTTGTCAATGGTGAAGTGAAGTTCAGTATGTTGGCCAGCTTAGTATGGTGATGAGAAGAGGTTGTGGATTAAAGGGTTTTTTTTCAAGTATATCTAGTTTATCCATGTTAATTTTGAGAGATCCGCATGAAGATTTGATTGAGTTATGAGTATCTGTGTTCTGACATTTTTTTTGTTGCTTTAGTTGGTGTTCCTGAAAGAGGATGATTTGATTCTAGTAATTTTATTTTTTTTGGATGATTTTGTAGTGATTCGTGATGCGTGTGGATGTTTCTAGATCATGCTCTATCTTTGTTGCACATCTGCATTGATTGTTGTTCTCGTAATTGGTGATTTTCTCTTGCATGTTAATGTTTTTCATGTTCATGGCCAACAGGGTGATTGTAGCATGTTGTGGATCTTTGAGGAATAATTATTAAAGATGTTTCATGTTCAAGGATGTTGTTTTGGGTCCTCACTATGTTGTGGCTGACATTGGTTGATTCACATTGAAAATTGTTTATTGTTTTGGGCCGACAATTTGTATTCATTTTATATTTTATTGAAGCTGACATGTACATGATGTTATTCTTGGTTGAAAATATATATGAGTGATTGTTTTATCATTTTAAGGTACGGTGAAGTGAAGTGTGTGAGTCCTATGTGTGAATAATGTTCTAATCATTTTAATGCAAAAGCAGAGTGTGAAGAAGAGTGAGCAGATTTTATGTGCTTAACCGAAACTATAATCAGGCATGAGTAGATGCTATTTTCTCAGTTCAATCTTCTAGATGTAATCCAAATATTTCTATAAGATAGTGAGTCTTCTTTGGGTAGTAATCCTTGTTTTATTTGAGTAGTGTGCTCTAGGCAGTGTGCTTGAATGCATGCACATTCCCCATTTATTCTTTTATACTTTTAACAGGGTATAATCTTATGGACTAAACTCCATCATAGTTTTTCCCCTAAAAGGGTTTCCACGTAAAAAATCTTGGTGTTATGTGTGTTTCTGATGTGATGATGATTTATGCTTTCATGGTTAATAATTAGATCTCATAATAAGTTTAATAAGTTTAAATTTATGTGATAACAAATTTATCCCCCCTCTTAGTTGTCTTCCCTTATGTTTCCAACAATTGGTATCAGAGAAGGTTCCTTGGAAGAAGTTTAATAACTTGAGGTAATTTAGGATGGTGACATATAAGAAGGATAGTCTAAGATTTGATGGGAAAAATTATTCTCTATGAAAGACTTCTTATGAAATCTAAGATGCATTAGTGAACCTTATTGAAACATTATAAAGAATAGGTATATCATCCCACAAAATGGTCCCTCTACTATAGGTGAGATCAAAGATATCAAGTACAATATCATGGCTAAGGAATCATTGTTGAGTGCTCTAACTGATTCCGAGATGACAAATGTAATGGATTTGAAGACTTCTTATGAAATCTAGAAAAATTTGGAAACTTTGTATGAAGATGATGCCCATGTGAAGATTGGTGAACTGTTAAGTCTGAAAGAGAAATATGAAACATGGAAAATGGGTGAAGATGAGAACATCACTGCTTTTATGCAAAAAGTGAATGAACTTGTGTGTAATATCATATATGTTGGTGGAACATTGGAAGAATCAGAGATTGTTGCTAAAGTGCTTAGATCCTTGCCTACTGCATACAAACACAAAGTTGTTGCTATTGAGGAGATTTGAACTGTCACAAATGTAACTAGAGATGTTGATTGGTAAGCTTGTTGCTTTTGAGTTAAGCGAGTTTGGTGATTTTCTTCCTAACATGTAATCTGAATTCAAAGTTAGTACCTCCAAAAAAGATAAGTAAAGATATGATTAGGGAGAAATTTCTTCTAGAAACTTGTCCAAGTATGAGTAGGAAATGAGAGAGATTGAAGAAGAAGAGAGAAAATTAGATGAGCTTGAAGCAGTTCTTGTCAAGAGGGTACCCAAAGGAGAAAGTTTAAGTATAAAGGGAAATTTCCTCTTAAATTTTTTTCATGCAACAAGATAGGTCATTTTACCTCAAGGTGTCCAAAAAGAGTTCCTAAGCCAAGACCTAACAAGCCTAGATTCCAAAAAAGTGTTATTATGTTGCTAATGAAGGTGTGACAGATGATGAATCTAATAAAGGTAATGCAAGTGAAAACGAATGGATATTTATTGCTATCAAAGAAAATGATCTGGTACCTATTGAATCTGCTAGTTGCATGAATGTGGAGAAAGCTTTGGTAGCCAGAATTGAAGAAAAGGATAAATGGGTGATTGACAGTGGATTATCTCATCACATGATAGGTGATAAAAGTAAATTTGTGAGTTTTGAAAAGTATGATGGCGGTGTTGTTACAAGATTTGGTGATCAAAAAAATGATGTAATCTATGGCAAAGTATCCATTTCTCTTGATGGTAAGAATAATATTGATGATGTACTATATGTGGAAGGTTTGAAGCATAATATTTTAAGGGTCGGAAAGATGGTTGACAAGGGATACAATCTTCAATTCAAGGATGGAAAGTGTATAATATTAGGGAGTTCAAGAAATGTGATTGCATTTGGTACAAAAAAAAGGTAATATCTTTCACCTGAGTGTTGCTAGTAAATTTTTTTTGATTACTCAAGTTGATGAAAGTTGGTTGTGGTATAGGAGATTGTGTCATGTAAACTTTGACAATATTATCAAGATAAGTTCTACTCAGGCTATGAGAGATCTTCCTAAGTTGGTAAAACCTACTAATACCATATGCAAGGAATGTCAGTTAGGGAAGAAAACTAGAGTTTCATTTCAGAGAAAATAACATTTTTCAAATGAAGTGTTGGAGCTTGTGCATACTTTCTTGTGTGGTCCTTCTAGAGTCATAATTTTACAAGCATAAAAGTATTTCATGTTACTCATTGATGATTATTCTAGATTGATGTGGGTTTCCTTCTTAAGGGAAAAATATGAAGATCTAGATAAATTCAAGATTTTTAAAGCTAAGGTTGAGACAAAGAAATGTTTGAACATTAAATGTCTAAGATCATATAGAGGTGGTGAATTCATTTATGGTGAATTATTTTTGTGAAGAGCATGGGATAAAGAGACAATTATCTACCCCATGGACCCCTCAACAAAATGGATTTGTGGAAAGGAAGAACATGATAGTTCTAGATGCTGCTAGAACTATGATGTTGGAAGGAAATGTCCCTCACATCTACTAGAGAGAAGCTATGAGTACTATTTTTTACACTCTCAATTGGGTACATATCAAAAGTGATACCGGTAAGACCCCTTATAAGCTATGGTTTGGTAATAAGCCTACTATTAGATACTTTAAAATCTTTGGGAGTAAATGATGTATCAAAAGAGATGAAGATATAGGAAATTTTGATGCTAGGAGTGATGAAGGAATCTTTCTTGGTTATTCTACTAAAAGTAAATCCTACCAGTGCTTCAACAAGAGATTGAGGAAAGTAGTTGAAAGTGCTAATGTCAAGGTTGATGAAGACATAGTTCGACCATCCAAAACATGTGGATATGATTCAGATGATAAGAATGTTAGTTTAGTTCAAACTCAGAATCAAGTGTAGATCATTCTAGAGGAAGGAACTAGTGAAAGTGCAGAAGTAAGATCACAAGAGCCTAAAGTTCAAGAAAATCCTAAGACTCCAAGGTATGTAAGACTAAATCATTCAGAAGATAAAATTATAGGCAATAAGAATAATGGTGTTCAAACTAGGAGAAGAATTGCAAAAAGTTTTATTTCAAACACTGAGCCTAATAGTGTCAATGAAGCATGCAATGATGAAAAATGGATGGAAGCAATGAAAGAAGAGCTACTGCAAATTGAGAAGAATGATACATGGAGTCTTGTTCCTAGACCTAAGTAAAAAAATGTAATTGGAACTAAATGGGTCTTTCAGAATAAACTAAATGAGAAAGGTGAAGTTGTTAGAAACAAAGCAAGACTGGTGTGTAAAGGATACTCTTAGAAGTAATGAATTGACTTTGGAGAAACTTTTTCCCTTGTTGCTAGGATTGAAGCTGTGAGACTATTTCTTGCTTATGCTACTTACAAAAACATCAAGGTTTATCAAATGGATGTCAAGTCAACATTTCTAAATGGTGAACTGGAAGAAGTGTATATTTAGCAACCTGATGGATTTCAATTGACTGATCAAGGAGATATGGTTTGTCGGCTGAAGAAAGCATTGTATGGACTTAAGAAATCCCCAAGAGCATGGTATGCCATATTAGATAAGTATTTTTTGAAGGTTGGATTTAATAAAGGTACTACTAATAGTAATTTTTGTTTCAAGATTGATCATGATAAAGATTTGATTGTTGAAGTCTTTGTTTATGATATCATTTTTGGAGGATATGATAGTTTGCGCATGAATTTTGTTGATAAGATGTAGAGTGAGTTTGAGATGTCTATGATCAGAGAAATGAAATTATTTTGGGATTACAAATTACTCAGCTAGACAAAGGGATCTTTATATCACATTCCAAGTAAAAGAATTGCTAAAGAAGTTTGGTATGGAAGATTCAAAGCTAGTTGGTACACTTATGGTGACCAAATGTAAGTTGATACAAGATGATGATTCTCATAAAGAAAACTAGAATAGATATAGATCTATTACTGGTGGATTTCTCTATTTGACTCAAACTATACCTGATATCATGAATGCCATATGCATTGTTGAAAGATTTCAAGCTGATCCTAAAGAATCTCATGTGATAAGCATGAAGAGAATTTACAAATACTTGAAGGGGACAGTTGATTTTGGCCTATGGTATCCTAAAGAAGATGACTTTACTTTGAGTGTTTTTACTGATGTTGATTAGACAAGAGATGTGGATGAGAGAAAGAGTACCAATGGTGGTGCATTTTTCTTGCGAAAGAAGTTGATCTCATGGTTAGTAAGAAGTAGAATGTCATTTCTTTATCTACTGCAAAGGCAGAATAAATTTGTGTTGCCCATAATTGTACTCAAGTATTTTGGATGAAGCAGATGTTGAAAGATATCAGAGTTTTGTATGATGAACATATTGCTATATTTTGTGATAATTTAAGTGCAATTAGTATTTCTAGGAATTTGGTGTTGCATTCAAAAACCAGGCATATAGCTATCAAGTTTCACTTTTTGAGAGAGAAGGTGAGTGAAAAGGACGTCAGATTTGAGTATGTGCCCACTAAGGAACAGATTGCAGATATCTTTAATAAATATTTTTCTAATGATACTTTTGAGTATCTCAGAGGGAAGCTAGGGGTGATTACCCCTCCTAATCAGAACTAAGATGCTTTGACCTGCATCAGTTTGTGCATTTTATAGTCATATCTTGATCCAGATTGATGTTTTTGGTGGTTGCTACTCAAGGGGAGTAGTCAGATGTTCAAAAATGTGGTTCAAAGCTTGTGTGGAGAAAGCTACACCTTATCTTTGTCATTGATGTCAAAGGGGAAGAAGAGTCATGTGAAAAACTGTAAATTATCTGGGGAGAAGAGTTAAAATCTAAAGGGGAGAAAAGTGCTAAGAGAAAGTTGTGTTGATGGTTTTTTTCACATCTTGTGTTGCCATCAATGCAAAAGGGGGAGATTGTTGGATGTTTTTGATATGTGGTTGTCATTGATGTCAACACTATTAGCATTAATGTCATTAGAGGTTGTATACGTCGAGGATATTGAGAAAATTGTAATAAAATAAGTTGCAGGTTGCTAGTGGTGAAGTGAAGTTCAGTATGTTGGCCAACTCAGTATGTTGTTCATCAGAGGTTGTGAATTAAAGGGTTTTTTTTCAAGTATATCTAGTTTATCTAGGTTAAGTTTTAGAGATCCGCATGAAGATTTGATTGAGTTATGAGTATCTATGTTCTGACAATTTTTCTATTGCTTCAGTTAGTGTTCCTGAAAGAAGATGATGTGATTTTGATAATCTAAGTTGTTGTGGACACTTCTGTAGTGATTCATGATGCTTGTGGATGTTTCTAGATCATGCTATATCTTTTTTGCATGTCCACATTGATCATTTTCTTCACGATTGGTGATTTTCTCTTGTATTTTTATGTTTTTCATGTTCATGGCTGGCAGGGTGATTGTACCATGTTGTGGATCTTCGAGGAATAATTATTGAAGATGTTTCATGTTCAAGGATGTTATTTTGGGTCCTCACTATGTTGTGACCAACAATGGTTGATGCACATTGAAAATTATTTATTGTTTTGGGCTGACAGTTTGTATTCATTTTATATTTTATTGAAGTTGACATCTAGATGATGTTATTCTTGGTTGCGGATATATGTGAGTGATTGTTTTATAATTTTAAGGTATGGTTAAGTGAAGTGTGTGAGTCCTATGTGTGAATAATGTTCTAATCATTCAAAGGAAGAAGTAGAGTGTGAAGAAGAGTGAGCATATTTTATGTGCTTAACCAAAATTGTAATTAGGCATGAGTAGATGATATTTTCTCAGTTCAATCTTTTGAATGTAATCTAATTCTTTCTATAAGACACTGAGTCTTCCTTGGGTAGTAAGCCTAGTTATATTTGAGTGGTGTGCTCTAGGCAGTTTTCCTAAATGTAAGTGCATTCCCCATTTATTCTTTTATACTTTTAATAGGGTATAATTGTTGTCAAAAAAAGTTTGCACCCTTGCTAAGCTATCAACTATAGCAACCTATTGACACATGGGAACACTTCAAGGTTGTGGATGACCTGAGAATGAAGTGGACCTCCAGATTATGGACTGGTTCCCTTTAAGATATTTTGAGAAAAATGAAGAATGATGAAGGAAAAGAGTAAGAAATATATACTTGAAATTAAAACCTATCACTAACAGGTGATACACCAAAGATAAACATATGACAATAGGACAAAAAAATCATAGAAAAATCTCAATAGAGCTAAACAATCTCACAATACAGAGATTTATGTTTATAAAAAATGAGTCTATGTAAGGTTTCGACTGTTCTAATGCTTAACACAAGGAAAAAAAGATGTTTTCATAGATATAAAGCTAAAGAAAGAGATCACTAACATAAACTAGCTTTATGACATAATATCCTTTGCATCTAGCACTGAAGGAATTTGATAAAATAAAAGATCACACAGAATTTTATCATGCAACTCACTACCAGTCACTAAAACAACAAAGAAAATTTGTTAAGGAAATAACTTTCTATTGAGAAAATAAGGAGTGTTTATGTTATAGATCTGTAGTATGTGAAAAATGAGTTACAAAGTCTTAATAATGCTCTTTTTAGCAGTATCCTAACCAAGAACCCCCTTACAAAAAGGAAAAAATTCCATATATACAACCAAAGAGTGTTGGGCCCTACTTTAGGGTTTTCAAAAATGAGTCAGCATTTGGACACGTCGGCCCTAGAAGTGCTTGGAATGAAGTTAATGAGGCATTCAATGCGTATTCCCTGCTCATGTCAGTGAAAACTCATCCCTGGGCATGGCCTTTAGATCTTTTACAATGACCACATTAACTCGGAGCCTCTGTGTCCACCCTCAGGATTTTGTCAGAGTCACCTTGAATGCTCTGCAACATGGTCATTAATGCCGCTCCACATTCTCTAGCCAACATCACTATATATTATTATGACTCACGGACACCACCCCTTAAAGAAGCAGCATCAGATCTATCAGCTAAATTCAAGCATCATTATAGACTGATCAACTCCGATTTCAGAGTAGAGCAATATCGTCATGCTTCATTGATCTTGTTCGCAGGGGGGAGTCAAACATTCAAAGTGCCCATGATTTTCCCTAGTGCCTTATGATTGGTCAAATTTTTTCTAGGTAGATCCAAATGCAGTTAAAGGTTGCTTCAAAAGGATTGCATGTCGGCGAGACTTTAGATGTCGGGGAGAAGTCATAGTGGGTGGCTAGAGTCACACCGACATGCCAGTTCATTCGGCAAGACACACAACAGTCGGCAAGACCTCATGGTGAGCAGCCAAAGTTATATCGCTTTTAAAAAAACCATCAGCAAGACCCCATCAGGTCAGTGAGACTTATGCCGAAGGCAAGGTGTCATGGCGAACTCAAGTCATCTTAGCAAGACACCATCGGGTCGGGGAGACCTTACAGAGAACTCCTCCACTCTCTATGAGCTTGGACCCTTCGGTGGGGTTAGAGTCGGGATGAGAATCGAACAGGGACTAGAGTGAGAAAGTGGGTGGAAGCAGAAACAAATGAATCCTGGCAAAACCAGGATCAGGACCAAATCTGTCCCTGAAACTTTCTTCAAGATTTAGGTTTGGATTCTGACCTAGTCTTGCCCCCGACAAAACTCAAAAGAAGACAAAGAAAAGGACGAGAAGTGGAAAGACAAATGGGAAAAAGCATCCCTCGACAAAAAACAAGGACGAAAGGAAAAAGGTTGGCTGAACTGGGATCAGGACGAAACCAGAGTACAAAGACACACCAAGCACAACTCAAAAGGCAGAACAACAACCGGATCCAGAACGGGGGTAAAACAAAGAGTATCAAAACCAGAAATGGAACTAAATCTGGACCTGAAACTTTCTCCAAAGTTTCAAGTTCAGATTCCCTTCCGATCCCGCCCCTGGCAACATCAAAGGGATGAAGGAAAAAAGAAAAGAGCGTAAGGAAGAACAAAGAGGGGGAGACATCCCCCGACCTCCAGAAACCAAAAAGAAAAGAAAAGAAGGGTAGAACTAGGATTAGAACCGGAACAAAAATAGGAATCGAAACTTTTTGGAAAAGTTCCAAGTTCAGTTTCAGTTCCGATCCCAAGTCTGGTAAAATGAAGAAAAGTTCCTAAGGAAAAGAAAACCTAAGGTACACAAAAACAAAGACCAAAGGATGCCCAAACATCAACAGGATCAGGAAGAAAATGGATCCCAAGCAGAACACAGTGGGGGTGGGGTCGGAAATAAATCGGACATTGAAACTTTCTTCAAGTTTCAAGTTAGGATTTTGTCCTGAACCCGCTTCCAACGACATACAAGGATGATGAAAAAGGAGATGAAAAAAGAAGAAAAGAAGGGGAGGAAACACCTTCCAACCACATAAAAGAGAAAAAAGGGAAGACAAACGAAAAAGCCCGGCGGAATCGGGACCGAAACCAAACTAGGAACTGGAACTTTTGGAAAAGTTCCAAGTTCGGATTTTGTCCTGACCCTGCCTCCAACAGAACAAAAAAAAAGGGCGAAGGAAAAAAAAGGGAAAGGGGAAAACAAGGAAAAAAAAAAGGGAGGACCCCCCAATAAAAGTGAACATCTGCACGTTGGGCTCAACCCTTGTGGGAGCCACATTTAATCCACGTGCCGATTTTTAAAACATAATTTTCCCCCGCATTTGCACAAGAAGCAAACAAGTTAGAAAATAGGTAATCTTGATGCAAGTGTTCCTCCATTTGGTCTTTGAGAACATCTAAAAGCACGGGTTACCCTTCCTGATTGAGCCCATAGGTGAAAAATGGGTAACATTTATGGTGACCTTTGTTGGATGTTTGCTTGGTACACAAGGAAACCAGTAGCCTAGGCCTATCCATTGGGCATGGAGCCATGGGAAAATTTAGAAATAGACTTGGAGCAGCCTAATGCATGGTTGTAACTCATTTGTAACCCATTAAAGTAGGTAAGGATACCTGGGAACTTATTGAAAAGGAAAAATCTGGTAACTAGCTCTTCATAAAACTTCAGGACAACAGATTCATTAGCTTCTTTGAGTGCCACAGCCTCAGTCCATTTTCAAAAATAATCAATGGCTATGAGTATCCATTTTTGGCTTGCACTTGATGGTGGGTTTATAACCCCAATGAAATCCAAACCCGATTTCATGAAGGGCTGATCAATTTGAATCTGTTGCAGTGTGAGGGCTGCTAACTTCTCTTTTCCAGCAAAAATAGCACACTCTTTGCATCTTCTTACCCATGCATGAGCATCTTTAAATAAGGTAGGCTAGTAATAGCCTCCTTTCATTATTTTAAGAGCTGTGGCTCTCAAAGAAAAGTGTCTACTAGCTAATCCTTGATGGAATTCATGCAATACTCTATCAACCTGATCAACTTCAATACATCTTAACAAGACACCATGAAAATCTCTTCTAAACAACAAACCATTTAAAAGACCATAAGGTATGGATTAAAGTCGATAATACCTTCTTCTAGATCTAATTAGATCCAGAGGGCACTCACCAGTCAATAAAAAATGTGTCATTTCTATAACCCAACTAGTGGGAGCAGGTATAGTAGCTTGTTGTCCATCTTGGAGTGTTAAAATAGAACTGTCCTCCTCCTTTACACTAATGTTGCTATCCTCAGTAAGCTGTTTGTAAAGACCTCTCCCTCTTATTAGTTTGGTAACCTTTATTTCAAGGTCATACTCCATCACCTTAGTGACCCAACCAGCTTTCTATCACTCAAATCTTTGTTTAATAAAAACTCTTTCACACTAGGATGAGCAACCATTAGTATAATATTGTTATTGGAAAGCATGTGCCTAAATTTCTTTAAAATTCTTATGACAGCAAGAATATGTCTCTCTACAAAAGTATACTTGAACTCGTAATCTTTGAGTCCTTCACTAAAGAATGCCATGGGTTGTTCAGATCCTTCATCATTTCATTGTACAAGTATGGCTGAAAGTGAATCAATATTTCCATAAGCATATAAGATGAAATCTTTAGAAAAGTCAGGATTTAGAAGTTTAGGTGCGATTGCCAATGCCTCTTTTATAAGCTTAAAGCTTCTTTTCCCATCCTTAGTCGATTTGAAAGGTACATTCTTTCGTAGCATGTGAGTTAGTGGACTTAATAAATCAACAATGTCAGGGATAAACCTCCTAACAAAGTTAATCCTACCGATAAAACTCTGCAAACCCTTTTTATGCGCTGGCAAAGGAAGAGCTAAGATAGCACTTAATTTTTCAGGGTCAATAGTAATACCCTGTTTATATACCACATAACCAAGCAATCTTCCTTCGTGAATAGCAAAGAGACACTTTTTGGGGTTAAGTGATATCCCAAATTCCCTGCATTTTTTCAAAAATCTTCCTTAAATGACTCAGATGATCTTTAGCCTCCTTAGAAAAAATGATGATATCATCAAGATAGACTAAGACTATCTTGTACATTAAACCCTGAAAGGTCATATCCATGGCCTTTTGAAAAGTTGTCCTGACATTAGATAAACCAAAGGGCATTTTCAGATAGGCCATGGTTCCCCATTTTGTGGTGAAGGCTATTTTGTACTGATCTTCCCTTTTCACCAATATCTGGTTGTAACCAGAATAGCCATCTAATAGGGAAAACTTTTTAGACCCTGAAACTACCTGAAGTATCTGCTCCATAGAAGGCAGAGGATGATGGTCTTTTAAGGAGGCTCTATTTAAATCATGAAAATCTACACAGAGTCTTATTTTGCCATTTTTCTTTCTTACTGGTACTAGGTTTGAAACCCATGAGGTATGCTTGATGGGAAAAATAATGTTGCTTTCAATCAACTTATCTGGCTCTTTTTTCATCAAAGGTTCTAACTTAGGATTCAAGGGCCTCTATTTTTTCCTAATAGGCTTGGCATTAGGCTCAAGTTCAATGGTGTGTTGAGCAAGCTGGGGATTAAACCCCTTTAAATCACTATATTGCTAGGAAAAGATATCATTAAATTCTTGACAAAGCTGAACAAAAACATGCTTCTCTTTAGATGTACATACCTTGCCTAACCTAAGAAGCTTTTCTTTGAAAACTTCAAATTCTTCATAGTGATCTTGCTAAACTTGAATACTCCCCTTGGGCTTTCTAGCTTCATCATCAGTATTAAAAACAGATTCTAGGGTGACTAAGCCTTTTGGAAACTTATTGTTTTTGAGTTGAATAATCTGGTCACTGTACTAGTGCTATAGCTTTTCTTGATTAACATGTGAGAACTCAGCTTCTTCTCTCCAAAAACTAACAATCTGCTGGTCACTATCAAAAACTTGCCAGTGTATATTATTATCAAGCACATCGGGCCTAACTACAATCTTGATATGCTAATTAGTTTTATCACTACAAATCTCCTTTGGAATATCGTGTTCAACTCCCACAACAACTAATCTATCAGCATGTTTATTCTGAGCTCTAGGAATGGAAATCATATTAAATGCCTCAAATCCCTCTAAGAGGTCCCATACCCTATTCCTGTAAGACCTGTGCATATCATTTTTAACAGCTCATTAAGCTTTCTCACTTGATTGACAACAAACTCACTGTCACCATAAAATTTTAAACAGCTAATACCCCTATGTCTCGATCACTCCAAACCTTGGACTAGAGCTTCATACTCATCAGAATTATTAGAACAACTAAAATAGAATCTGAAAGCTTGATAGTACTTATGTCCTTCTGGTGATACCAGCATACATCCACCACCAGTACCTACTCTACTCCTTGAGCCATCAAAATACAGCTCCAATAAATCATTTTCATTCTGCTCACCATGTTTTTCCTTACTCTTTTCAATATTAGGCACAAAAGAGTCTATCTCATGCATCATATAAACCCCAATGTCAACCTCCTCTAGTTGCTCACCTGTACCAACTTCATGAGCTTGAGCTGCCCACTCTTCAGGAAGACTATTTGATGTTCTTTTTGTTTGAATCTCAACCTTTGGAATAGCAGGCTGCTCCACTTGTTCACTTGTAAACAAGTTGGCATTGATAGGAGATGGATTGTAAGGTTCAACATGAACCTTGGCTATGGGTTCTGATTTAATAGTGGCTTTAGTGCCATATCTAGTTCTAAACAACATGTGAGACCAATCAGAAGATAGGTAACCACCTATTTTGGCCGTAAAATCCCTAGATAAAGAAAGGGAAAAGTACGGGGGCAACTCAATAATGTATATATCCTGTGGTATTGCAAAATTGGGGCAGGCATGTAGAGTTAAGCTCAAATTTTTAATGAACCCTACTGTATTCACAGCAGTACCATCCAATTTTACTACCCCCTTTTCTAGTGGCTGATATTCAATTCCCAACTTATCGACAATTTGTTTGGGCATAACTAAACTACTAGCCCCTAAGTCAATCATACAATTGTGAACAAGATGATCTCCTATGATTAATGACAAATAAAAGGCAGGTGGCTTGGCCTTAGTAGCTTGTTGTTCTTTATCACCAACAGTAGTATTAGCCAATGCAACCTTCTCCTTTTCTATACTAGGCTCATCTGAGATACTTAAACTAGATAAGGCCAAATGAAGCAGGTCCTTTTGACTTGGAATACTCAGAGAATCCCATATTGACATGGGTACATTAATTTTCTTCATATACTCCAATATATTAAAATATGTAACAGGTTTAACCTGACTTTTAGGGGGAATAACAATACCTTTAACTGAAGGTGCCTGGGGTGATAAATCAGACTATTGGTTGATTACCAAAGGCTGGCCCCTTGGTATCACTCAGATCTAGTTAGCTCTTGATGGGTCAGGAGCACTCTGATTCTGGTCTGACCCTTGTTTCAATTGAGTCTGAACTGTATTAGGTTGATGTCCCTAATCTTTTTCCCTCTTCTTACTGCGTGTATTGTCTACAATTGAAGAATCAACATGGACCACTACCAAAAATTCTCCCCCTTGCTAGTTTAGGAATGCAGACTCATGTGTCTATCACTCTTACTACTGTACTTCAGTTGTTATAGGCACATTATTGTTCTGAACCATCAAGGCTTGGTTAAGCATCCCATTTACATAGGTACTCTGATTATGGGGTGGATTACATGGAAAGCACCACTCATAATATTGGACTAAGTTGTTCTGGACAGGGGCAAGTTCTTTGGAAGTGCTTGCAGCATTAGAGTCATAAGCTTGATATGGCCTTGGGTTAGAAACGGATCTTTGGCCCTGATTATAAGGCTGGTAAGGTGGTCTATTGGTCTGATTTTGCTGGTAATTAGACTGAAATGAGGGCTGATAAGGCTTAAAACCTTGATTTTTCTATTTTTTGAGATTCCAAAGGTCATTAAAAGGCCTTTAATTTCTTGTAGTTCGTTAGACTGAACTGGAAATGCATTTAATTGACCATTAGGCTGGGTATCAGGTCTTGGAAATGTTGGTGCACTTGGGATAATAGCCAAATGAGGAACTTGAATAGGGATAGGAGGATGAAGAGTAGGAAATATTGGCATAGGTGGTCTTGGGGCAATTTTACCAGCCTGTATGAGGCTATTTTAAGCTCTAATAGCTATACTATATGCTACAAGAAGTGTATCACCTCCCATCGATTGAATAATTACAAAAATATCACTATTTAAAGCTCTTAAATAGTATAAAAAGGCATGATTATTAGTAGGTCTTACCGTTTGTGGAATTCTATCCCACGTCCATTGCAAACGGTGATTGAAATCTGACATATCTTCATGTGGAGCTCTTTTGATTGTAGACAACTTGTCCACCAATGACAAGTGGTCTAATATAAAGCTAAAGAAAGGGATCACTAACATAAACTAGCTTTATGACATAATATCCTTTGCATCCAACACTAAAGGAATCTGATAAAATAAAAGATCACAGAATTTTATCATGCAACTCACTACTAGTCACTAAAACAACAAAGAAAATCTATGAAGGAAATAACTTTCTATTGAGAAAATAAGGAGTGTCTGTGTTACAAATCTGTAGTATATGTAAAATGAGTTACAAAGTTTGAATAATGTTCTTTTTAGAAGTCTGCTAACCAAAAACCCCCTTAGAAAGAGGAAAAAATGCCATATATACAACCAAAGAGTGTCGGCCCCTACTTTAGGGTTTTCAAAAATGAGTCAGTGCCTGGACATGTTGGCCCTAGAAGTGCTTGGAATGAAGTTAATGAGGCATTCAATGTCTATTCCCTGCTCATGTCAGTGAAAGCTTGTCCCTGTGCATGGCCTTTAGATCTTTTACAATGACCGCATTAACTCACAACCTTTGTGTCCACCCTCGGGAATTTGTCAGAGTCACCTTGAATGCTCTGTGACATGGTCATTAATGCCACTCCACTTTCTCCAGCTGACATCACTAGCTATTATTGTGACTCGCGGCTACCTCCCCTTCGAGAAGAAACATCAGATGTATCCACTAGATTCAAGCATCATTACAGACTGATCACCTCCGATTTCAGAGTAGAGTGATGTCGTCATGCTTCGTCGATCTCATTCGCAGGGGGGAGTTGAACAGTTAAACTGCCCGTGATTTTCCCTAGCACCTTCTGATTGGTCGAATTTGTGCCAAGTAGATCCAAAGGCGGTCAAAGGTTGCTTCAGAAGGATCGCATGTCGCCGAGACTTTAGATGTCGGGGAGAAGTCATAGTGGGTGGCTAGAGTCACACCGACATGCCAATTCATTCGGCAAGACACATGACTATCGGCAAGACCTCATGGCAAGCAGCCTGAGTTATATCACTTTTACAAAAAACCATTGGCAAGACCCCATCGGGTCGGTGAGACTTATGCCGAAGGCAAGGTGTCATTGTGAACTCAAGTCATTTTGGCAAGACACCATCGAGTTGGGGAGAACATACGACGAACTCCTCCACTCTCTGCGAGCTTGGACCCTTCGGTGGGGTCAGAGTTAGGATGAGAACCGAATAGGGACTGAAGTGATAAATGGGGTGGAAGCAGAAACAGATGAATCCTGATAGAACAGGGATTGGGACCAAATTCGTCCCTGAAACTTTCTTCAAGTTTCAAGTTCATATTCTAACCCGGTCTCCCCCCTGACAAAACTCAAAAGAAGACAAAGGAAAGGATGAGAAAGGGAAAGACAAACAGGAAAAAGCATCCCCCAAAAAAAAAATAAGGAAGAAAAGAAAAAGGTCAGCGGAACCGGGATTGGGACGGAACCAGAGCACAAAGAAGCACAAGGAAAAACTCAAGAGGTGGAATCGGAACCGGATCCGAAATGGGGGAAAAACAAAGAGTCATCAGAACCAGAAATGGAAGTAAATCTGGACCTAAAACTTTCTCCAAAGTTTCAAGTTCGGATTCCATTCTGATCCTGCCCCTGGCAACATCAAAGGGATGAAGGAAAAAAGAAAAGAACGTAAGGAAGATCAAAGAGGGGGAGAAATCCCCCGACCTCCAGTAGCCAAAAAGAAAAGAAAATAAGGGTGGAACTGGGATCAGAACCAGAACAGAAACATGAATCGAAACTTTCTGGAAAAGTTCCAAGTTTAGTTTAAGTTCTGATCCCAAGTCTGGTAAAACAAAGAAAAGTTCCTAAGGAAAAGAAAACCTAAGGCACACAAAAACAAAGACCAAAGGATTCCCAAACATCAATGGGATCAGGACGAAACTCGATCCCATGCAGAACACAGTGTGGGCGAGGTCAGAAATAAATCCGACACTGAAACTTTCTTCAAGTTTCAAGTTAGGATTTCATCCCAAACCCGCTTCCGACGACATACAAGGATGATGAAAAAAGGGATGAAAAAAGAAGAAAAGAAGGGGAGGAAACACCCCCTGACCACATAAAAGAGAAAAAAGGGAAGAGAAATGAGCAAGCCCAATGGAACCGGGACCGGAACCAAACCAGGAACTGGAACTTTTGGAAAAGTTCCAAGTTCAGATTTTGTCCCAACCCTGCCTCCGACAGAACAAAAAAAAAGGGCATAAGGAAAACACAAGGGAAAGGGGGAAAACAAGGAAAAAACAAAAGGGAGGACCCCCCAATAAAAATGAACATCTGCACACTGGGCTCAACCCTTGTGGGAGCCAAATTTAATCCACGTGCCGATTTTTAAAACATAAATTTTCCCCGCATCTACACAAGAAGCAAACAAGTTAGAAAATAGGTAATCTTGATGCAAGTGTTCCTCCATTTGGTCTTTGAGAACATCTAAAAGCACGGGTTACCCTTCCTGATTGAGCCCATAGGTAAAAAATGGGTAACATTTATGGTGACCTCTGCTAGATGTTTTCCTGGCAAACAAGGAAACTAGTAGCCTAGGCCTATCCATTGGGCATGGAGTCATGGGAAAATTCAAAAACAGTCTTGGAGTAGCCTGATGCATGGCTATAACTCATTTTTAACCCATTAAAGTAGGTCAGGATACCTAGGAACTTATTGAAAAGGAAAAAACTTAAGTGAAACTATTTACCATGCTGGGACAACACTTAGGGAATGAAAATTGTACCTACTCTCCAGAATTTTAACAACTATGTACAGATTTGGGTCCATACCTTAGAGGCAATGTTTGAGGTGAATCCCATTTATTGGGATTGGTTCCACTACACCATCCAACCTAGATAGTTGGAAAGCATTATGTTGTTTCTCCTCCGTGATGATATATGGCCCAGTCCAGAATGCATCAAATTTGGAGTGCTTTCTAGGCCTGCTTTTTAATTCATCCCATTTGAGCACTATGTCACCTTCATGGAACACTATAGGAGATGCCTTTTTATCGAATGACCTTTTTATTTGAGCCTAATATTGCTCGGTCCTTTTTACTGCTTCAGCTCTAAGTTCTTCAAGCTCAATTAATTGAGCTAACCTTGCTATCATAGGCTCCGCCTCAATCATATCAAGCTGGTTTACTAGAATGAGGGCTAGGAGTTCAATTGAAATGGGAAGTCTTGCCTCTTTTCCATACACTAACATGTATGGAGAAAGTCCTGTAGACCTTTTTGACATAATCCTATCAGCCCACAAGGCTGATTTCAGCTTGGTGTGCCAGGCCTTTTTATTGTCTTCCATAGTTCTCTTAATGATCCTCAAGAGATTCTTGTTAATGGACTCAGCCTGTCCATTGCCCTGCAGATAATAATTAGAGGATATACTCAGATATATACAATTTTTGATGGCCCAATCAGAAATTTTAACACTCACAAAAGCAAGGGCATTGTCTGACATAATAGAATCTGGGATACCAAATCTGGTAACTAGCTCTTCCTTAAAATTTAGGACAATAGATTCATTAGCTTCTTTGAGTGCCATAGCCTTAGTCGTTTTTGAAAAATAATCAGTGGCTATGAGTATCCATTTGTGGCATGCACTTGATGGTGGGTTTATAACCCCAATGAAATCTAAACCCCATTTCATGAAGGGCTGATTAATTTGAATCGGTTGCAGTTTGAGGGATGCTAACTTCTCTTTTCCAACAAAAATAGCACACTCTTTGCATCTTCTTACCCATGCATGATCATCTTTAAATAAGGTATGCCAGTAATAGCCTCCTTTCATTATTTTAAGAGTTGTGGCTCTCAGAGAAAAGTGTCTGCCAACTGGTCCTTGATGGAATTCATGCAATACTCTATCAACCTGATCAACTTCAATACATCTTAATAGGACACCATGAAAATATCTTCTAAATAGCAAACCATTTAAAAGAACATAAGGTATGGATTGTAGTCGATAATACCTTCTTCTGGATCTAGTTAGATTGGGAGGGCACTAACTAGTCAATAAAAAATGTGTCATTTCTGTAACCCAGCTAGTGGGAGCGGGTATAGCAGCTTGTTGTCCATCTTGGAGTGTTAAAATAGAACTTTCCTCCTCCTTTACACTATTGTTTCTGTCCTTAGTAAGCTATTTGCAGAAACCTCTCTCTCTTATTAGTTTGGAAACCTTTATTTCAAGGTCATACTCCATCACCTTAGTGACCCAACCAGCTCTTCTATCAGTCAAATCTTTGTTTAATAAAAACTCTTTCACACTGGGATGAGCAATCATTAGTATAATCTTGTTATTGGAAAGAATGTGCCTAAATTTCTTTGGAACCTTTGGAACAGTAGGTTGCTCCACTTGTTCACTTGTAAACAAGTTGGCATTGATAGGAGATGGATTGTAAGGTTCAACATGAACCTTGGCTATGGGTTCTGATTTAATAGTGGCTCTAGTGCCATATCTAGTTCTAAACAACATGTGAGACCAATCAGAAGATAGGTAACCACCTATTTTGGCCGTAAAATCCCTAGATAAAGAAAGGGAAAAGTATGGGGGAAACTCAATAATGTATCTATCCTGTGGTATTGCAAAATTGGGACAGGCATGTAGAGTTAAGCTCAAATTTTTAATGAACCCTACTATGTTCACAGCAGTACCATCCAATGGTACTACCCCCTTTTCTAGTGGCTCATATTCAATTCCCAACTTATCAACAATTTCTTTGGGCATAACTGAACTACTAGCCCCTGAGTCAATCATACAATTGTGAACCAGATGATCTCCTATGATTAATGACAAATAAAAGGGAGTTGGCTTGGCCTTAATAGCTTGCTTTTCTTTATCACCAATAGTAGTATTAGCCAATGCAACCTTCTCCTTTTCTATACTAGGCTCATCTGAGATACTTAAACTAGATAAGGCCGATTGAAGCAGGTCCTTTTCACCCGGAATACTCAGAGAATCCCATATTGACATGGGTACATTAATTTTCTTCATATGCCCCAATATATTAAAAGATGTAGGAGGTTTAACCTGAATTTTAGGGGGAATAACAATACCTTTAATTGAAGGCGCATGGGCTAATAAATCAGACTGTTGGTTGATTACCAAAGGCTAGCCCCTTGGTAGCACTCAGATCTAGTCAGCTCTTGATTGGTCGGGAGCACTCCAATTCTGGTCTGACCCTTGTTTCGATTGAGTCTGATTTGTATTAGGTTGATGTCCCTCATCTATTGCCCTCTTCTTACTGCATGTATTGTCTACAATTGAAGAATCAGCATGGACCACTCCACAACATTCTCCCCCTTGCCAGTTTAGGAATGTAGACTCATGTGTTTGTTGCTCTTGTTGTTGTACTTTAGTTGTTATAGGCACATTATTGTTTTGAACCTTCAAGGCTTGGTTAAGCATCCCATTTACATAGTTACTCTAATTATGAGGTTGATTACACAGAAAGCACCACTCATAATCTTGGACAAAGTTGTTCTGGACAGGGGTAAGTTCTTTAGAAGTGCTTGTAGGATTAGAGTCATAAGCTTGATATGGCCTTGGGTTAGAAACAGATCTTTGGCCCTAATTATAAGGCTGGTAAGGTGGTCTATTGGTCTGATTTTGTTGGTAATTAGACTGAAATGAGGGCTGATAAAGCTTAAAGCTTTGATTTTGCTATTTTTTGAGATTAACCATCTCATTTCCAAAGGTCGTTAAAAGGCCTTTAATTTCTTGCAGTTCATTAGACCAAACTAGAAATGCGTTTAATTGACCATTAGGCTGGGTATTAAGTGCTAGCAATGCTGGTGCACTGGGGATAATAGCCAAAGGAGGAACTTGCATAGGGATTGGAGGCTGAAGAGCAGGAAATATTGGCATAGGTGGTCTTCGGGCAATTTTACCAGCCTGTATGAGGCTGTTTTAAGCTCTAATAGCTATACTATATGCTGCAGGAAGTGTATCACCTCCCATCGATTGAATCATTACAGAAATATCACTATTTAAAGCTCTTAAATAGTATAAAAAGGCATGATTAGTAGTAAGTATTACCATTTGTGGAATTCTATCCCACGTCCTTTGGAAACGGTGATTGAAATCTAACATATCTTCATGTGGAGCTCTTTTGATTGTAGACAGATGTTCCACCAATGACAAGTGGTCAGATATAAAGCTAAAGAAAGAGATCACTCACATAAACTAGCTTTATGACATAATATCCTTTGCATCTAGCACTGAAGGAATCTGATAAAATAAAAGATCACACAAAATTTTATCATGAAACTCACTACCAGTCACTAAAACAACAAAGAAAATTTGTGAAGGAAATAACTTTCTATTGAGAAAATAAGGAGTGTCTTTGTTACAAATCTGTAGTATATGAAAAATGAGTTACAAATTCTGAATAATGCTCTTTTTAGCAGTCTCCTAACCAAGAACCCCCTTACAAAAAGGAAAAAAATACATATATACAACCAAAGAGTGTCGGCCCCTACTTTAGGGTTTTCAAAAATGAGTCGGCACCTAGACACATCGGCCCTAGAAGTGCTTGGAATGAAGTTAATGAGGCATTCAATGTGTATTCCCTTCTCATGTCAGTGAAAGCTTGTCCCTAGGCATGGCCTTTAGATCTTTTACAATGACCGCATTAACTCGCAACCTCTATGTCCACCCTCAGGATTTCATCAGAGTCACCTTGAATGCTCTGCGACATGGTCATTAATGCCCCCCCACTTTCTCCAGCCGACATCACTAGCTATTATTGTGACTCGTGGCTACCTCCCCTTTGAGAAGCAGCATCAGATCTATCTGCTAGATTCAAGTGTCATTATAGACTGATAACCTTCGATTTCATAGTAGAGCAATGTCGTCATGATCCATTGATCTCATTCATAGGAGGGAGTCAAATAGTTAAACTGCCCATGATTTTCCCTAGTGCCTTCTGATTGGTCGAATTTGTGCCAGTAGATCCCAAGGAAGTCAAAGGTTTCTTTAGAAGGATCGCATGTCAGCGAGACTTTAGATGTCAGGGAGAAGTCATAGCGGGCAGCTAGAGTCACACTGACATGCCAATTCATTTGAAAAGACACACGACGGTTGGCAAGACCTCATGGCAAGCATCCACAGTTATATCAATTTTACAAAAAACCATCAGCAAGACCCCATCGGGTCAGCGAGACCTATGTCGAAGGCAAGGTGTCATGGCAAACTCAAGTCATCTTGGAAAGACACCATCGGGTCAGGGAGACCTTACAGCAAACTCCTCCACTCTCTGCGAGATTGGACCCTTCGGCTGGGTCGGAGTCGGGATGAGAACCGAACAGGGACCAGAGTGAGAAATGGGGTGGAAGTAGAAACAGATGAATCCTGACAGAACAGGGATCGGGACCAAATCTGTCCCTAAAACTTTCTTCAAGTTTCAGGTTTGGATTCTGACCTGGTCCTGCCCCTAACAAAACTCAAAAGAAGTTGAAGGAAAGGATGAGAAGGGGAAAGACAAATAGGAAAAAGCAACCCCTGACAAAAAACAAGGAAGAAAGGAAAGAGGTCGACGCAACTAGGATTGAGACAGAACCAGAGCACAAAGACACACAAGGAAAAACTCAAGAGGTAGAACTGGAACTAGATCCGGAACGGGGGAAAAATAAAGAGTCATCAGAATTGGAACTGGAACTAAATCTACACCTAAACTTTCTCCAAAATTTCAAGTTCAGATTTCGTTCTGATCCTGCCCCCGACAACATGAAAGGGATGAAGGAAAAAAGAAAAGAACGTAAGGAAGAAAAAAGAGGGTGATACATCCCCTGAACACCGATAGCCAAAAAGCAAAGAAAAGAAGGACAGAACTGGGATCAGAACTGAAACTTTTTGGAAAAGTTCCAAGTTTGATTTCAGTTCCGATCCCAAGTCCGGTAAAATAAAGAAAAGTTCCTAAGGAAAACAAAACCTAAGGCACACAAAAAAAAAGACCAAAGGATGCTAAAACATCAACGGGATCGGGACAAAAATTGATCCCGAGTAGAACACAGTGGGGGCGGGGTCGGAAATAAATCCGACACTGAAACTTTCTTCAAGTTAGGATTTCGTCCCGAACCTGCTTCCTAAAGCATACAAGGATGACAAAAAAGGGGATGAAAAAAGAAGAAAAGAAGGGGAGGAAACACCCCCCGACCACATAAACGAGAGAAAAGGGAAGACAAACGAACAAGCCCGGCAGAACCGGGACTGGAACGAAACCAGGAATTGGAACTTTTGGAAAAGTTCCAAGTTTGGATTCTGTCCCGACCTCGCCTTCAACAAAGAAAAAAAAAAAGGGTGTAAGAAAAACACAAGGCAAAGGGGGAAAAAAATTGAAAAAAAAAAAGGGAGGACCCCCCAATAAAAATGAACATCTGCATGCTGGACTCAACCCTTGTGCGAGCCACATTTAATCCACGTGTCGATTTTTAAAACATAATTTTCCCCTGCATCTGCATAAGAAACAAACAAGTTAGAAAATAGGTAATCTTGATGCAAGTGTTCCTCCATTTGGTCTTCGAGAACATCTAAAAGCACGGGTTACCCTGCCTGATTGAGCCCATTGGTGAAAAATGGGTAACAATAATCTTGTGGACTAAACTCCACCATGGTTTTCCCCCTAACAGGGTTTCCATGTAAAAAATCTTGGTGTTATGTGTGTTTCTTATGTAATGATTATTTATGCTTTGATGGTTATTAATTAGATCTAATAATAAGTTTAATAAGTGAAATTTTTGTGACAACTGATTCACCCCCCCTCTCAGTTGTATGCCCTTGTGTTTCCAATAGCTTCAACCCTTTGTCTTCTCATGGAAAACAATTTATTTTGGATTTATCCTATAGAACCTATTAAACCTATAGAATATTAATTTTTCAAATCCTACCAAAATATTAGGTTTAAATGCATAGCAAAATTATCCCTTCAAAACATGCCTCTACTTATGAATGAGCCTACTATCCTTGAAAAAACTATGATTGAACCAAAAGAAATTCCAAGCAACCAAGAAGAAATTAAGATAAGGGTAAGTGCACCAAGACGGTTCCCAAAAAGGGGGCTTAAGTGGCCACTTTTTCTTTGAAATCAGGAAATACTGACCTTGGACATGAAATTGAGGATAGTTATACTCAAAATTTTGAGATGGAACAAAAACAAGGATCAAAGTGCTTCGAGTCTAATTTCTATACTACTAGTTTATTTTGAAAATGGTTGAGATTAAGGGGTTCAAAAGAGTGATGTACAGAAATTGGTGCTATTTTTTTCAAAAAACATAACATAGCAACTCTTGTACGACCTAAGCACGGTGAGCTTTTTTGTCGTATGTTTAAAATCGCAACAGTCAAAAGTTAGCTAACAGTATCTAGTTGATGCACGATTTTTCTGATAATCTTTTCATGAATATTTTTTTTTTTTACTAATTTTCTAAGTGGGCACTTCCTAAAAAGCAGAATTTTGGCCGTGCTCCCCCTAAAATGTTTTGAAGGTAATTGATTTTTTTTTTAATTTTTTTTTTAAATGTAGAATAGAGTCTAGTTTCTAAAAATGTAATTTATTTGAAATTTTGATGAACGGTTAATTTATAACAAAAAAAAAAGCCAAACACTATTTTTTGGTGAAAAAGAGACATACAAACAAAAGAAATTTTGGATGAAAGGCTTAACATTGTTAAAAAGTGAAAAAAATTACATCCTTAGATAGCTAAGAGAAAACCTAACATTACTCATGTGTTTGCTTTTGTTGATATTGAACCAGATGCAATCCTAATGGTGAGCACGAACCCGATTATGTGAAAAAATTGTAGAATTTGCAAAAACATGTCTCTGGTCATTAGGAATGCCCTCCAAGCCTCTGGGTTGGTATTCCAAGGAAACTACCAATGCTAAGGCTCGGAGATTCCCAAAGCAAAATATAACGTGCTCGCATTATAATGCAAGCACGTTATTTCCTAGTTTTGATCTCATTATGTTTCATCGATATGCGTCCTTTTGCCTCTTGCATGTCGTTGTAGCATTCTGTTTGTTATGTCGAAACCAAAGAAAATCCTCCTGTCCCAATGTGTTTCGCTGTGACCTCATGGAGACGGGGAAACATCATGTAGATAATGCTTCATTATACCGAGATTCACCCCGAACACCATCTCCTAGTCGCTGAGACATAAGAAATTTTCTTACCGAAATGTGCTTCCTTGCTTCATCCATTTCGCTATGACCTTGAGATATCAGAGAGACATCTCACAGATTAGAATTTTCTTTACCGAAAATCTTCATTCATCATGAGTCACTGTGACAAATTGGTTCTCTCGCCGATGTATTCTTTTATCTTATGTGGGTCGTTGTAACATACTGACATCGGGGAGACCTCATACAGAGTGTACTTTGTTTTACCGAAAGACTTTATCCATCTTGTGTGTCACTGAGACAATCCAATTTTCATCTCGACAAAGTTCTCATTGTGTTATCAGCGAGACCGAAGGTCACTCGCCGAGACATTACTTCAAAATCCTCAACTCTTATCGATATGCATCCTCTTGCCACTAGTCGGTGTGACAATGTATATTCGCTATGACCTCACACTTGAAGCAATATGTTTGGCCGAAGAAACCATCCATGTGTTGTTCAGTAAGACTCTCCTTGAGAACATGCTGACGAAAACCCCATGTTGACAAGACATAACAACCTTGCTAAGATCACATTACGATATCGCCAAGCTCTCGCCAATGAACCTCCACATGCATTAGTTGGGGAGACAATTCAAAATCGATGAGACACTATCCCGACGACCAAACTCCTGCCGATAGGTTCCTCCTCGGTCGCTGAAACCACATGAAATTCATGTCGATAGAAACCTACAGGTGAATGTCAATCGCTATAACAATGAGCAAGTCTTGCCGATCACCTACTGCAAACATATGTTAACACACAGGCAACATGGGTTGAGGAGACCTAGATAGACCTATGCCAATATGGACCACAACATGAAAAATGCATGACTCGATGGATTCTATGGGGTCACACGACCAAAATATGGGTAAAAATAACATAAAATGAGGAAAATGTGCCTAACGTAGGACTCAAATGGAGACTCAGGGGGATGAAAGACATGTAAAAATCATCATATTTTTACAGTTCCAACAGGATGGAGGAAGAGAGTGGGAGAGAGTGTGGGAGAGTGGATGAGAGGGTGGGAGAGAGGGTGTGAGAGTGGGAGAGGGTGGGAGAGAGAAGGAGGGAGGGATCAAGAGAGTGGGAGAGTGGAAGGGAGGGAGGAGAGAGGAGAGAGTATGGGAGAGTGGGAGATAGGGAGGGAGAGATTTTGGGAGAGTGGGAGAATGGGGGAGTGGGAGGGAGAGAGTGTAGGAGAGTGGGAGAGTGGGAGAGAGTTTGGGAAGGTGGGAGAGAGTGTGTGAGAGTGGGAGAGGGTGGGAGAGGGTGGGAGAGGGTAGGAGAGAGGAGGGAGGGAGGAAGAGAGTGGGAGAGAGTG
>VDFB02270651.1:483588736-483612460 GCA_007258455.2 Sequoia sempervirens | reverse complement strand
CTTCGTTGTTTGGTGTTAAGCCAAATGAAAAATCATCTTTTCCCCCTGTGCATATCCTTTCTGATCTGGGGTCTGGAAAGTTTTCTATTTCTGTGCCAGATGAAATCATAGACCATAATATTGCTAGGATGGAGAATGTTTTGGTTGGAAAACTTTTGGGTCCTAGACCTAATATTGAAGTGGTAAGGGAGTTTGTTAAGAATAAATGGAAAACTAGTGATCTGGTTTCAGTGGCGGCGCTTCCTAGAGGTTTTTTTGCTTTTTAGTTCACTTGCAAAGAGGATTCCAGGGCTGTCTGGAGTGATGGCCCTTGGATTATCGGAAAGTCTTCCTTGGCCCTAAAGAAATGGTCTTCTAGGGTAGATCTATCTGATTCAATCTTTGAAATGGTGCTGGTCTAGGCCAGATTGCCTGGTCTCCCCTTGGAGTATTGGAATACGGATATCTTCAATGGGATTGCTAGTTCTTTTGGAGAACTTTTGTCCATTGACTCAATGACCGCGGCTAGAAAGCATTTGGTCTTTGCTAGAATTTGTGTTAGGTTTTCTCAAAATGCTAATCTCCCCTCTTCGATAGACATCCAATCCAAGCTGGGGGTGTGGAAGAAAGCTATTGAATTTGAGACCACACCCTTTGTTTGCTTCAAATGCCAAAAGTCTGGGCACTGGGCAAAAAAGTGCCCGCTTAATAATAAAAGTGAAAAGGAGAAAGTAGCCAACCCTAAGACTATCTGGAAAGAAAATCAGAGGAGGAGAAGCATATGCCTGTCCCAGATGCGAAGGAGAATCTTGAAAGTCACACTTTTCCTCAAGATCTGAAGGAGAACCATAAATGCTTGCATAAGGATGCTTGCCCTGAGTCAGATAGCATTTGCTCTCAAGTTCCTAAGGATCCTAAATACTTGTTTTCACCACATGTGGATAGAAAGGAAGAAAATAATTCAGTAGAGGGAGCTCAGGATTCTCTGAAGAAGGTTGAAACTAGAAATGAAGAGACGAGTTTTGTTTCATCCTCACCTCTGATGACGGTTGGCTGTATGAATGTACCTGGTCTGGAGGAAATACCCATTAAGGGTTTGTCCTTGGAAATAGGAATTCCTGTCCCCTTTCATTCTCCTTATGATAACCCTTGCTCTAAAGGGGTATAGGATCAGGAGATTGCCACTTTGGAAGTGGTGAAGGATACTTATGAGACCCAAAGCATGAACTTGAAAACACCTAATATCAATACTTTAGAAGCCAAGAATGGCTTAATGGAAACCCTCCCTTGGGACTAGAGGTTGTTCTTTGAGAAGGATGGGGAATCAGGTAGAGAATTGGAAAACCAAGATGAAACTGAGTGGGAGGAGGTTATATCACATTCAAAGTCAAAGAAGGAAAAAAAGAAGATGGAAACTTCAAGTGGTATGGTCACCAGAACTAGAGCCAAGGAAGATTGTGAGAGTACCAAGCCTTGCCTGGGAAAGAAATAAGAAAAATAGCAAAGGGAGCAAGGCAGCCTTTAGGATATTGTGGATGGGATCCAAATGACCATCCCGAAGATACTTCAATCCCCAGGTAAGAAATGAAAATTATGTCATGGAATATAAGAGGGCTGAATAGCCGTCATAAAAAGGATGTTTTGCAAAATTTTGTTAGGGACCACAAACTTGATATTCTTCTTGTTCAAGAAACTAAAATGCCTAAAGATAAAGTAGAAAGCCTTAAAAATTTTTAGAACTGTGGGGCTCATGGAAATAGTTCTGCGGGTGCATCGGGGGGAATTGTTACTTTTTGGAACAAGATGTTTATTAAAGGTGAGCCCTTAATGGAGAATGGTAATTTAGTTGCCACTAGATTTACCCACATAAGAGACAATTTTTGCTGGATTCAATCCAATATATATGCCCCGAATTGTAAGAATGCCAGAAATTCCTTTTGGTCTAAGTTATCTGGTTTTCAAAGATGTTTTGTTAATGAACACTAGATGGTCATGGGAGACTTCAATACTCCTCTCCTGAATGATGAGAAATTTGGGGGTTCTCAAATCAACTGGGATAGTAAATCTGGCCTATCTGACTTCATAAACAGTAATGCCTTGATAGACCTAGACCTATAAGGGGCTTCTTATACCTAGACTAATAGCAGACTAGGGCCTGATTTGATACAAGTGAGACTTGATAGGGCCCTTGTTTCTGGTCAATGGTTTATAGACTATTTTTGTGCTTTGAGAGCCTTGTCAAGGGTGGGATCTGATCATTTTCCCATTTGTCTTTTGGCGGATCCTACTAAGGTGAAAAAGAACTTCCCTTTCAGATTTGAAAAATTCTGGCTTTCTCATCCTTGAATTTTTGAGGAAATTCGTAGATGGTGGAATATAGATATTACTGGCACAACGATGTTCAGGATTGCTAAAAAATTAAAGGAAGTGAAAACTAATGTGAGAAGGTGGAAAAAGGATGCCTTTGGGAATATTTTTGGTACTAAGACAGAAATTCAGGGCAAAATTCAGGAGATCCAAGCTAAAATCCAGAAATGGGGGTACATTGACAATTACAGAGAAAAGGAAAATGAACTTCTCATTCAATTGCATGACATCATTGCTAAAGAGGAAGTTTTTTGGCGGCAAAGATCCAGGGTGTCTTGGTTGACTGAGGGAGATAGGAATACCAGATTCTTTCATTTGTCTACTTTGAAACATAGGGCTACTAATAGAATCGCTCATATTGATGTTAATGGGATGAGGTTTGAGGAGGAAGATGATATCAGGGAACAAGCTGTCCTTTTCTTTAGCAACCTTCTTTCTTGTAATGGAGAGATTGTTACTAAAGCTCAAGATTCCTTGATTGAGGCTATACCTCAGGTGATTGGTCATAATGAAAATTCTTTGATCACTGCCATTCCTTCCAAAGCTGAAATAAAGAAAGTTGTTTTCTCTTTTGATGGTAACAAAGCTCCTGGACCAGATGGTTTTCCCTTATTCTTCTTCCAAGTGTTTTGGGAAATTGTTGAGCTGGATGTTGTGAATGCTGTCAAGGAATTCTTTGGATCAAGATGTCTGTTGAAAAAATTGAATGCTACTTTTGTGGTCCTTATTCCTAAAAAACCTGGGGCTTCAGAGTTTCAAGATTTTCGGCCAATCAACCTATGTAATTATATTTATAAAATTATTTCAAAGGTGTTAACTACAAGAATACTTTATGTGCTTCCTCAAATGATTGCTCCGCAGCATAATGGTTTTGTGCCAGGTAGGTACATTCTAGACTCTGTTGTTACTGTTCATGAGAACTTACATTCGTTAATGGTTTTGAAAAATGAAGGGTTTATTCTTAAACTGGTCATTTCCAAAGCCTATGATAGGGTTGATTGGTATTTCTTGTTTAAAATCCTAGACAAGTTTGGTTTTAATAACAGATTCATTCAATTGGTGAACCAGCTTGTCTCGACAGTTACCTCTTTTGTCATTGTGAATGGATTACCTTCGAGGTTTTTTCAGACATCCAGAGGCCTCAGACAGGGAGATCCTATTTCTCCTATTCTATTTACAATTTTGGCTGAGAGTCTGGGAAGAAATATTAAAAAGCTTATTGATCAAAGATCCCTTGCTGGCTTAAGACCTTCCTCTTCTCTTCTAACCTGTTCCCACCAACAATTTGTTGATGATACCATTCTCATGGGAAGATCTATTGTGGCTGAAGCTAAGACTTTAAAAAAAAAATTGAATCTCTATGAATCTGCTTCTGGGCAAGTTGTTAATAGGGCTAAGAGTTCAATTTTCTTCCTCAATACTCTAGAGTATAGAAAATTTAAACTTGCTCAGATTCTAGGATGCTGAATTGAGCCTCTTCCATCAACCTATCTTGGTTTACCTCTTTGCTCTAAACCATCAGACTCGTTCTGGATTTCTCTGGTTGAAAAATTCAATAAGAAGCTATCGAGGTGGAAAGGAGCTCTTCTCAGTCAAGCTGGAAAAATCTAGTTCCTTAAGGCTTCTCTGCAAAATCTTCGTGTTTATGCTCTTAGTATATTTAAAATTCCTGCTAAATATGTTGAGGCCATTGAAAAATTTTAGAAAAGGCTTCTCTGGTCAGGTGTGGAGGACAAGAAGAGAATGCCACTTGTAGGTTGGGATCTGGTTTGTAGACCCAAATCAAGGGGCGGCCTAGGCTTAAGGAAAATTAAAGTTTTGAATCTGTCCCTTCTTGCTAAACAACTTTGGAGAACTCTTACTTTGAATGGAGAATGGCATGATATCTTAAAAGCCAAATATTTTAATAACTATGAGTCTTTTAATGAGATTATAAATTATTCTTCTTTACCTGACGGGTCTGTATGCTGGAATGATATGGGTAGATGAAGAAAGTTGTTGGAAACAGGAATTGGTTGGCTGATTGGAAAATGAAATTATGTTAGGTTTTGGGAAGACAGGTGGCTTTTTAAAGATCCTTTGATCAGAATTGAGAAATTCAGAAAATGGATGAATGATTGTAAAAGGGAATTTGGAGTCTTGGTTAAAGATTATTGGAGGAATGGGGGTTGGGTTGATTTGAAGACCATCAGTCAGGATCTTAGCCCTGTTCAGTCAGCCTTCAGAGCCTTAAGACCAGCTCAACACCAGGTGGAGGATCTTGCTATCTGGTTAGACAACCCGTCTGATATTTTTCAATTTCTTCTGCCACGTCTATGTTGGTTAGTCTGATGGAGCCTCCACCCTTCTGGGCTAAGGCTTGGATTAATCACCTGACTCCTAAAATCAATACTTTCTACTGGATAATGCTACAGAATAAGATTCTCACTTTGGAAAATCTGAAAAAAGAGGAATTCATTTACCAAACAAATGTTATATGTGCAGGAATGAAGTCGAGACTGTTAATCATCTTTTTCTTCATTTCCCTTTTGTTTCGAATATCTGGGGTAAATTTTTTGCGCTTCTTGATCTGGTTTGGGTTTCCCCTGCCTCTGTCAAAGATTTCTTCATGCAATGGAAAGCTCCTTCAAAAAATCCTTTTGTGCGAAAGCTATGGTCTTTTGTTCTACCTTTTGTGTCTTGAAATATTTGGAAGGAAAGGAACAACAAAGTGTTTAGGGATAAAGAGATGTTGGAAGGGGACTTGCACGCTAAAATCGTAAGGGCTATAAAGGAAAACTTGTCTTTAATTCCAAGAAAAATGGTTGAGAATGCCAATTTGTCTCCTTTCGATATTGCTATGGCCGAAAGGTGGAATTCTAAATTAGTTGGGTCAAATTTCCTCAAACCTATTATTTGTGGGAGAGAGAATGCTAGTTGGTCTTTGCCGCCTTTGGGTTGGGTGAAAACCAATTTTGATAGTGCGACTAAAGGAAACCCTGGGAAAGCTGGCAGTGGGTGTGTTTTAAGGGACAATTCGGGGGCTTTTATTGCGGCTTTTGCTATGGACATCGGCACCCAAACTAATCATGTTGCTGAAGCTGTAGGGGTTTTTCATGCGGTTAGCTTAGCCTTCAAGTTGAATACGAAATGTCTTTGGTTGGAGGGTGATTCAATGAATATAATAAATTGCATTCTTGGGCTTACCCCCCCTTGTGGACCATCAAAAAGTGGATCGAAGATACAAAAATCTTACTAAGTAAATTTGATAAAGTGAAAGTGTCTCACACCTGTAGAGAAGCCAATAAGGTGGCGGATTACTTCGCCAATGAAGGGGTTAAGAAGGGTGGGGAAAACACGTGGAGGAAGAATGACTACCTCCATCTTGAAGTGAAAGTGCTAATTTATTATGATTCAGTGCATGGAAGAGAAGTCTATCTTTGTCATGATGAAACGGATAAATATTAGCTACGTCGATTTCATTAGATTTGATGGGACCAACGTCATTTTCTTTTTCAAGAAGAGTCTCTGGAATGCTTTCTAGGTGTTTGATAAAATATGCCTAAACGAGACCCAAAGCAATTGTAGAGTGTTGTTTAACAGAGCTTTGAATATGGGGGGAGAAGGAAAACAAGTGGAGCCGAGCAGTTTTCAAGAGCACAGAAAGAATGCCAAAGCCTAGGAAAGAATTGAAAAGGGAGGCTTAGTCTCGTATTTGGAAAAGCTCCATGGTAGTGACAAGGGGATGCTAGACTATTTTGTAAAAAAATGGAAAAATGGTGAGATTGTGTTGTTTGGCAGGAATGTTAAGCTAAATGAGGATTTAATTGGTGAGATAACTAGTCTTTCGATAGAGGGTGTGAAATTTTATCGAGACCGTCGATTCTCTGATGAAGCGGTCATTAAATTTCCTAAAAAAGACAAGGAGAAGGCTAAGATGGTTAAGGTTTCCAATAGCTACTTTGATGTGGAGTTCATCAAATCTATCTGGAGGAAATTTTTAAGAGTTATTATGGAATATATCACGGTTCACGGGCACTTCACCAGAGTTTATGGTTACCACTTTTCCATTCTGAACCACTTCCATCACAAGGTTTGTATCTCTCTACCTTTTTACCTATTCTCTTCTTTGAAGAATTGCCTTGATGAAGTTGAAAGAAACCCTAGGAGGACTGCTATTATTCACCCTGGTCTTGTCAGGCTCATATTTGAGCATTATCAAAATTTACCCGCTTTGCCTAAAACTGTTGAAATTGAAGATTTGGAGGATGAGGAGACAAAAAGTAGTAGGGAGATCGACCCCCGGGCCCCCTGCTTGTGTTCCTATTGGTCCTAATACCATTGCTCCCTAGCCCCCATCTTGTCGGAAATCCCTTAAGGATTCTGCTCCGCTGTCATGTCCTAAGTTGCAGCCTCTGCATGAGTGCCCTAGCCTGAATTTTTCCTCACCACCCTATCTTAATCCCCAGCCGTCTCCTGGATGCCCTACTCCGGGTTTGGTCTCTAGTTTTAAAGGTACCTCTGTTATGAAACTTGTTTCATATTCTGGGAATTCCATGGAAATTCTTTCTGATAAACCCATGGTCAGTAAGGAATCGGCCCTTAGTGCCCCTGCATCTGGAAGATTTGGGAATGCCCCTTATGATTCCCCTATTTAGGATGAAATTAACTCGGCCCTGAATAAGCTCAAGCCTGAGGACATTGTGAGTGTGGTGAAAAAAGTACGGATGGCATTTTCACTGTTCTAAAGTGGACCTAGAAGGAAGTCTGTGATTTGAAAGGCTGTAATATAGATCTTAGCAATAGGCTCATGGATTTGGAGTAGAAGATTAGTGGGAGTTGTAGAGAGAATGAAGGACAAGAAACTCCCTTACCAAGGAAAAGACAACAATCACAGGAGGAAAGATTGACTAGTATCGAGTGTAGTATGTCCAAGATAGGCCAAAATATTAGGGCCACTGTGGTGAAAAATCACAAAATTGCCAAGCATAACACCATTATCATCAATGCTATGGTGGAAAAGCTCGAAAAAAACCAAAAGGGTTCACTGGTCGTGGATTTGGATGCGGACAAAGGAGGATGCAGATCTGCTAGTGAAGGGATTTCGACTCGTACTTGGGCTAACACTAAGAGGAAGACCCCAACTTCGTCACATACGGCTCAAATCTGCAATCAGGGGTTATAGGATATGAAGGATGTTGAAAAGGAGGCTGAGGATTTATTGAACACCTTGGAGTAGTGCGGTGGTGTTTGTTTCTAGTTTTTTGGGTGGTCCTTTTTTGGGCCCTGTTGTCTCTTTGTGTTGTTGTTTCCTTTTTGGGACAGACGTTTGCTTGTTTGGACTTATTTTGTTATCTTTTGTTGTTTAAGCTCTGCGGTTTCAAGTCCATGTAAAACCTATTTTTTCCTTTTCAAAAAATTTCACTCTTTTTAGTAAATAATCTAAAAAGATTATTTACTTGTCACACAAAATCATCATTTTGAATTAATTAAATTTAGAAAGATATTATTCTTCCAAAAATCAAGTAATCGGGCAGATTCTTGATATTCCAAATCGAATCTTCAGTTCAACCCTTATCTTCTTGATTTTCAAAAATCTTTATTTCTTTAATTAATTTATCTCATTTATTCTCCACCGTCGATCTGATTATCTAAGATATTATCTTGATTGTTTGATTAATGAATTTTCCCTAACCCTAATTAGGGATTCTCATATTTAATTTGGACCCCTCATTCTAGGTCTTTCTTAGTATTCAATCTCATCCGTCCACTCAAAATTGTGTTTTCTATAAAAGATAATTTTGCTCATAATTCTGGGATCCCTGACAACTTCATTTTCAATATAAGCATTATAGTCATTTGGCATTAGTAGTTGTTATTTCATTTCTAACCATATTGTCATAGACATAGGCATAATTATATAAATCCTTCAACATTTGCATAGGACTTGGACATTATCATAGGTTGCTCATTTGAAATTTGAGGGCCTCATTGACTTGCTGCAAACTAGAAGGTGCTATGAAGGTGAAGCATGGAAGGAGAGGAAGGTATAATCGTTCTTTATTTTGATTTTCCATTGTTTTTGATAGCCTCTTTGGATTTTTTATGTTTACTATTTTATAAGCTAACAATCTAATTTTCCATTGATTACATTGGTGAACCCGACATTTTGTAAAGAAATTTGTGTGTGTTCTTGTTTGTTTTCACTATTTTGCAGGTTACAGCCAAGAAGTCATATGAAATCCCGTCACCTTCATTTGAGCACAAAAAAATGGGCGAATAAAATATTTTAAAACGTTTTTTGAGTTTTATAGATCTCGGTGTCAGCTTTTCTGAACTTCAAATGGTTTCAAATTTAGTTAATATTTGAGAGAGTTATGGCTATTTTAGTGATCACTATTTTTTTTAATTTCATTTTTAAAACCCACTTTTTCTTTTGCATATAACATTCTTTTTGTGCAGAATCGTGGAAAATCCTTTCTGGGTTTTGAAGGTTTGATTTTCAGCTTTCCATGGATATCTACCACTTAAAATTTTGTTAAGTTTGGAGGAAGTTATCACTATTTTAAGTTTGTTGTATTCATTTAAGTTTTTATTTTTTATTTTTTTTACTAATCTTTGTTGGCAGCATGTGGCGTTGGGGTGTTTCGTGGGTCAAAGACATATATTCAAACTACTGACATGTGGTTTTGTAGCTACGGTTGTCACAAATTTATCTCTCAAACCACTTGTTTGCATTTTTTAATTTAGGAACATTTCCTTTGGTGCTCTAAAATGAATTTTGTTTGCAAGTGTCTGATTGTGTTTGAACAAATGGTAGGTGATTATGCTCTCACCTTGAGAAAACTCGGTGATCAGAAAACTAGACCCATTTTATTTGTTGTACACCCTCATGATTTGGTATATCGAAGTATCCTCTCCCCTTGCGCACTTGTGCGATCCTGGGTGTAAGAGAAATGGTTACTAACTCTAGAACTTGGGCCTGTTCTGGTGGGAAAAAGTACTCACCCCAGGATGACTCAGACCGGTAGCACCCTGACATCGAGGGACTTCTAGCCAGTATATAAAAGTGGATTCTTGGGGAAAGCCCAAGAATCACAAGTGTGGTTCTGACGAGATGGATCCGAAAGGGGACTCTCGCCACATGGATCATGCCCCATGAACAGAATGCCCGAATTAAAAACCTCTTGTTTTAGTGTCTGACCGTTCTATTAGTTGTTGCTTGGTATAGTGCAAGGTACAGTATCATGCCCAAATACACTCACTACTAATCCCCTTGAGTAGAGATAGCAGTTCTTGGGAAGCCACTACCCAAAAATTTGAATTTGGTGTGCTCGAATGACGTTAATGAGCCGTGGAGGGGAGCCAATGCCACCAAAATTCTAAGCTATCCGCTTTTGAGAAGGAAAGGTGTTTATCACCAATCTGGGGTATATCGGTGGGCTATACCAAGTATACAAACCCTTGACCTATTGGCCTTTTAGGATTGTACTTGTCTCATGTGTGCTTGCTTACAGTCAAAATATTGTGCTTGCAAGTATTTTCTGGATATTGAAACAAACCAAAAAATGGTCAAACATCTAGAAACAACCAAGTCAAACATTGGACCTTTTCTGACCCATTTCACAACATGAACATGCAATCTTCCATGAACATGCCATCTTCATCACAAAAAAAATTTGAGCCATTCATAAAAAGAGACCAGAATGGACGAGTATATGTCAAAGACTTAGAAGTTGCAGTGCAAAACCCTGATATAGCCTCCTTTGTAGAAAAATCAATCTTACATGACCCTCAAAGGTATCTAGCCATGCTTTTGGACCAAGGCGCTAAGTTACCACAAGGATTTGACATAAATACTTTGCCACCTCCATCCGTCTACCCTCACCATCAACAGTTGCTTGACATAAATCCTACCAGTAATTCACAACAAATGTCCACTTATCACCCTTATCCTAACCTTGACAAGGGAAGCCAACTGTCCACTAGTCCATTCCAAACCTCCATGGCATATTCTGACCCTTCACCTATCAATCCCGTCCAACTCTACATGCCTTATCAACCATCTACCAACTCATGTCAAGTCCTCACATCATACCATATTGATCCCGTCCAAGTCTCCAAGTCCTATTTTAGTCAACCTTACACTAATCCAGCTCAAGACTTCATGGCATATCTAGTCGAAGTCCCCATGTCACATCCTATGCCATCACATCCTAATCTAGCCCAAGACTACATGTCATATCCTATTCCTTCACAAGTCACCCCCTCACAAGCCACATTTAGTCATGAAAATGCTATCAGTGTCCAAAGTCAAATCCCATTGACTAAACTTGAGGATACATGTCAAAACGAAAGCCCAAAACATGACCTTATAATTTCACCCTCATGTCAAGAACAAGGTGGTCCATTCCATGACCCTATCTTAAACTCCATTCAAGGAGTCCTTCAAGACAATCATGACATCCAAAGTACACCTACCATTGACCAAGAAGTCCAAATCCATGACAACCCCATCTTCGACCAAGACCCTACCATTGACCAAGAAGTCCAAAAAAATCCACTCCTTGACCTTTACACCATTCATGATCAAACACTTGCTGACCTTATAAAGGCCTCAACTATTAACACTTCCCACGATGAGACACTTTCCTCCATGGGACACATAGACGATATTCCTCTAGAACAAGAATCTTCCACTAAGGACATGCTTGCATATGATCAAGTTATAGCTAAAATCATTGGACTCTATGATGCTAAACATAATGATGGCTTTGACATTGCCTTGGAAGCACCAACAAAATCATCTGAACCTAACATGTCACACGATCATACCAAATATATCAGTCAGGAATATTTCCAACATGACAATGAAGCTAAGACACTTTATCAACTAGGGTCATCTATCTTTGTCAGAGCAGGCTTTCTTGCAGACGAAAATATTACAAGTGATAGTGTCCATAGACATCATGATGGGTTAGCATCTTGCTTTCAAAACAATAAATACCCCATCACAAACAGAATCTGTCAAAGCATGCAATATCAAGGAAAAGGACTAGGCATACACGAGCAAGGCATTCTAGAACCAATACAGCTTCAGGAAAATTACACACATCAAGGTCTTGGGTATTCTTCAGTTAGCAAATCAAACGATGTTAGTGGTACCTCCTCGATACTGGGGGTAACTTTGTTAGATACAAACATCAAAATGGAGTCCATGAGAAATCCTTATCATAAGATTGTTTCCATCACCCCCTCCACCCACACCATGCACCGTCATTCCATCATAAATAAAAATTCCCTTTGGAACCAACAAAAAAAAAATCTTACAAGTCAAAAGATCAAAATAAAATGTCAAAGGCCATTGAATCAAACAAAAGGACAAGTGGACAAATGAAATTAAAATGGATCCCAAAGAAAGATGGATCAAACAAAGACACCAAGTCAAATACAAAAGTCAATCACAATGTGGAGCCACAAGCAAAGATGACTCCCACATATAACACATGTCCACCTCCTTCAAAATGGTCATCAAGCAAGGCATATAAAAGTGTTGGTTCCAAACACCATCCTTCCAAAATCCGTCATCCACCATACCAAGTTTCGAAAATAAAAAGTCATTCATCCAAACGTCCAAACAATCTTTCGATGTCTACCATCATTCGTCATAACCCTACATCTCACCTAAAGTCCAAAAATCCCACATCACAAATCCATCACATCATGGTAGCAACTCTTTACCATAAGGACTCTCATGGCACTCTATTGCGATGTGCGTATTTTGATAAGGCCAACTCTAGTATCATAAAGGATCACAATGACATCGATCAGTTGTATACAAGTGCTACGATCCTGACAAGACAACTCCTTCAGCAAGGTCATTATTGGCATACCATGACACCAGTCTCTACATCGGCACCGTCAGTGGATTCAAAATAGTCAGTGGTAATCTAAAGCATCCAAGCTATCCACAATATCAAAAATACAAAAAAAAAATCAAAAATCAAAAAATCGTCACCCTAATGAAAACCTGGCAAACAGGCATCTTGGTGACACCAAAAAAATCAAAAAGTCAAGAAAATAGTAAAGAGAAAAATTTCGTCCAATGGTGAAAACTTGGCAAACAGGCACCTTGGATAAGTACCATGATGAAAACCTAGCGAACAAGCGTCATGTGTAAAATAAATCATCTATGTGGACTCTTACACTTGGGGGCAAGTCATCTCATTTTCCCATGCCTTCCTCATGATGTTGACGTCCATCTAAGTCCTATCATTTCCACGCATTTTTTTCCCACTTACCTCGGTCTTGACATAAAATTGGCACACATAAATCATGCTTTGGGAAAACTCTTGACATGTCTATCCTTCGGTCATACATGATTCACGAAACATCATGTCATTGACCATCATAGTCTTATTGTCCTTGTATGGCATAGTCCTTCAAAATCATATGACAATTCCCTTAGTCTCATGTCTCTCGTCCTTTACGAAGGCCACCTCTTATCCTTTCATGTCTGTCACCTATCTTGGCTTTCCCTTGTCAAACGGTCTAAGGATAATCATCATCCCTTCTAGTCCTAACCAAGTCATTCCAAATGTAACGAGTCTAATCCATACAAACACATTATCCAAAACATTACTTGACTGCGTTCTTGGCCCGGCTGTAGACCTCCATACTTTCATCACATTATCGTCATCATCCTCACATTGTTTTGGGATGCATCCTTCCCATGTCAAACAACGTTGTCATCACCTGTCAATTGGTATTTAGCTTGACTAGGGGCACAATCATGTTTGTCCTTGGATTCTCATGTGTAGGAATTAGTCATATGCATTTGTCACGATCCTCTTAAACGTCAAAATCCAAGAAATCATAAAATGACAAAAAGATAAAAACATCATAAAATGTCCTGAAAAAAGACAAAAACATCGTAAAATGTCCTGAAGAAAGACCAAAAACATAATAAAATGTCCTGAAGAAAGACCTAAAAATCATAAACGTCCTAAAAAAAAAAAAAAACACAAAAACATCCAAATCAATGTCAAAATCCTAAAAATGGAGTCAAAGTCAGTCATGTCATTCGGTCCATTTCATTGTTGAACTACATTGTCTCTGCGCATTTGCTATGTACACAAGGCCATCAGTCGATGAGTCCCCAAGACATTAGGTCAGTCCTTTTAGGTTGGTCCAAATAAAATCATGTCATTTGTCACAATCGTCACATCAGTCAAATAAGTCAGACATAGTCAAACTCAGACACAAGATAGTCATTTGAAACATCAATGTCAAAATTGGTCAAAATCAGACAGCATAGTCCAATCAATCATACAGTCAACATCAGTCAACTTGCCAAAACATATTAGTCAAAACAATGTCAATCTCGTCAGTATTTGGTCCTCTTCAAGATGTGTCCTCAGATTTGGACCTCATCAAAATGTCCTTTTCCTTTTCAGGATGTGTCCTTCCTAATAATAGGCCCCATCAAACCATCAACACCGTCAAATTGGCAAAGCTCTTAAACTGTTAAAACTGTCAAACTGACAAGAAATCAATCTTTGGCAAACAAAATTAAATGGTTGTTAATTTTTCTTGTTTGTCTTGTATTATCTTTTTATTGACTTATCTTTCTGGTCATGTTACTAGCTACCTCGAGGATGTCCCGTGAAGGATTTAGAGGTGCGATGACGTCTCCTGACCTATTTTATTTTCTTTAACCGATGTCTGTGGATTGTCTTGACAAAAAGACTGGGGCAACTTCGCCCTTAGTATGAGTTAGGACATTCCTTGTCTGTGACTATCTATTTTTCAAATGGATGACCTTGTACACCTTGGTCTACATCATATCATGGTGTTTGTTGTCCATTTGTGTCATTTTTACCGCCCAATGATGATTAAGAGCAATAAATATTAAAGTCCTATGGCAATGTTTCAAAGGATTTGGTATAGGAACTAACATGCATCTTCTTAAATAGTCTTGTCATCTTCTCTGTCTCATCTCATATAGGCATTGCATCCATATCATCATCCATATCTTTTTCATTAACATTTCTTTGTCTCTTCATCTTCTAGTCTTCTCATCAATTTCAAGAGCACACCCGTGATCTTGGAACCCGTCTGTCCTCTCGAGGGGGCATACTGCTACCCTCATCATTCTTCCTCATCTTATTTTGCACTGGGGTATTTTTTTACTTATTTTCTTTGTCACAATGCGACAAGCGACATTATGACAAATAGAGGCAAAATGTAGACACCTAAAAATGACCCAGGCCCACAAGCTTCATTTTTACCACTTTCGTCCTAGCATAATTAAGACATTTAATTATATCCTTGGTCTACATTCGACTATTGATTAAATAATTCATGTCCTTTTATTCTTCCTGATTATTAAATAAATAAATAAATTTATTTATTAAATACATCATTAATTGTCTAAGTCTTCCCTTAATTAAATAAATTTCTTAATTTATTTAATTTCCTTTCTTCATTAATTCTTCTTGATTATTAAATAAATGAATTTCATTTATTTCTTTGATATGTCACTAATTGTCACAATTAAATAAATTTATTAATTTATTTAATTATTCAGTCTTATCTTCCAAATTAAATAATTATTTTTAATTATTTAATTACTAATTTCACTTTTCTCTCATTTTAAATAAATGAAAATATTTAAAATGATTTCATTTTATTAACTTTCACTCTCTTTTTAGTAAAATAATCTGAAAATATTACTTGTCACACAAAATCATCATTTTGAATTAATTAAATTCAGGAAAGATATTATTCTTCAAAAATCAAGTAATCTGCAAATTCTTGATTTTCCAAATCGAATCTTCAGGTTCAACCCTTATCTTCTTGATTTTTCAAATCTCACAAATCGGTAGTCTTTATCTTCTTGATTTTCAAAAATCTTTATTTCTTTAATTAATTTATCTCATTTATTCTCCACTGTCGATCCGATTATCTAAGATATTATCTTGACTGTTCGATTAATGAATTTTCCCTAACCCTAATTAGGGATTCTCAGATTTAATCCAGACCCCTCATTCTAAGTCTTTCTTAGAATTCAATCTCATCTGTCCACTCAAAATTGTGGTTTCTATAAAAGACAATTTTTCTCATAATTTCGAGATCCCTGACAACTTCATTTTCAATATAGGCATTATAGTCATTTGGCATTAGTATTTGTTATTTCATTTCTAAGCATATTGTCATAGACATAGGCATAATTATATAAATCCTTCAACATTTGCATAGGACTTGTACATTATCATAGGTTGCTCATTTGAAATCTGAGGGCCTCATTGACTTGCTGTAAACTAGAAGGTGCTATGAAGGTGAAGCATGGAAGGAGAGGAAGGTATAATCATTCTTTTTTTTTATTTTCCATTGTTTTTTATAGCCTCTTTGGATTTTTGATGTTTACTATTTTATAAGCTAACAATCTAATTTTCCATTGATTACATCTAGGATGACAGTACGACGCGTTGGTGTCTGCGTGACTAGAAAACATAAAGTACAAAAAAGAAACTACCAAAAACCTACTGATAGCCTAGCTAATAGGTTTTAATGAAATAAAAAGAACAATAAAGTGCATAAAGTAAATGCAAAAATAGTAAAATATTTAGATGAGAATTAGGGTGATGGAAAACAACTCACATGAAATTCCAGTTCGCTTGCAAGCTCCATGCACACTTTCACCTACACACAAGCAAGAAGAGGGAAATTGTTGGGGATGTATAGGGGTTTTCCTTAGTCAAACCCCTTCTTTGGTGTTTCCACCTCCATGGAAAACCAAAAAGCAATGGAGTAGAAAATATGATAAAGGAGATAGCAAGAAATACACTAAACACTACAAAAGACAAGCTACACTATCAAATCACAAAAGGAAAAGTGAAAAGTCACCACCTCCACCCAAAGTCTCTCAAGGCCAATGAAGTGAGAATGCAAGCAACAAACTTAGTAAAGTCACCAAATTTGTGGCTATGATGAAGGGAGGTTTCGCAAGACTCCAAGTTCGCAACTTATGTGGTAGAGCAACATGTACAAAAGTGAAGTTGATGGAGTTACAAGATGCTGCAATGCTCAATGGAGTTGTGTAGATTGATGGAATTGTGAGAAGATGGAATGAAAAATGCTCAATAATGTGAAAGAGAATGAATGAATGTCTAAGAGATCAAGTGATTGTGAAATGGATGTGTTTGAAGGCCAAAACAAACCATTTTCGGGTAGATTAGTCACACAGAAGCATTACAAAGCATCCACAATGAGGAGTGTAATGTCCCCGTGGACTTAGAGGTAGGAATTTTTTAGGTATGGTAGTGATCCACATAGAAGTTTGCATGCTGTGATCATGTCACTGAAAAAATTCCTCCACATACACACAAAACATGCACCAAGTGGATGCATTCTGGATGGGTGATGTGGAATTTCACCTTCGGATTTGATTTTCTAAGGTGAAGGTATGCAAAAGGGGAATTTACATAAGGGATGAAAATATGTTCCTATACAATAAAAAATTAAAACAAGAGTAATATGATCATGTTAGGAGGGGACTTTAATGCTATCCTAGATCTAAAATAGAAAAGTGGAGCCCTCTCAAAGGAAAATAGATTGATATTGGATTTTTTGGAATTTTGTTGATGCCCTGAGGGTGGTGGTGGACTATATTCCAAAGAGTAGTGCATAAACATGGACCAATTAGAGATTAGGATTCAAAAAAAATTCATAATGGTTGGATAGACTTTTTGTGGGCGAGGGCTAGTTGGATGAGAAATTTAAATGTTCTTCGAGCATCCTGCTAGTCTCTGTGTCTGATCACTTCTTAGTGCAATTGGAAATCAGTTTGAGTGAGAAGCCGACTAGGGCATGTAATGTAGGAAAATAGGATTCCACATTTTTGGGAGATGGAACAAGGGGGATGAGACCCTCCTATTTCGCTAACATGGCATTCAAGGAGACCCCTAAAGATATCAAACTAGGGATGAAATGAAGGAAGTAGATCTACAATAGGGTGTTCTAGGGTATGATAAATGACTAAATAAGGGTTCACCACCAACCTAGGGCTTGGAAAGACTAATGAAATGCACGATTTAATGAGTAACCTAATAATATGCATGACTCCACTAAATGACCTAGAAATGGATGCAAAATAAAATAACAAGCTAAGAAATGTATAGAGGGGCACCTGGAAACATGTAGCAACTTGATTAAAGACTTGAAATGCTTAATATGTTGAATTTAATGTATGTTGGGACTCATACATTAGTCTAGGAAATTTAGTCCTAGATTAGGGTTTCTGGACATGAATAGAAATATGGCAAAGACAAATCTAAAACACCTAAAATCTATAAACTTCACTATACTAGGACTCATATGCTAGAAGTGGCGTATCAGTCCTGCTTAGCCTTTTTGGAGAATTCGGATTTGAATATTCTCTTCAATATCTACTCTATCTTCTCAACTTGGTTTCTAGATCTAAAATGTTGAATTATGCCTTGTAGATGTCTTTTAGTGATCCTGCAGATTATGTGATAACTTTGACAACTTTGAACACTTGAAAACTTTTCTCCAATCTTTCTCTTCAATGTGTCTTCAACCTAGGTTTACAAATCACACACAAACCCTAGCAATAATGTGTTGCAAACATGTACGAAATTTCTCCAATGGATGTAGATCTTCAATCTTGCTTGAATGTGATAGATCTTGAATTGAATACTTGCTTGAATCATGAAACCCAACATGAGAAATGTTAGCTCAAAAATAAACACGATAAGTGATGACTTTGACATGATGCTTGATACTTGAATAATGCTCCAAAACACTTGATAATCAACTCTTGAATGTTCTTGTAAACTCTTGAATGCTCTTGTAAACTCCAATTTTCTATTAGGAATTCTCTCATGAAAGTCTTAGGTCTTTTGTAAACTTGCTAGGTTAAAATGAGTGAAATAACCTTGTATTTATACTTATTTATGTTAAATTTCTTGAAATTACAACACAACAAGCTGACATTAGATCTCATATGCCAAAAGTGGTGTATGAGTCCTACTAGGCCAAGTTATGGCACATATTTTTCAAGAAATGTATAGATTCATGTGAAATATAGATCGGGACCCTAAAACTTAGGTGGGACTCATATGCCAAAAGTGGTGTATGAGTCCCAAATCATTAAATCTAGGTCACACAACCTAAAAAGACATGAATTATGATTGGATGTTTGTTTATGTCACGATTCTCTTAAGAAAAATGGTTTAATTAAGAGCATGTGCAGGATCATCATGGGAAAAACAGGCCCTTAAGTGCCAAAAAATTTAGAAAAATCAGAGTTAGGCAACCTGACGTAAAAAATTGAATAAGTTATCTATATTATTTCAAAAATGTGTAACAATAGAATCTATAGAAAATTGAATGTAGTTTCTAAAATACTAGGTTTATTTTTTTTTAAAAGAAAATCTATTTGGTGAAAATTTGAAATTTCAATGCAGTAGTAATTAAATTTTAGGGAAATCAAAAGAAGTAGGTATATTTTTTACCACCCTAACCACAATAAAATGATAATATTTTTATTATAAGATTTTTGATATAAGTAGAGGAATCATGTCCCAATGTGATACATATTTTTTTGTAATTTTTTTCCAAGTAAATAATTAATTATGAATTTTTTATTAGAACTTTTAAAAAATATAAAAAACTCATATGTTTGACCACCTTAACTTGGTTAAAACTTCATGAAATTCAATTTTTCTTTATTTAATCCTATATTATGTGAAGCATAGAATGTGACACATGTTTTGGATTGAAAAAATGTGATACCATTTGAAAGCTATAGATTTTTTTAATCAACCTATCAATCAAGACTTTAGTCATAATTCAAATTAAGAAATAAATAATAATTATTTATTAAATTCAAAATAAAGTATAATTTATATTGGTGGAAAGCTAAGAATCTCCTTTAAAAACCCTTTTCGTTTCATCAATTTTGGGTAAAAAAAGTCATCAGCCACATACCCTATATATAACCATCATATTGCCACTTTTTAGCCCATCATGATCCTACACATACCCTTAAGGTGTTTGGATGCAAAATATGGCCACTTACAGCATAAAAAATCCCATTTAATAATGAAAACCCTAGACTAGTGTGAAAGTGTAGTACAACACTTTACAACACCCAAAATAAGGTAGCATTAAGTCCATTTAGTTTACAAGGTCCCAAGCCCTAATGTGAATGTGTTAAACACATTACAACACTAAATCAAGGCCACATTAAGCTAAAATTAATAAGGAGGGCTAGCCCCAACTTTAGTGAGAGGATGAACTTGCTTCAAACTGACAATAAAGCAGACAAAATTGCATCAAGAGGGGTTCAAATGTACCAATGCTAGTAAGATAGGATGACAACAATCGGGAGGGATGATAAAGGTTCTAGGATCAAGATCCTATGGATAAAAAACATAAGCATTGTAAAGTAACACATGTGTAAATGATAAAGAGCATCAACATGGCACAAGAATACACTACCAAAGACATAAAGAAAGTGAAAAATAAAACAAAAAGGGGGGGATAAAGCTTTGGCTGCTTGTCCCACATGTTGTGGATGAAATATAAGCTATTTTTTTGAAAAATGCACTCTCACTCTGAGGAAACAAAACTCCAAGCTATAAACTAGGTGAGTATCCAAAGAGGTGAAACACATATGCACACAAGTGAGTTGCTATAGGAAAGTCATGCCTCTATTTCGCTTCCTGTTCAACTAGAACAAAGTTATACCTCTTGATAACTTTGATAAGCTACCACACAACAATGAAGTTTGAGCTTCATGAGGTAAGAAAAAATTTGTATGCTTGAAACTCATGAACAAACAAGATGGCTCCATAGGCATGCAAGGTGTCTTATGTAAGGTGGCCATATAACATATAAATTGTAAATGCAAAAAAAGTGTCAGTAAAGTTCAAAGGAGTCTTGCTTAGCTCATGTAAGGTATTATCTTAGGGGAAATTGTGCCTAATTTCTCTAAGAGAGGACCAATCAAATAATAGAAGATTCACAACTTAGGGGATACAGTGTATCACATCAAGCCACTAACAGGAATATAATATTAATATGCTAAGATATATCATGTTATTGAAGGAAATCACATCCGATGTTCACCACAAAGTGAGAAATGCATCACATGAAGTAAGAAGACTACACAATTAAACCTAATTTGAAAAAGAATGATGCCAATATGTGCCCCTAGTTTAAAGAAATTGTTAATCACCATTATGTGAGAAATTACTTTAAAGTAGAAAATGATAAATGCTAATAATAAAGAAGACATGAGAGCTCATTTGGAAAGCCCTATGCCAAGTCATATGTTTCCAAATGTAGCTACATCCTGAAAAGAAGGAGGGGTTTCCCCCATAATGAAACTCCACACACATGAGGGATCCTAGGATTTAGGGTCATTACATTCTTGCTACAATATTTTTATAGAGCTCAGAACTATCACCATTCTCCAAATACTCATAGAACTAGAAGAATGAAACAAAGAGAGCGAACACAAAGAAAAACCTTTCAGGTCAACATGGAAGAGATATGAGTGTCTCGACACCTTTCGTCATCCCCAAAAGGAAAACACAAGGAAAATAAAAGATTAAAGGAAAATATTTTGGGTCCACATGGAAGAGACATGAATGTCTCAACGGCCTTGCGTCATCCCAAAAAGGAAAATAGAAGAAAAAGAAAAGATAAAAGGAAAAAGGTTTTGGGTCAACATGGAAGAGACATAAATGTCTCGATTCCTTGTGTCATCTCTAAAAGGAAAACAAAAGATGAAGAGAAGATAAAATATTTACGACATACAAAAGAATTTAGGTACGCATATAGAGGAAGGTCACAAAGAGAGAGAAAGAGATACATCAAACAAAATAGCATAGGGATCACGTTATGCACATGCAATCATATAAAGAAAAATAAAAACTAAATAGTTAAAAAGAATAATAAGGCACATGTGAGTCAACCTATGAGGTCATCTACATCCCAATCATGTTCATTGTATAGAGAAGGAAAACAACTAGAAAAAAGACAATAGCAAGTGTCAAACTAGGGCCATCACCAAGTTCAACACTCTTCTTAGGAACCTTCGAGCAAGAGTATGACCTCTATGCCTATGCTCTCTATCATTTCTTTTTGTTTTTTGTACAAATTTCAAGTTTTTTTTGTGTAGGATCTGGTTTATCAACCATAGGTTTCTTTTCTTCCCTAATGGGAGGAATGGAAGGAACCATGGAAGGTTGTTCAACAACTTTCTCTTTAACTTTGTAAACTTGTTTATCCTAGGAGGTGTGATGAGATTTTTTCCATCATCTCTTGGTCCTTTGTCCGAGATGAGCAAAGGATTTATGGGTGGGTGCATGAAGTTGGTCAAACTTTTGTGGCCAAATGGGAAAAAAATGGGAAAACACATAATGTTCTCGCGTTATAACTCGAGCGCATTATAACTCGAGCGCGTTATAATGTGAGCGCATTATTTTATTTTAAAAGAAAAAAAAAGTGAAATGTGTATCATTTTCTTTTCACTGTTTCTTAGCTCTGCCCGCAACCAAAAACCCTCATTTTCAGGATCGCGTTCTAGGATGAAGGAATTTTACAAATTTCATCAAGAACAGTTGGATTTTTTCTGCAAATATGGATCCATGATGATGAAGAGATGCAGGAGGTAAGTATTGTTTACTATTTGTTTTGAATTTGTTAGTTTGAAATTGATTTTGTTTGTTTTAGGTTAGATTTGATTTTTTTTTTAAAATCTATAGGAAATCTTGCAAATCCTCAATAAGAAGAGGAGGTAAATCCTCAATAGTAAAATCCTCAACAAAATCAACCTTCCCCACCATTCTCTCAATTCCCTCCTGGCACTCAAGAAAATTTGAGGAGTGAAATTGAGAACAATAGAAAATAACTTGAGGATCTTATAAGTAGGTTGAGTGATCCAAATGCTTCAACCACAGAAAGAATGCTTCTAGCAAATTCATTGAAAAAAAGGTTAAAAAATGTAGATGCAATCATCCAATAAATATCTAGATGGCAAGATAGGAGGCAAACAGCTAGGCCATATTATGCAGACAAATTATCATATAAACAAGTAAAAGATTTTAAAATTACTAAAGGTGATTTGTGCTCTCTATTCGCTGACCCTAAAACAAATCAAAATCTTACCCTCAAAGCAAAGAGGTTTCCTATTCATTGGTGCACCACCAAGAGATTAAGAACCATTTTTATGAAAGATGGTATATGGTCTTTGATTACCCATCGTGCAATAATTGTGAAGTCCCCCGATATTTTCTTAGGAAACTATACAGTGAGTTTGTATTGAACCAAATCCCAAATTATTTTGATATGAGGGAGTTCTAGGGGAGAGGTGGGGGGTCAGCTCAAGATAGGCCTGGTGCATAGTCGGATCCTATGCGGCAAGGGAGACGACCTCTCGCTAGGCCGCCTTTTGAGTAGATTGTGATGCCTATCATTGCGAAGGAGAGTGCCAACATAGAGACATTGCAGACGATCACATCTTTGACCCAGAGTGTCATCCATCACACTAGCCCTATTCTACAACACCATCTAGGGGAGTCTTCAAGTGGTTGCCTTTGAACCCATGTGTGTCAATCTTGTGAGGTGACTTGTTCGTATGAACCTACTGGCACTCAAGAGGGTGCTACACAGGATCCATATGCTACTCCACAGCTTGATCTGTATGCATCTACGGGGATGGAGAGGATGGCTGACATTTTGTATGATGCATATGGCATTGACACTTAGGTAAAATTCAGCATGTTCATTGAATTTAATTTATTAAATTTCAATTGTGAAATGCAAGATTAACTAATTTAGTTTTATTATTTTAATAAAATTTTAGGGTCACAGTGTAGAGACTAGATACACGATCATCCACCTACTTATTTTTGCCGGTACACTGTCCGGTCAGGGTATGTAAGAGTTAGTAAACAATTATAAAATTTATTACATGTGTTAATAGCATTGTTTTATGATTGGTATTTTAATATGTGATTTTGGATGTTGAGCGAGGGGTACTATTGGAGGTTTCAAGGAAACACCTCCGAGTGCCAGTAGATTTGATCAAACGTTCACGAAGGTAATATAGAATTTAAAGAGAACTTAAGTAATGAATTCTAAGTTTAATAGATTTGTGTAGTTTATATTCATATTGTTGGTTACGTTGCATTACACATCATTCAAACTCAAAGCATTACTTCAAATTCGATAACTAATAATCAGAAATATATTTGTTTAATACTTATACTTAAAATTTTGTTCATTAGATCTCATACATTATAATTCATCACATGGATCGCTATTGTAACTTTTTTGTGATTGAATAATTTGTTGTTTTATTTT